>CM034152.1:440610631-440989029 GCA_019776745.2 Taxus chinensis | reverse complement strand
GGCCTCACCTACAATTGGCCCGACCCCAAGGCCTACCTACCAATTGGCGCCGACCCAAGGGCCTCGCCCTAACAATTTGACCCGACCCAAGGCCTCAACCTACCCACCTAACCTGACCCAGGGCCACCACCCAACCACTTGGCCTGACCCAAGGCCGTAATCACTTCCATACCATACCCACAATCAACGTTTATTCTATACATCCATCATGTACCTGTGTTTCAATCGAGCTCACCTGTTCATGTTTTAGCATGATTAGGGTCCTTGACTTGATCTGTCGACCATCTTTGCCCAGACCTAGACCGTGACGTTATCTTAACCAACCAACCTTTTGGACTGCCGAACATGCCTAAACGTTCCGGTACCTTACCTGTTATATACCCTGGAGCTACTTCCTATGCTTGGATACCAGGATTATATCACCCTTGTTTGGATAAACTATCGACCTTTGCCTATACATTGCTGGTTTGCTAGTCAAATCATGTACCCTAGTCATACTATTACATTTCAACATGCGTCTGCTTCCTTGGACCTACCCCACCCCCTTACCATCCTCTCTACCACATATACCCTTTATCAACCCTATCCCTGATTTCCCGTTCACTCAATCTGTGATAGATTTGAGGGGTATTACCTATATCCTTAACATGAGAAACCACTTCATATTATTGTCCGCGCAGCTTTACAGAACAAGCTACACGACAATAAGGGGCTAATGTAGACACCAAATTTGTGTCTTACGACCCCTTGTGACCCACATCTCATTTCAAAACCTAACCCCATCACCTAAACCTTGCACAATTATTTATTAATTACCTGTAATTGATAAATCCACATCACCTTACCCACCACCTCACTTTGCCACCTCATCATGACCTAGCCCTAACCCTAAAATACCCTAATTAAGACCCATGACTTGGTCTAGACTCACATCCATAACTAATTGCCTCCTTACTCGCACCAAAAGCCGACCTTCTAGCCACTTGACCAAGCCCGCAACTGATCTCTCGGGAGAAAAGCAGGGAAGGTGGGCTATTTTAGTAAAAATAGCCTACTTTTTCCTTACCGATGCCGGTTCCTACTCGACCGCCGTCGGTTTACGCAACTGCCATCGGTTCCCCTGTAAATGGGCTCCCCAAACCAAAACAATGGATCGGAATTTCGTTTTGGAGATCAGTCAAAGGATTTCTGGATCAACACAGAGCATTGCGAGCGAGGAACAGAGTCCAGATCTTCATTTGACAGAGCAGAGACGAGTGGAAATACCAGAAGTGTTTACAACCAAGGAGATCAACTTGCATCTTCGTCAAAATCAGTAAGTCACATCTTGCATGTCCTTCGGTATAACATTTCTTATGCTTCTTGGATCTCAGTACTCCTAAATCCATTTCTGAATCCATTATCCAACGTAACCATTGCCTCTAACCGTCATTCTTTTGCTTCTAACCATCCCATTTCCTAATACTATCCAAAAACCAGCCATTACAAACACCACAACCAGCCTAGAAGATCCTATCACCCACCGGTATCGGTTATCAGTAACCGTCATCAGTTATAGGTAACCGCCATCGGTTCCTTTGATCAAAACCAGGAAAAACAGCCTTTCCCCTACCCAGTTCAACGAAACAATTTAATTGATATTTTACTGTCTTTTGTGTTAATTCACGTTAGCAGGGAAACTGACCACCTTCGAAAGGAAGTTTTATATTTCCTGGGCCCAAGGTAGTTTCCTCATTTATTGTTTAATCAAATCTTGTGGTCTTGTGTTCTTATTTGCAGGTAGTCCTTCCCAAACAAAAAGAAGTTCTCCGCAGTCAACCTGATCTTTCTCTACGGTACGTGCACATCATCTCGACATTCTACAGGTATTCCTCCTAACCCTAACCTTATCTGTTTCTATAAGGAACGAAGCATTTCCGAGTGAAACACCTTGAGTGTGAAAAGTTCAACCTATGTAAGAGAGTTTTGCACATAGAAAGAAATATTTTTAGATCTAAAATATTACATGAAAGTTCTAGGAATATTTGGAAGAGTTCATGTAATGGATTGAAGAAAATAGAATTGAAGAAAGTGAAAGATAAAACAAGTTTTAAGAAGCTAGGGTTTAAATAAGGGTTTTAAAGTAAACAAGTTAAATAGGTGATCTCCATCAGTTGTGGTAGGAAAAAATACATTATAGATCTTTATAAAAAGGTTTTTGAGTGGGTGCTTGATCATCTTAAGGGGTTGTATCCTCCTTGTGGAGTTGGTGCTCCATTAAATTAGGTGTTGGTGCTCTTTGTAGGGTTGGTGCTCCTTGTGAATATGGTTATTCAGCAACTAATTTTGAATTGAGTAATTAAATCAAAAATTTTAGCAGGGTTTGTTCCCCTTGAGGGTTTCCCACTTATATCTTGTGTTATGGTGTTTCTTCTCTTGTTCATGGTTGATTGAATGCATGTTGTATGATGTTGTGTAAACATGAATGAATGGATAATTTATCAAATGGTTTAAGTGATTAATATGAAATTGAAATTAAATTTGTCAGGACTGATTCACTGCCCCATTTTTCCATTGTTCTTCCAACAAGAATGATTTTTTTGGGTGATCTCACATCACAACAAAAGAGTGTTCGGGAGAGATCTCTTGTCTTACTCTTGATCCATGAATGGTTCCCAAAATTTATACATCAATGCAGATGGTGTGATCGATTTTCATTTTGTGTTTGTTCCAAGTTTTATCTAATTACAAAAAGCATATAGATTGCATTCTAATTATTGGAGGATTGTGCATGTACTGTGAAAAATGGTCTGTGAACTGTTGAGAACCATGCCAATTTGATTAAGCAATTATAACTACCCCCTGATCATAGGCACCCAAGAAATGTTAGGATCTTCTAGGCACTGGTGTCTGTATCTGGGTATTGGTATCTGTGCTGAAATGAGGACCCAAGTAAGAATTTGGTTTGTTCTATAATTATAACTATGTTTTGTTCTTGTAATGTGTCAGCCTGTACCAAAGCTATGAGTTATTGTATGGGGTCACTGATTCACCCAATGTGTGCCCCCATTAATTGGGGTGGATACGACATCATTAGATGAATGCAACCCAAAGGAGAGGACCAAAAAAATGATGTGAAACTGAAACCTTGCTAGGGAGAGGGGATGTGCATGGTAGAAACCAAGGCACATGTTAAAAAAGTGGCTAGAAAAATGTGTTAGTAGAAAGAGTGACAAACCTATTATATAAGACAATGTAAACAAGAAATAGTGTAGACAAAGAAGACCAAAAAAAGTGGGTTTCATTTTTGGGACATCACTCACAATGTCACAAGACAATCAAGGCAAAAATAGAAAAAAGTATATAAACAATAAACATATGAGACATAGGGCATAACCTGTAAATAATGGCATACAATAGAAGATGAAAACAAGAAAAGTGTGATAGATAACCATGGTGGAAAATATTGCATATGAGGTAAATACTGCAAATGAAGCACCCGTTAGCATGTTAGAAAGATAAAATTATGTCAAAGCATGTATAGATCAATGGAACAAGTAGTGTGCTAGTAATAATAGGTTGTAGTAAATAATGAAACAATAACACCTATAGAGTTTGAGTAAGTAGATTCCCCTAGGATGCTTGGTAGGACTGGTAAGAGGTACATTGCCAAGCGATAATGTTGTATGTAAATATCTGTAGGAAGTATGCATTCAAAACTAAATACCAAGTGAATGTGAATGTGTACATAGAAAATATAATGAAACGCTGAATTTATTATTAGCATAGTAAGGAAAGTGTACATGTGAATATAAGTAATCAAGAGTAATATATAATAAATATATGCAATGTTCGGCCCCTGAAATATTGACCAAGTATGAAGGTGTGTAGGCATGCAGGATCCTAGTTATAGAATGGCACGCAAGGAAAAAGTGCACAGGAGAAAGGTTTAAGGAAACACATAGCATGGATGGCACATGAAAGGAGGTTTGGGACTTAGAAAATTTGAGCACCTAGGGTAGAACATGTGAAAAGAATGATTAGTTGTGCACAGATAAGATGCCATCCTGGCGATAGGATGGCTCAGGAAAGAGCATGCCCCAGATGGAATATTCTAGAAGATCGTCATGAGATAAAGTGGAAATCTCAGGCCTAGAGGAGCATGCTCACATGAAGGACCACAATCAACATTTGGAATCTGATCTGAGGGCACTGGAAGGTGAGTTGGCAGCTCGGGAAAGCTATAAATACAAGTTCTTGTGGATTAGAGGATATATCGATATACACATATACATCTTCAGATGGAGATGCATCTTCATAGAGATACATGGAGACATATAGACATATAGGGAGATATACATAGGGAATAGTGGGTTAGAAAGTGAGTGGAGCTCTGCAAAATTGCTGTGAGTGGATATTTTGGGTCTGGGAAAGAATGTACTAAGCATGGAAGTTGTTATTTTCTTTTTTTAGCTTAGTTACATACATCTAGTGATACACATGACTGTGGTCTACTCTTTGTGACAATCTGTAATGAACCAATGAATATAATGAGGTTACCTGTTATAAATAGACATGGATATCAATGGTTTTAATGCATATTTCTCTCATATGAGTTCTCTATCCTTTCATAAAAAGAATAGATGTTTGTGTATTTCTTTCTGTTATAATATATGTTTTGGATTATGTTAAAAGCCTTCGGTCTGAGTGACTACAAGGATCTGAAGGCCGTTCTGAGCCCTATGGTTCTTATTTGTCTTAACTTCCTAAATAATCTTACATTAATCATAGATGATGCTTCCCACTAAACTCACATAAAAGAGAAACTCAATACCCGCACGAGACTCGGTACCCGCATGAGCCTCAGGTGAGCGCTCAGCTTCTGCTGAGTGATAGGCCGACGTGGATGGGGTTTCTTCCTTTTTTGGTAGGAGTAAAAATGAATACATCTTGGTTCCATTACTGGGACCTCTTTTTGAAGTTGTAGTGGGATATAACATACATTAGGATCTGTCTAATGAGTATTGACAGAGTGGTTGACATTAGAGAATGCTGAATCATGGTTCAGGAGCACAAAGGATGAATTTTCTTAGAGATACAACACTAGACTTAAGTTTAATACATGTAGATGGGTAGAAGAGAACCTCTACCATGATCTATATGACACCTTATTCTGCTACTTCCTAGTAGAACTATATGAATGGCTTTCAACCTATACATCTAGATCAAGTTGGCATTATGGATCACATGTATGGGCTAAAGAAGACTACAAAAGGTTGCAAGATGTAGATCTGATGTGGACCCATGTTGTAGATCATTGGTGGAGAGGAGTACTGACTAGTTACACTCTCAAATATGACATTTCAACGTATTCTTTTCTGGAGGTTGCTAAGTTTGAATTTCTACGAGAACCTAGAGAAACATTTCTATGTGTTATTCCTCTAGCTATGAAGATATTGATGGTTACCATGAGTTTAGAGGCTTTCCCAATGGCCGGCTAAGCCATTCTGAGCACTGGGTAAGGGATCTTGGGTGGAGGAAGATGGCAGATATCACAACAAAAAAGGAGAGGGAAGAAAGATGGCTCAAGTATAATGAAGCGCATGAAAGGGAGATTGCTAGATGATGCAAGGCTGCTAGTTTGATGGATCTATGGAAATAGATGTTACGGGAAGGAGTTGAGGTTCACAAGGAGGATGTGGAACCTGAGCAGTTTGTGCTACCCCCTCTTAGAAAGCACGTAAGGGAGACCCCTTTTCCTTCTAGTGAGAGTTCATCACATTGAGAGAAGAGAGTTGTTGGCACATATTTGAACCCACCTAGTGACCAAGCCCTAGTGCTTAGTTTTCCCGATCCAGGAAGAATTGTTATTGACCCAGTTAATATCAATGGAAGAGACAGATTCACACCTAGGAGGTATAATTTTTTGGTTCCTTCTTCTATGGCTGCACATATTCTATAGTATTATGAGGAGTCTTTGGACAAGGGGTAGGTATACAAGCTTTTGATCTCACATCAGGGAGTGGCGCGGGACAAAGTAGTGGTAATGGGGCACTATCATAGACCATTGGTGCATAGTTTAGTGGGACTGTGGGGTTGCTTAGCATAGATCCTACAGGACCTATGTGACCCAGTGGTTCTCAAGGATCTGGTGGCTTTGGAGGCACAGGACTTGGTTGACCTAGTGGATTAGGTGGTGGAGGAAACACTAGTGAGAACCAAGGATCAGGCTTGGGAGGACAAGGACCCCAGCCACCACCTCAAGTTTTGTTTGAAATGTCTCTACATTTTCGAGATTATAGGGGAATTGAGGATGTAGCAGAACATGTTCACAAATGTGAGCTACTTTGGTGTGTGAAGAGTATCACAACCCCAAAATGAAAGGCTAGTCAGTTTGCTACCACATTACAAGGGCATGCACATAACTGGTATAGAAAGTATGACCCTCATTAAATGGTGGTGGACTACACTGCTTTAAAGAACACATTCTTGGTAGAGTTCCACATTCCTGAGTTTGAGTAGAAGAACATCAGCACTTTGAAGGAGATTTAGCGAGGAATGGTAGAGAGTGTGTGGGAGTATGATGTGCACTTTAAAACTCTCTTGTCTAAATTATCATATGATATCCATCCTTCTCAGCATGCACAGTGGTTTGTTGGAGGATTGATCACCCCTTTTATAAGGGCCTTGTCTCATAAGACTTTTACATACCTGTGCAAAGCATTGGAAGCTACCTTGCACACTGAGGTTGTTGGTAGTATTGATACTGGTGTTAGCCAATTCTTGGAGGCTCAGATTGCTACTATGACCAAGTAGTTGGAAAAATTGTCTACAAACTCCATCCACAAGACTCGCAGTGGTTTGTGGTTCACATATTGTGAAATAGAGGGGCACGTTAAGGATAATTTCCCCTAGAGGATGGTACATGCTATAACAGTAGATTGTGAAATCTGTCATGGGGAACATGATGCAAGTAGGTGTCCCTTGTTACAACGCATGATCAGGGAGAATGTATCCTGTTATTGAAAAATTTACACCTCCACAACCCATGATACTATGGAATGTAGGCTCATTAATCAGATCGATGAGGCCATTGATCACGGGGTGCACCAGACCAGCATTGCCAATGGTTCTAAGAATGATGATCACTATTTTGAGGAGCACGCAGATGGAGGTGTGCATCGGAGAGGTTTTTGAGGAGGAGGAGTGAGTTCCCATATTGAACATGTTTCAACTGTGGATCTACAGAAGATTACAAACATGAGTTCCTGGACCTGTAGCAGTACTCATGGTGTGGAAAGAAGCATAAGTATGAGGAGTGCCCAAAATTATTTGAGCATATAAATCAACAGCATCGGAAGGAAAAGGGCATTGAAATGGTTAGTATTAAGAAGGTAGACATATAGTGGATGCCTTGGGTAACACAGGATAAAGGTTTGGCGCCTATCTTGGTAACAAGGGTCGAAGCCACACGTGCAAGAGAGGTACCAAGATAGAAGAACCTAGTTTTAAGAGAAGAGGTCATTCATGGAAAGTATCTAGAGCCCATGCACCAGAAGGAGATATATCAGGACACCATGGATGTTATTTGAAGCTTACAAGGGGATATCCATTGTCTAAAGGAGAAATCTAGAAGGGAGGAACAAGGGAGGAGAGTTGAGGTGCAAAAGGATGACTTAGATGAGGTTAAGGAGGTGTGTAAAATTCTAAGGTAGGAGAACATCATTCCTTTGCTAGGATCCTAGTTGAGAGAGAAGGTACCACACGCCAGAGAAGAGCACGAGAGACAGGTCTTACATGCAAACCTTCCCCCTCACATCCTTGAATATGACAAGGATATTACATTAAATGTAGTTGTAGATGGATGGATCCTCAATAATATAGTCATTGACACTGATGCGGAGGTTAACATTCTAACTTTGGATGCATGGCATCAGATGGGGAGACCTAAATTACAGCCATCTTTGAATGTGCTATATATGGAAAACAAAACTAAGGCAATGCCCATCAGTGTCTTGAAGGATGCAACTATTACTATCTATTGAGCCAAGTTTACTGGGGACTTGAAAGTCTTGGCACTCACCAAGGCGGACAATTTCCCAGCACTACTTGGGCACCCTTGGTGTTACAAGAATAATACGGACCTTCAGTTCAAAAAAGGGTACATTAGCTTTGAGAACAAGGAGGAATGGGTCATTATACCCCTATTTGATGGGAAGTTGATTCCCTATATTTAACCGTTAGGGGAAGAAGTTATGGATAAGATTTATGAGTGCTTAATTAGAGACCTTGAGATGATACACCCTACTAACAAGGTTATCTAGTTTGAAGATGCTTAGTCAGTGAGTGATACCACAAGTCTGGAATGAGACAATTGGGTGCATGGAACTTATGAATTAATGGGACGGAACTTGAGAGGGTTGGTGACCAAGTTGACAAAGGTGCACTTGGTTAAGCACCTTAGAGGAAAAGAGCTACCCAAGTATTTAGGAGAAGCCTTCCCCGAGATCTTTCTGTAGGAGGTAGAAGCTCAATGGAAGAATGAGAAGGAACAAAGGGAGATGTTAAGTTATGTCTTTCTTTGCACAGCAGCTCGGTGGTGGGCCACACATCAAGAGAGCCTTTTAGAATGGTGTGAGGTAAGAATTGCTCTCTGTCAAATTTTCTAGGAGTAATGTACCCACCATCATCAAGGACTACCATGGGAAGGAGCCCACCTCTTTCCATATCCAGGAGTGTGAAAGGGTTTGGAGAGAAGGTGCAGAAGCTTTGCCACTATCCCTCTGGGTGCAGAAGTTGTATTCTACACTGTAGGGTTATGTGCATGCATGGTACATTCATTCAGAGACACGCCACCAGACAAGGAATTGACAGGAGATCACAGATGACCTTATTCAAACCTTTGAGTATCAGAGTACCAAGCCATTGATTGATAAGGCCTTACAGGGTATCAAGTACCTTACCATGAGGGATAGTGCCAGGATGGAGGATAGGCTGTTGGAATTATTAGGTGAACCACGTGTAGTGGTGCACTTTGAAGAAGTTAAGGAAATAGAAGAGTTACACCTTGAGCATGCTTGTTTGGAAAAAGAGAAAGGAAATTTGGTATATGTGATTGATGGAGAGGAATCGAAAAGCTTAGAAGTTATCCATTCTATAGGGACGTGTGAGGTAGTGGATAGTGTATATGCTCTTGTGCGTGCCTACCATGAACCTTTAAAGATGAAGAAAGTTAACATCAGTTTAGAAGAAGAACCTAAGGAAGATATTATTGGGGATTACTGTAAAAATAAGGAATTATAAAAGATCATTGATCCATTACATGAATTTGAGGATTTATTCCCACGTGGGTACCATGAGCTCAAAGGTGTTCACCAATCCTTGGGGGAAATGAAGATAAAGCTGAAGGATGGTGCGCACCTGGTCAAGAAAAATCCCTACTAGATGAATCCAAATTTGTGTATGAAGGTTAAGGAGGAGATAGAAAAAATGATAGCTTTTGGGATCATTGAGGTAGTGGAAGAATTAGAGTGGATAATCCTGATTCTAATCAGCATAAAAAAGATTGGCGGATTAGGATTTGTGTGGATTATAGGGAATTGAATGCAGTTTGCTTCATTGATCCATTTTTGACCCCCTTCAATGAATAAATTTTGGAAGGAGTCGCTAGGCACGAAATATACTCCTTTACAAATGGATTTTCAGGGTACCACCAAGTCCAGATCGCAAAGGAAGACTAGGAGAAGACAATTTTTGCCACCGACTGGGGAAGTTTTGTATATATGGTCATGCCCTTTGGGTTGAAGAATGCACCTACTATCTTTTTGCCCATAGTGGTGCAAGCATTCCAAGATTTCATCCATAAGTTTCTTAATGGTTAAATACCATTGTGATAATTTGAGGTTAATGTTTGAGAGGTGTAGACAGTTGAGGATATCCCTCAACATTAAGAAATGTGTGTTTACTACCCCCTTTGGGACTTTATTGGGGCATATCATATGTAAGGAGGACTTGCTGGTAGATCCCGCTAAAAATGTAGTTATTGTGGGGTTAAGGGAGCCTACTAGCTAGAGCACATTGCGTTGATTCCTTAGGCATGCGGGCTATTATAGAAAATTCATTAAGGGATATGCCAAGGTCATTGCACCATTAGAAGAACTACTTAGACATAAAAGTGCCTTCCATTGGGGAGAGGCATAGCAGAGAGCGTTTGATACATTAAAAGATAGGCTTATTACCGCACCTATTTTACAGTTTCCCTCTTGGGACAAGCCCTTTCATGTTCATGTATATGCCAAAGGGATTGCCATTAGAGCAATGCTTGCATAGCCATGTGAAGGGATTATTGATCATCCTCTCTATTTTGTAAGTAGGAAGCTGACACCAGCAGAGAAGAATTATACCACAACTGAGTGCAAGGAATTTTCAATGATCTACACACTCTTCAAGTTTCAACAATATCTTCTGGAAACACCCTTTGTGTTTTACACTGACCTCATGGCATTGAAGTATTTAGTAAACAATCCTGTTCTGCAAGGGCACATCTATAGATGGGTGTTGTTGTTTCAAGAATTTGAATTCACCATTGTAGTAAAACTTGGGAAAAGTAACTGTGGTCTTGATCATCTGTCAAGAATTTATTCGGGGGAGGACACGTAGAGTATTGAGGAAGTAATGCCAGATGTGCAACTATTTAGGTTGTAGCACGTGACCTCAGATTTAGAGGAGATTGCAGTATTTTTAAAGGAAGGTGTGGCACTGGATGGAATGAAGGCATTGGAAAAAAAGTAGTTGGCCATACACATGACACCCTACATGTTAATTAGTAGAGACTTATACAAGTTGGAACGTGATGAAGTTTTGCAAAGGTGTGTATTAAAGCATGAGTGCCTGGCCATCATGGAAGAAGCATACAGAGGAAGTGCGGGTGGGCATTACGTAGGTGATGCCACCATGCACAATATTTTAATGGTAGGATTATGGTGGGAAACCTTGTACAGGGATTGTAGATATTATTGTAAAGCGTGTGACCACTGTCAACACATTGACAAACCATGAAGGAGAGATGAAATGCCTTTACACCCTATCCCTAACACGAAGCCTTTTGAAAAATGGGAGATAGATTTTGTGGGACCTACTACAGTAACAACATGTAGTACTAGGTCACGTTATGTCATCACTTACATGGATTATCTCACAAGGTAGGTAGAGGCAGCCCCAACTAAATATTATATAGCAGTAACAATGGTAAGGTTCTTATGGGAGAATATTATCATGAGGTATGGATGCTTATTGAGTTTGACCAATGATAGGGATACACATTTATGAATGATACCGTGAGGATCCTATTATCAGATTTCATGGTGGCTCATCACAAGACTACACCCTATCACCCACAAGTAAATGGAACCACGGAATCATTAAACAAGATACTGAGTCATACCTTGACCAAAATCTATGATGTTATAAGACAAGATTGGGATGACAAGGTATCAGCAGTATTATGGGCTTACAGGAAAACATATAAAAGAATAAAAAAAGGCACACCTTTTCAATTGGTGTTTGGAATGGAATCTTTTTTTCTAGTTTAATTTATGTTGCCTTTTCTGCGAATAGCACGCGCGGGAGGGTTAGCCGATGAACAAGTGCTAGAAGAAATAATTGAGGAGCTAATAAACTAGATGAAAGACAATCAATTGCCTGATAGAGCCAAACAATGGAAAAAGCAAAGAAAAAGGCTTGGCATGATCATCATATTCTAAACAAGAAGTTTGATGTTGGGTAGATGGTGTTACTATATGATTCCAAGTTTCTGCGCCATCCTGGAAAGTTAAAAGTCCTTTGGTTTGGTCCTTACACAATCTCATACATCCTCAATTCAGGTGTGTGCCAGTTATAAGCGTTGGATGGGACAAAACCACCTAGACACTTCAATGGGAGTAGGCTAAATCCCTACTGCAAATAAGTATTCTTGGTGTTTGTAAATAAGGTAGTTTTACCAGTTAGTTTAGAAGTTTATTTTTCCCTTTTTTGTGTTTCCCTTTCATTTTGTTGTTTTGTTTTGCACCTTGGGTACCGATAACATTATTGCTATTTTTGGAGAATTTGTGAGTGTGTAGAGGACCGCACATCACTTTAAGTGTGGGGTGGAGAAAAGTGAAGAAGCGCATGATTAAAGTACAAATAAAGTTGTGTTGAATGGTCGGGATGAAAGAGGTATATAAAGAGAAGATAAAAGAATGGTTGGTGCCAGTGTAAAGCTACTTGTAGATCCCACGTACTGAGAAGGAGAAAGAGCATTTGAAAACAACATGAGGTAGGTGAGAGCAAGGATTAGGATAGAAGTAGTTTCTTTGGTGTGGGTTACACAGGCGCAAGAGTCTCCTGTCAGGTTAGATTGGTTGTATGTCATAAGGTTGGAATATTTTTCACACAAGGTTGGCGCACAAGTGAAGGTGCTAAAGACGGGCTTTACTTGAAAAATATGCATTAAATGAGCAAGGTACGGTGGTAGGTGAAGTACCATTTAATGATCAAAAAATGGAAAAACTATAAATAAAGGGTCGAGGTACTTTCATTTTAACTTTACGAATAGAGAGAAGTGATTGTGCATTTGTGGAAAACTAGGGCTTCCAAAATTTGATCATGTGAAGAAGAATCTGCAAGGGTGAGGTGTGAGCAACTAAGTTTGAATCTACAAACCAAAAGGGATTTCATGGGAATTAGAAGGATTGTGAGGAGGCTCCGTTTTGTGGAAGTATTATCCCAAGTTAGGGTTTACGAAGCTAGCGCACGGGAAAAGTTATTTTCTTCACAGAATTGAGATCTGAGATTGGAGGAAGTTGAAAAGTAGAGTGACAAGGAGTAAGTGAAGGGGTAAGAGGATGTAGACAATGGCACCAAAGAAAGGAAATGGAAAGGGAAAGGCCAAGTAGTAAGAGCCCAAGACAAGTACAAATGAAGAGTGGTATGAAGAGATGTAATACCCCGACGGGGTAATGATGGGTAAGGAGTGGGAGTCTCACCTGAGGAACATGCCTGTGAGCAATTATAACCATCGAATGAGCGCGATTGAGAAGGATATGGCACTAGAGTTAGTGCGCCCCACAAATAAATGGACATCGGAAGGGTTTCCCTTTTACAATGATGATGTAAAGGTCAGGATGGAGAAGGCAGGATTCTTGAAACTCTATGAGTTTCCCTATTTTGGAAAGCCATAGTGCCTATCACAATGGATGATGTCATGAGTAGATGAGGATTACTTCCATTTTGTAGGGTGTAAGATGCACATTACTCCTCAACTCATCTCACAGTTCACGGGCCTCAAATGCTAAGGCGTCAGCCTAGATGATGACCTAAGCAACAAAGAGACAATTCAGGAAACCATTATTGAATACGCCTATAAGAAAGGGTCAAGATACTACGAAATCTTAGACATCAAGGACCTAGTGATGAAGATGGTTGCACATCTAGTAACAAAGCTAAATGTCCAGGATAGATGGACTCAGGTCAATAATCCTTGGTTACATGTCTGCAGGAAAATTGTAGAGGGAACCATCTATAACCTACTTGCATACATCATGGAGGAAATTGTTAGTTGTGTGAAGGAGGGGGACAAAATCCTCTTCAGTAACATCTTGTTAACTATAGTGTTTTTGGATATTGGAGTACCAGATGGGTCAGACAAGTTTGTATGGGAATACCCTATCCAGGACCCTTTTCCCACGAAGAGGTTTGAGAAGTATGCATGCAACACAATATCAGTACCCCACAAGGCACGACTGAGGAATGAATTCAGGGTGGAATGGAGGATTCCAAAGTAAATTCCGGTAGTCACTAAAGGAGAATATGAATTTTTAGTGTACCAACACTTCTACTTGGGTACATTCAGACTAGTAGATGAGTCTTGGAGCCCATGGTGCAAGCTTCCCTTCACATTCATAGCTCAAGATTTCAAAGCAGGAGTAATTAGATTCATGGAGTCAAAAAAGCTGAGGCTAGAGCTAGGTAGTCTAGACCTGGAGCATAGAGAAATGCAAAAGAATTTGAACTACCTGTTGTCGCCAAATCACTGCACCCTCCGAATGGCCAGGATGTGAATAGGGCGTTCGGTGTGATTGGGACACATGGGATCACCTCTCAAGCTGTGGGACTTGGGCTCGAGGTGAACCTCCGGAGAAGGCCGGCTTCCTCTTCCTAAACTAAGTGCTGTACTACTCCTAGTGTAACAAAAACGATTATCTAGTCCTATGCTAACATTTTCATGGGGTTTTAGGGAAAGAGTTTTACAGAAATGAAACTATACTAGGGATGGTGATGCACCGAATAAAGGGTGTCTTCAGATTTAGGAAGGGTTAATTTGAAGAGGGTGTGTGCACCACAGGTCAACTTCACCTACTGCAACTTAGAGAGGGTACAGGATACGACAGGCTAAGAGACACGCGTTCCTTTTGTTAAACTTTATCAGACCGAGAAATATACCAGTTTCCCAATGAAGAAGGATGAACTCAAGAAGGGGTGAAACAGACACCACAACTCAACTGCATGCAATACTTCACCACTCGATAAGCACAGAACTCCAAGAACCTGCAATAGAAACTTAAACTTGCACAGTGTACCTGCAAGTATGAGAAAGGCACAAAGAAGCATAGAAGGATGAAAGGACCGAGATTAGTCACAAAACACACACTTTTATTGCTTCAATAACATGCACAATGCATCATACATTCAGATGAGGCAATAGTTGCCATTACGGTCTTGAAGAGGAGGCTTGAAAGTTCTCTCAACACACAAGAAACAACTTGCAGAAGAGAGAGGACCCTTGAAAAGTATACACTCTTGCCTGAGATATCTAACTGTCCAACTTGTCTAAACTGTTGGAACCCTTTAAAATGAGCTTCCAACTTACATTTATAGAAGAATATGTGAGAAAGAATAGGAAATGGTCATAATTACATTCCTAAAAATGAAGGCCCATGATGTATTTATTACAGTTAGTTGAACTACCTGAGAAGGTTCCATCATGGGTCATTAATTGTCTGATGACCAAGTCTTCTCAATTACTTAAAACAATATTTAAATAAAATATTTAAATACTAATAATAAATATTATTATTAAAATATTTAAATAAAAATATTAATTTAATTAACATAATGTTGGGACCCCCCCGTTGACCCGTTTGACTTGAAGAGGAGGGGGGTCCATGTGGATGGAGTCTGCACAAATCTCAACTCGGTGAGTTTCGAATCCTTTAACTCGGTGTTGCAATCGATTTTAAACCCCACTCTAACTCTTTCCTTGCCTGCATGCCAACTCACCACCAATGCATCGAGCTCTAAAATAAGCTTTGTCTTTTACTCCATGATCAAGTCAAACTCCTCTTATTCCTTGTCATCTACTGACTCAATGATCCGAGCTTCCTTACATTAAACTTCTCTTGACTCTGCGTTGGTCTACCTCGAATGAAACCACCTTGTCATTCCCAAAAACTCCCAACAGCTGCGAGCTCAAACAAACATTCCACCGAGCTCAACTCATTTTTGCTGAGCTCCACGATTGACTCGAACTTCTCAGCCTCCCATGTATTACTTTGATTGAAAGTCTCAAAACTCTGTTTGATTCGCTTGTGAATTTCCTTCGACGGGCCTAACTCACCCGGATACTTCATTCCCCATCTCAATTTAACTCGGGTAACTCACTTACTCATTTCCTAGCAAACGTGACTTGGTCATCCGAGCCCTTTTCACAAGTTCATTTTTGAGCCAACTTCATGCATAATTTCATTGACTCTTGCTCAATTTGGTGACTTAATGGCACATTGGGCTCTTCCTAACACCGAGTCAATATCATTTTCATATTAAAATAACCAAGCTTCTATAGGTGATTATTCTAAAGCTCAAACAACTTAAACTTTATAAATCCATTGACTCCAACTTGTCGTCGAGTTCAACCTCATGTGGCTCACGTTGATCTGACTTCCACGAGCCTTGCATTGGCCATAGCTCATTTCATATCAGGCTTCCTTTGCTACTGAATCATCTGGCCGATCAACTTTGTGCATTAGATTGATTTTTTGGCCAAAGAGCCCCTTCGGTATTTGGGTAGTGCACTCAGGAATCTCGGCTCCAATCAACAATTATGCCACTATTGGGATCTTAGTATGGCATAGGTAGCTGTGAGCTACACAATATACTCATTTTTTCAGAAACTAAAAAGATCCTTTATGTTACAATCTGCAACACATAAAATAAGCCCTTCAAGAAATATATTGAACAACTCGGGCAGCCAAGAGGACCTTGGAAAAATGTATAGGTAACAACCTTATGAATTCTTCCTTAGTCGTGAATCAAAGCTAATAGAAATAAGCAGATAAAATCAGCTCGAACCTACAGTATAAGCGTCCATTGTTAAAAATAACACAGTTTCTCTGAACCTGGTAAAAGAAAACTGTTATTGTCTGATTGGACTTATATAATGGGAGGGGTATAAATATTGCCTACTGCCACACAGAGTTTCTCAAAGAGACCATTTACGAGTGACAGAGATGTGGCATACAAAACGGGCCGACCAGGTATTTTCAGAGTTGACCTTCACATTCAATTTGCTTTTAGGAGAAGAAGTGCTGGAGCAATATGAATCATTTCACTCTACACCATAATAAACCAACATCTCCAGATTCAAGGAAATTTTATGAAGCCTTGAACAGCGTGACTCCAATCCATCGTACACGGTAGTGAATATGTGTTTCCTGCAACTGCTTGCTGCCTGTGCGTGGGAGTTTCTCACGACCACCGAATTGCTTTCCTCTTCCCACGCATTCGAACTGCAAGCGCTGACCCCCACTCACCATGTTACTCGATATCATTTGACAAATATCTGCATAATGAGATGAAGCGGCCTATAGCCTCTGCTGAAATCAGTATCACGTTGCGTTGTTTTCTCCATGACCCACTCCGATTCGCAACTGTCTTATTAATCCTCCTGGCGACCCGCACAAAGAATCGGACCACTCCAAGCTGCGCGGATTTCTATTTACACGGCCTGTGCGGAAATCTCATGACGGATTGCCATTGTAATATTTCCACTTGGCAATTGATCCGATTTCTCCCCTACGCGGAGGTTTGATCATGGTTTGCCAAACCAATATTTCCACGCTTGGCAGTTTGACCAGATTTCTCCCATTTTTTGGCAGTAGACTCAAACTTCTCCCACGCCCGGGATTTCTTCTTTAGGCTTGACATCACGACATTTCCCTTGGCAATGCTCGCCTTATTTTCCACGTCTAACGGCTTGGCCAAATTAATTCATGGGCCCCGGCCTCAACTTCACGCACGCAGATTTGGCAATCCGACCCAATTTCTCCACTATTCCCACCAGCGCACGGGATCTTCATGAATCTTCTCCTGCTTAGTTTTCCTTTCAACAGATTTGAGGATAACATTAAACTCTCAGTGCAAACATTTCAGCTGTAACTTGTAAGGTGTGATAATCCCAACAGAATCCTTTGTTCCCCGCCAACTTAGTGACTCGCTGAAAGATGCTCATATAATTACAAAGCAAATTATGCTCCATGAATATTCTGATATGAAATAGTTCCACCTCTATGAGATCCGTTTCCATGAGTTGCATTGTAAAATAAATTTAATCAAGTCTCTCGGTAACATTCTTACTGTCACTTAATTGATTTTCATAAAAATATCTTGAATGAAAATCCTGAATTTGAGGATGCATACGATGTTGATCAGATAACAACATTGGACAACTTACTTGCTCAAACGGGCTTTCTACTATACTGCAACATCCTTGTGCATCGAATGCTCAGCCGCTTTGAGCGTAGGAACTGAAATTATCCTAGGAAAGTGCCGTGAGGAAGTAATTGGTTATACGCAGTAGCTACAGGGTAGAGAAGTAAAACTTATCTCAGAAAATGAGTGGCCTCCAGAGAGAGTTGAATTGCGACAGCTGCCGCAGGGTTGATCCCAAGGAACCGTTGGTGTTGATCCTAATGTTCTAGTTGCATGCGACCATAGTCGTGATCAGTTGTTGTAATATCTTGCCGCTGTAGTAGAAGAACGAGATAAGGTTTTAATTGAGTTGTGTCGCCTTTTCATTTTGGAAATTCTCTTCCATGGAAGAAGCTCGACCAAATCTTGAGGCAGCTATTGTCTCCGTCGAGTCATTAAAACTGAATTCATATTCCAATAAGGAAGCATCGATCTCTCCATGTTGAATTAAACCAATTCGATCTCATCATTTCTCTGCCTCAATGAGCCAACCATCGAAACATCCTCTGCTCCTATCGAGACTCCTTTATGACAAGCCAAACTCAGTTACTGAACAACCGAACTTACATTTCCTACTCATGAACTCGTCTCTTTATTTTCGATTTGACACTGATGACCAGAAGTGGGTCCATGGGACCAATGTCATGATTTGATAGCAATAAGGCCCTGTTTTCCAATTTTTCCATGTGCATAAAATTGGATAACACTACCCTGGAGGCAAGCGTGCATACATAGAGAGATATGTATTGCATGAGATAAAAATGACAAGGCTAATGACGCTACCCATTGTAGGAGGATCCAAGGTGCACATGTACCTTTGCATAAGGCCCACGTTTGAGACGGGCACATAACTAGAGAATGAGGTCTCCATACATGAATATCCCAAGGGTAGGAAGAGGCCCGTGCCGAAGAAGATGGGAAGAGAAGGAGAAGAACCAAGTGTGCAGATGGCTCAAACAGTGAGCATGTCCTTGCCATGTACTAATCCTTGTACTTATGCGCGTAGAAAGAAGTCCCCTGGAAAAGATAAGACACCAGAGGAAGAGGCACCAGAGCAACCCCTCACTATGAAAAAGAAGAGGATAGAAGAATAATCTGACTTCGAGGAGACCGACAGCTTAGAGAAACACCTGGGTGAAAGAGAGGACAAGAGTGAAGAAGGTGATAGCAGGGAGGACGAACCTGAAAGGGACTAGGAGCCACATGTCCTGGAAGTATATGACTCTGGAGAAGAGAGTGGAGAGGAGAAACAGGAATTCATTTTCATGTGGCGAAAGAGTACACAGGGTGAGGAAGGTGCCCAAGACATGGGAAAGACTGAGGATAGCATGGAAAAGCAAGAACCCATAAGCTTCACAAAGGATAAGATCACTGAGGTGGCAGAGAGAGAGGAAAATAAAATGCTCGAGGCCTTGGTTGATCAAGAATTGGAGTGTAACGTTGATATAGTGCTGAAGGAAAAGAGGAAGATAGTGAGAGGAAGTAGGCTAGTATGGGAGGAGGTCCCAGACTAACTGTAAGTTTACCAAAAGGAGCATGCTTGTAGTCATTTTTTCACCCACCAAGAACAAGGCAACCTCATGTGCACTGGCCTATCACCTAGCGGGAACTAGGTTCTCACCCGAGGCACACGAGAGGGAGCCGAGTCTCTCTTTTATGTGAGTTCAGTGGAAGGCATACTTCACAATCTTGACTTAGTGATTTAAAAGAAATGAAAAATCTATAGAGCTCAGAAGAGCTCTATACCCCTTCAGACATACCAAAAGCAAAGCACACAACAGAATTAATAGAATTAGGGAGTTGTAAATCAACAAATAGACTTAATCATTCAAGTAAGTTTCATGATTATACAAGATCAAAAGCATAGTCGAACATAGAGATAATACAGGAAGGAGATCCTAATATAAACATAGTGGTAACCTTATCGTATTTATTTATAGTATTACTATAAAAACATCACAGAGTGGCAGACCACAGTCATACACCATATCTGGATCCATACATGTATCCTCACAAAAGAAAATTTTCATTCCCCATTCCCTCATTACATTCTTCCTATAATCATCTACCCATTTTATCCCATAGTTCTCGTAGTAATTCTACAGAGCTCCACTACCTCATTTGTGTCTCTCTTTCTTTCCCAAGAGCGTGCGTATAAATAGGTATCTGGGCTCTAACAAACTCCTCTATAGCCTCAGATTTGGCCCCAAGCGTCAAGGTGTGGGTCACCCCAGGTGCATGCCTCTCCATGTCATAATTATCTTTTTGGATCTTCCTATTGTAAGGTATATTCCTCATAGGACACCATGTTGCCAGGTTGGAACCTTATCCAAATGGAACACATTCTTCATGTGTTCTATCCAAAAGGCTGAAAATGGCTAAGTCTGGAATTGTGCTTCGTGGGTGCACATCCTTGGTTCTCCAAGAACCCTTTTTGAATTCTACCTTGCACACCTTAACATGCGTGCTTCCTCCAGCTGTGTGCACCTACGCTCCTTTAATATTAGAAGCTACAATAGGGTCCCAACATTACCCCACACTTCACCTATTCTCTGCCCTCGAGAACCTCTTCAAAGAATGTAGTACAAAAATACAAGGCCTTTCCTTGGAAAATAATGGAGGGAAAGAATAAAGAATGGTGGAGAGAAAGAATAGAAGGAAAACTACCTAAAGAAGAAGAAGGGAAAAAGTTTTCTGCAGGTCGGCCTGCAGTTTATCCAAGCACTGACTTCATCCTACGCTCTTGTGTAGAGGTCACCAACCAATGTTATCACCTTGTCAAAGGTTAACCCTTCCCCTTTTGTACTTATGGTCTCTACCACTGTCTCCAGTTCCTTTGCATGATCTTCCAGGGCATCCATCTTCCTCATAATGACCTTATAGAGATCTTTTAGCTGGGTTTTGATTGAGACCCGTAAGATCTCAATAGCTTCAGAATTCTTTTTCACTTCAGCTAGGATCTTTTCTCACTTGGCTCTATTGCCCTTATTCTTTTCCCTAAAGTCCTTTAGCTTGGCCTCATCATTGGCAAGAAACATGCTTGTCACCTTGTCTTGATCCATGCAATGGTCATTGATGACCCCCGTAGTTTGTGTGGCTATCTTCACATCAACAAGCACCTTGTTGTATTCAGCTATGAGTGCAATGACTTTTGGCTTTTCCTCCTTCTCCAAGCATGCAGCTACCTCCTCTACCAACTCCAAGGCCAAAGGCTGCCTTTCCATGGTGAGGATCCGTGTTAAGTCCTCAAGACACTCCAGGGGGAATCCATAATTTTACGCAGGAGGGATGAGGTCAGGGTGCTTCATGATGATATCCTGGGAGATGAGCTCTACCTTCTTGGAAAATTCATTCACTTTATCTTTCTCCTTCTATAATTCTCGTTGTAGTTGAGCATTGATTAGCTTTTTAATGCTGAGTTCCTTTATTAGCTTAACTACTTCTTCCTTCCTCTTCTCCAACAGGTCCTCCAAGACTTTAACCCTATAATTTCTGTAGAAGATCCTAGCCTCAATTTCAACAATGAATTAATTGAGCTCATTACACACTTGCTCATCTAATAGTTGTTGCATGCTTATAATGGAGTTGTCCCCCTTTCCCTCAAACATCACTAGTACTACTCCCTGGTTAATCTAGAACTCGGGCTCATCAAGGTGGGAGTCAAACGCCCATGATAGCATCTTCCTTGTGCATGGGTATCCACCCTCAGGATCAAAGGAATCCATGGCAGTGAGCTCCTTGGTGGGAAAATTACTCTAGGACACACGCGTAAAACTTTGTTGGGGTCATCAACATATCCTAGTGTTATTCTTCCCCCTTCTGCATGTTTGCTTCCCATGCTCACGCCCTTGGGAATAGTTACTAAAAAAATTGGGCCTTTTGTGCTACCCACACTCTTATCCCTTTCCTCTTCCTTGAGTTCACTGAGTACGAGCTCCGTGCTGTGCTCCAATTCCTAGTCGACCAAGGAATTAATCATCTTCTTTGCCTCCCTTATCGATTTCTCATCCATCTCCTTCTGAGTGAGCTTGGGCATATCTGGATCCTTAGTACTTGCCTCCTCACTCCTTTCTTCACTCCGCGCACCTTCCTCCCCTTGGGCGTCCTTCCTCCTTACAAAGATGAAAGCATTATTTGTATATTCTACTCCCTCTTCCCCTGAATCATGGACATCAATCGGCTCCTGATCCACCTCTAAATCTTCCTCTTCATCATCATCATTTTTACCTATAAAGGAATTTAGGTCATCTGTATCTTTAGACTCTAGTTCTTCTATCCCCTGTCCTTCTTCCCTTTCTAAAAAATCTAGAGTCGGGGATGTGGTCTTTTCTTCATCTAAGGGTTCCTCAGGGGATTATGGCTTCGCAGGTTTTGGGGTCTTCTACTTGACCACCATTCTCTTATTCTTGCAGACATATGTACTTGGTCCCACAGTATCTACATTCTGCTTCTCCACCGTCCTGTGTTCCTCTATCCCTTCCCTCTCCTTGTGCTTTGGCGTGGGATTCTTTCTTCCCATATGGTCATCCGAGATAGATATCTCATTCTCCACATACACGCCCTTTTCAAACTTTGGCCTTATGCTCAGGTAAATCCTTGTGGCATATCTCCCAACAATAGGTAACGTCAAAGGCCTTACAATATGCACATCCTATGACACGTACCTTTCAACTTACACATGCTTCTCTGGGTAGACTGGTTTCTTTCTCATTTCCCTGTGCTCTCTGTCAAGGGTGGACAACTCCAGGTTTAATCTCTTCGATTCCTTGTATCTATTGACCCCCACTTGGAAAAATTGGGCAGTAAACAAGAATGGGAGTTTGCACCATGGACTCCAACTTCCATCCACCAAAATGAACCTACCAATGCAAAACTGCTAGTAGACCGCGAACTCTGCTTCTCCTTTGGTCACCGCAGGGAGTTGTTCAGGGATCCTCCATTCAGCCCCAAATGTGTTCCTAAGGTGCTTATACCATTTAACTAAGTGCGCCTTGTGTACCCCTATCATTAATTCACATGTTTATTTCTAAAATCTCTTCCCAGGTGAGGGATATTTAGCAGGGTACTCCCACATGCACTTGTCGGATGTATCCAGCACCCTGATTTCTGAGAACACATTTATTAATAGAATGTTTCCAAATAGGATCTTTCCTCCCTTCTTTGCGCTGCTTATGATTTCATCTGCTATGTAATTGGAGATGTTGTATACGGTGTCTTCCAAGACCTTCTTGCAGACATTCATCCAGGGATTTCTCACTTGGGTCCACCTTTCTTGTCCATTCAGCTTGGAGACAAGGTGTGTAGCCATCTTCATCACTGAATTATTGATATTCGAGACATCGTAGTACCTTGATCCCTTCTTCAATTCTTGGGATGCTATGGTTTATTTAATTGCCTCCTCATCCTATAGGTCATCTATGAGTGCGTCCCCTTTACAGTTTAGGCCTGTGAAGTGTGAAATTAGTTGGGGAGTTATGCACATTTTGTGCCCTACGAAGCAGAAGAAGTCTTTGTGTACGCACGTCATCAACCATTGGTACAAGCACTTGGGCTTCCCAAAATATGGTAACTCAAAAAGTTGGAGAATCCCTACCTTCTCCATTTTTACCTTGACCACATCGTTGTGGATCGGCAACCCGTCAAGTGTTCATTTATTTGTGGGACACACCAGCTCTAATGCCATTTCTTTCGTGATTGTGCTTGACCAGTGATTGTAGTCGATCATGGTCATCTATCTTATGTGGGACTCCCACTCTTGCCCTAGAAAAACCCCGTCTAGGTATTACATTTCTGAGTACCATTCCTCATTTGTGTCCATGGGTATTTCTTCTTGTTTCTTCTTTCCTTTTCATTTACCCTTTCCCTTCTTGGATTATTCTATAGGTTTACCAACTAGTTTCGTGGCTGTCATTCCACCCTTTTCTTTCATTCCTAGGTTATGTTGTGAGTTGTTTGAACATTTTCCTCATGCACCTCGTGCCCTAAAACACAAAACCTAACCTCATATTTTTCTCCTTCGATCACGGTGCTTCTTCACAATGTTCCTCACACCCGTGAATCACTTTTGCTTTGGTTTGTAGATCTAATGGACTAATTGTGCTTAAGTTTTTGGAATTTTCCTTCGCATGAGTTAGTTTTCGAAACCCTAGCTTTGAAAGAAAATCTCTCTTCTTATTTTCACAAAGTAAAATAATGAACTGCCCCTTCTTATATTTATAGCTTTTCCCACTTTTACACATTTAATGCTAGGATACCTACCACCATATGATAATGTTTAATGCAGTGTTCTCAAACAACACCCAATTTGAACTCTTCTCCTTACGTGCCAAATCCTTGCGTGAAAACTTTTTCACATGCACCCAATCCTTGAGCAAAAAATTTCCCACCCACGCCCAATCCTTCCAAAAAAAAAATTCCACCTGTGCCCAATCCTTGCATGAAAACTTTTCCAACCTTATGGTGCGCAAACAATCCATCTTGATAGAAGACTCTTGCACGTGTGTTACCAGCGCCAAAGGCACCTCTTTTATCCTCATGATTCTTGCTTTTTCCTACCTCGTGTTTTCACACTTTTTCTCCTTATACATGGATTTCCAATGTAACCTTATTTTTCTGCCAACCCAAATCCTCCTAGTAGGATAACTCCAAGTTTCTCTTCATCATCTCAAACCACACTAAAACGATGCGTGGTCCTTTACACATTCATAAGTAAAAAGGTAATGAGGTTATCAGTGCCCAAAGTGCAAACAAAACAACAACGTGAAAGGGAAATACAAGAAAGGAAAAGCACAAAAGGAAATTCTAAACTAACTGGAAAAACTTCCTTATTTACAAACACCAAGAAGCATTATTTATAGTAGGGCTTCAGCCTACTCCCATTGAAGTGTCCAAGTAATTTTGTTCCATCCAGCGCTTGTAACTAGCATGTGCCTGAATCAAGGATGTATGAAATTACATAAGGACCCAACCAATGCACCTTCAACTTTCCAGGATGGCGTAGAAATTTAGAATCATATAGTAATACCATCTAGCCAACCTCAAACTATTTGTTCCTTAATGTGTCGGTCATGCCATGCCTTTTGCTTAGCTTTTTCAGTTGTTTGGCTCCATCTTACTAGTGAGTGCCTTTCATCCAACTTTATCAATTTGTCTATTCTCTGTCTTCTAGTGCTTTGCTCATCATCCAACCCTCCTGTGCACGCTATACGCAGAGATGGTAATATGAATTCCACTGGAAAAATTGCTTCCACGCCAAACACCAGTTGAAATGGTGTGGCCTTGTTCAAGTTTTTATAAATAGTTTTGTATGCCCAAAGAACCACTGACACCTTGTCACCCCAATCCTTCCTACCCACGTCACATATCTTAGTCAATGTGTGACTAGGGATTTTGTTGAATGACTCTGCAGTCCCATTTTCCTGAGGTTGATAAGGGGTAGTCTTATGATGGGCTACCATGAATTTTGCCAATAGAATCCTAACGGTTTCATTTAAGAAGTGAGTGCCCCTATCACTTGTTAAACTTAATGGGCACCCATACCTGTTGATAATGTTTTCCCATAAAAATCTAGTAGTCATGGCTGCGGTGCTAATCCTTAGTGGGCGCGGCCTCTACCAACCTTGTTAGATAATCAGTACAGGTAATGATATACCGCGAGTTAGTCCTTCACGTAGCTAGTGAGATTGGTCCAACAAAATCTATTACCCATTTCTCAAAAGGTTCTATGCTGGTGATGGGGCGCAAGGGCATCTCATCCCTTCTCCCAGGTTTGCTAAGGCGTTGGTAGTGGTCACAGGCCTTGCAAAACTCAATGCAATCCTAGTGAATCATCTCCCACCATAGTCCGGTGACTAGGATCTTACGTGTGGTTACATTCCTTGCATATTTTCCTCCAGCAATCCCGCCATGGGCTTCTTCTATTATGGCCACACGTTCATGTTCTAATACACACCAGCACAAAACCTCATCATGCAACCCATTTTATACAAATGCCCATTGATCAACATGAAGGGCGTGGTGCACGTATGGCTAACCTTTTTCTTTCCAGTGCATTCATCCCTTTGGGTGCCACACCTTCCTTGAGAAAAACAACAATGTCTTTTAATTCCAAGGATGCACGCGCCACAACCTGAATAGTTGCACGTCCGGCATGGTTTCCTTGATACTTTGCACGTCCTCTCCCGAATCAATCCTTGATAAATGATCCAGCCCACAATTTTATTTCTAGGTTTTACCACCACTTTGAATTCAAATTCTTGAAATAAAAGTACCCAACGACATATGCACCCTTGCGACACTGCTTTGTTTACTAGATACTTCAAGGCCATATGGTCAGTGTAGAAGGTGAAGGGAGTCGCTAGTAGATATTGTCTAAATTTGTGGAGCACGTAGATCATTGATAATGCCTTGTGCTCGGTCACTATGCATAATTCTATTTTGCTGGTGTTAACTTCCTACTTGCAAAACACAAGGGATGATCAAAAATTCCCTCTCCTAGTTGAGCAAGAACGGCTCCTATTGCTGTACCAGAGGCATCCACGTGGACATGGAAAGGTTTATCCCATGATGGGAATCGTAGAATAGGTGCGGTGATAAGCCTTTCTTTTAGAGTGTTAAATGCCCTCTGATGTGCACCTCTCCCCACTGAAAGGCACTCTTATGTCTGAGCAATATTTCCAAAGGTGCGGCGATCTTGGTACGTATCCCTTAATGAAATTTTTGTAGTACCCAATGTGTCCAAGAAATCTGTGCACAGCGCTTTGGCTGGTGGGCTCCCCCGGTCCCACAATAACTGCAACTTTTGCATGATCCACCAGTAAGCCCTCTTTGCATATGATATGCCCCAACAACGTTCCAAAAGGGGTTGTAAAGATACACTTCTTGATGTTGAGGGAAATCCTCAACTGCTGTCATCTTTCAAACATCAATCTCAAGTTGTCACAATGGTCCCTTACCAATCCATACATTGTCCAATCATCCAAACATACCTGAAGGAACTTGTGGATGAAGTCCTTAAATACTTGTACCACTATGTGCAAAAATACAGTACGGTGCACATTCCTTCAATCCAAAGGGCATGACTGTGTATGCAAAGCTTCCCCACTCAATGGTGAAAGTTACCTTATTCTTGGTCTTCCTTGGCAATTCTTACTTGGTGATATCCCGAGAATCTATCCGTAAAGGAATAGACCTCGCACGCCTAGCAACTCCTTCCAAAATCTCCTCAGTGAAGGGTGTGGGAAAAGGATCTATGATACAGACAGCATTCAATTTCCTGTAATCCACACATATCCTAATCCGCCCAGCCTTCCTATATGTTGATCGCCATTGGACTTATCCATTATGATTCCTCCACAGCCTTAATGATACAGGATGCTATCATTTTATCTAGCTCTTATTTAACCCTTACATGCATGTTGGGATTCATCCTGTAAGGCCTCTTCTTGACCGACGAGCACCATCTTTCAACTTTATCCACATTTCCCCTAATGAATGGTGGACACCTTTCAACTCATGGTATCCGTGCGGGAATAAATCCTCAAATTCGCATAATAGATCGATGATCTTTGATACTTCCTTGTCCAACCAGTAGTCCCCAATGATAGCTTCCTTGGGCTCCTTCTCCGAGCCGATGTTAATTTTCTTAGTTTTGAGTGGTTCATGATATGCACACGCACATGCATCCGCACTGTTAACTACCTCGTGCGTGTCCCAACCAAATGGTTGACATTCAAGCTCTCCATCTCCTCTCCATCAATAGTGTGTACCATCTTTCCTTTCTCCTTCTCAACACACGTGCGCTCGAATTATATCTTTTCTAGTTCCTCCACTTCAAACTAAGCTTCCAAGCTAGGTCCACCAAGTAAGTTTACTAACCTATCTTCCACCATGGTGCAATCCCCCAGAGTGATGTGCTTGATAGTCTGCAACGCCTCATCAACTGGTTGTATGGTACTTCGGTACTCGAATGTGTGGACCAGGTCAGCCACTAACTCCTGCCAATTTCCCATTTGGTAGTGAGTTTTAGAATGGATGTACCAAGTGTGCGTGCAACCTTATAGTGTCGAATACATCTTGTGCACCCAAAGGGAGGGTGGTAATGGTTCTGCACCTTCTCCCTAGACCCTCTCACATGCTTGGATGTGGGAAGAGGCGGGTCCATTGCCATTGTAATCCTTGATAGCGGTGGGTATGTTGCTCTTCGAGAATCAGATATTGAGCACAATTCTAACTTCACGCCACTCCAACAAGTTTTCACTATGTGTGGCCCACCACCTCGTTGTTGTGCCTATCAAAACATAACTCAGCATACCTTGTCGCTCATCCTCCCTCCAGTGAGCTTCCATTTCTCTCAAAAAGACCTCAGGAGTATGCATCCCCAGAATACTTGGTTATTGCCTTTCCTCCTAGGTGCACTGAACTGTACATGGGTCCATGGTTACCTTAGTCACCGATCCTTTCAGATGTCGACCAATCAATTCATAAGTCCCATGCACCCAATTATCGCATGCTATATTGGTAGTATCACTGACAGATTGAGCATCATCAAACTGGATGACTCCTTCTGTAGGGTGGATGATCTCTGGATCTCTTATGGAGTGCACATATTTTTTTTCAAGGACCTCCTCTCCAAGGGGGTTTAGTATAGGGTGCAGACTTTCCATCAGCAAGTGGTATAATCACCCTCTCTTCCTTGTTTTCAAAGCTTATATACCCCTTGTTAAACTGGAGATTTGCATTATTCTTATAGCACCACGAGCGCCCAAGTAAAGATGGGAAATTATCTACCTCAGCAAGTGCCAAGACTTCAAAATCCTCAGTGAACTTAGTCCCCTGAATGGTAATGGTCGCATCCTTCAAGACAACTATGGGCATTGCCTTTGTCTTATTTGCCATATATAACACATTTGAAGATCGCTGTAATGCAGGTCGTCCCATCTAATGCCAGGCATCCAAAGTAAGAACATTAACCTCTGCGCCTGTGTTAATGAGGATGTTGCTAAGCAAACATCCATCCACTACTGCGTTTAAGGTAATCTCTTTATCATAATCAAGGCTGTGAGGTGGGAGGTTTGCATGCAAGATCCGCCTTTCATGTTCTTCCCCGGCGCGCGGCACCTTTTCTCTCAACCATGCTCCTAGCAGGGGAATGATATTCTCCTACCTCAATAATTTACACACCTCCTTGACCTCGTCCAAGTCATCCTTTGGTGCTTCTACTGGTCTTCTTTACTCATCTTTTCTAGTTTGCTCTTTTAAGCATTGGATCTCCCCTTGTAAACTCTGAATTACGTCCATGGTTTCCTAGTAGACTTCTTTCTGGAGAGCCAGATGTGGATACTTCCCATGTACTACTTCTTCCCTCGAAACTAGAGGTCTATACCTAGGTGCTTCCCTTGCACGCGCGAACTTTGTCCTTGTTGTTACAATAACATGCTCTAGTTTTGATTCACGTATTACTCGTGGGAGCCATTGCGCATCAACCTTCTTAATACTTACCATGGCAGCGCCCTTATCCCTTCGGTACTGCTGACTCATATGTTCGTATAACTCTAGGCACTCTTCGTACTTATTTTTTTTTCCACACCATGAACATTGTAGAATATCTAGACATTCACGCTTATAATGGTTTGTGGCTCCACAATTAAAGCACGTTCCACATGAGAACTCACTTCTTCCCCCTGCAGTTACCATGACCATCATAATCCTCCGTGAAACCCTCTTCCACGGGTGCCTCCATCTCCACACTCTTCATACCGACATTCATCTCCTTTGGAACTGTTGGAAATGCCGGTTTGGTGGACACCAAGATCAATTACCTCATGAATCTGGTCAATCAATCTACAATCCTTGGTGTCATGTGTGGTTGAGGTACATATCTTACAATAACAAGATATGTTTTTACGGATCACGCGCTAAAACAGGGGTCACCTACTTGCATCATGGTTCCCGTGACATATTTCATAGTTTACTGCTACGGTGCGTACCGCCTTCCGAGTACATATCCCACCATTATCCTTTGTGTGCCCTCTACGTTACAATTTGTGCACCACATCCCACTGTGAGTCTCTGGAACTGTGTTGGCCAATAATTTCTCTAACTGCTTAGCCATGGCAGCGATTTGAGCCTCTAGAAATGGGCTAACACCAATGTCAACACTACCAACTGCCTCAGCGCGTAAAGAAGCTTCTAATGCTTCGCGCGGGTCTGTGAACGTTTTATGAGATAAAACCCTCCTAAAGGGTGTGATCAGCCCTCTGACAAACCACTGAGCATGTTGTGAAGGGTGGATATCATAAGACAGTTTAGACAATAGAGTTTTAAAGCGCGCATCATATACCCACACGCTCTCTGTCATTCCCTATTGGATTTCTTTGAGAGAGCTGATGCTCTTCTGTTCAAACTCAGGTATGTGGAATTCCGCCAAGAACACATTTCTCAGCGCGGTATAATCCACAACAGTCTGATGAGGTTCATACTTTCTATACCAACTATGTGCGCATCCTTGCAATTTCGTCACAAATTGACTGGCCTTTCGATCCTGGGTCGTGATCCCCTTTGCACGCCATAGCAATTCACACTTATGCACATGCTCGGCGACACTATAATTTGGTAAGTGTAGAGACATCTCGAAAAAGACTTGAGGTGGCTGAGGCCCTTGTCCTCCCGATCCAGTCCCTTGGTTTCCTCCTCTGCTAGATCCACTATATCTTGAGCCACCAGCTCCACCACTTCCACCTTTAGATCCTCCTATGTTAAGCACAGGGCCCGTGTTTGTTGTGCCAAATGCTCCCGTCATTCCACTGAATTGTGCACGACAGTTTGTGAACTAGTGCCACTCCCAGTCGTATTTCCTCCACCACGTCCTAACGCGCTTCCAAAACCAGCTGTATATGTGCCTTGTCTAAACATTCCAACAAATACTGGAATAGTGTGTGAAGCCATAAAAGTCCCAAACGAGAAGTTGTACCTTCTGGGTTCCGATCGGTTGCTTCTACTGATATCAAATGGATCAATTGTACTCTTCCCTCGTTCAAAAAAAACAAGTGCCAAGGTTCGGTTGCTAGGTGGGGTCAGATGTGCGCCAATGACTCTTCTTTTTCTACATGAAGGACTCTCATCAGAAGCCGCATGGTTTTCTCTCCCGTGTTTACTAAGATGGGGTATCACAGACTGCTCAGGTTCCACATCCTCCGCATGAACCTCAACTCCTTTCCACCATGTCTGGCTCCATAACCCACTTGTAATCCCGCGTTGTCTATCGATCTCCCTTTCACACACTTTTTTATACTTGAGCCATCTCTCCTCCCTTTCCTTTTCAGTTGTTATATCAGCCATCTTTCCCCAACCTGACTTCCTCACCAAGCGCTCAGGGTGGTTTATCCGGCCATAGAAAATGCCTCTAAACCCATTGTTACCATCAATATTTTGATTACCGGGGGGATAGCACGCAGAAATGATCCTTTGGGCTCCTGTAAAAACTCAAACTCAACAAATTTTGGACAGGAATACATGGAAATGGCGTATTCCAGAGTGTAGCTAGTCAATACTCCCTTCCACCAATGATCTATAGCACAGGTCAATGTTAGATCAGCATCTTGCAAGTTCTTATATGTTTCTTGGGTCCAAGGGTGTGACTTATAATACCACCCTGATCTAGATGTATAAGCCGAGAGCCATTCAAATAACTCTATTGGGAAACAGCAGAAGAAGGTTTCCTACAACTCATGATAAAGAGTGTCCTCCACCCATCTTCACGTGTTAAACCCAGGTCCAGTATTGAATCTCTGAGCGAATTCATCCTCCGTGCTTTTAAACGAATCTTCAACACCCTCAAGTGTTAAGCGCTCTGCCATCACTTTTTACTTGGATCATGATTTATGCCATGTTCCACTACAACTTTGAAAAGAGGTCTCGAAAACGAAACTAAGATGTAGTCATTTTTACACCCCACGAAGAACAAGGGAACCTCATGCGCGCCAGCCTATCACCCAGCGGGTGTTGGGTGCTCACCCAAGGTGCGCGAGAGGGAGCCAGAGTCTCTCTTTGATGTGAGTTTAGTGGAAGGCATAATTCACATGATCTCTGACTTAGTGATTTAATAGACATGAAAAAGCTATAGAGCTCATAACGGCTTCTACACCCCTTCAGTCATAATAGAAGACAAAGCACGCAACAGAATTAATTGGAACTAGGGAAGTTGTAAATTCATAAATAAGACTTAATCATTCAAGTAAGGTTCATGATTATACAAGATAAAAAGCATAGTGGAAACATGCAAATAATACAAGAAGGAGATCTTAACATAAACATAGTGGTAACCTTATCACATTCATTCATAGTATTATTCCAAGACATCACAGAGAGGCAGACCATGAGTCATGTTCCATATCTGGATCCATACATGTATGCTCACAAAACATAAAGTTTGCATTCCCCATTTCCTCATTACATTCCTTCCTAGAATCATCTACCCATTTTATCCCACAGTTCTTCGCAGTAATTCTGCAGAGCTTCGCTACCTTGCTTCTGTCCCCCTTCTTTTGCCAAGGGCACACGTATAAATAGGCATCTAAGCTCTAACAAACTCTTCTACAACCTCAAATCTGGCCCCAAGTGTCAAGGTGTGAGTCACCCTAGGCGCATGCCTCTCCATGTCATGATTAGATTTTTGGATCTTCCAATCGCAAGGTATATTCCTTCCTAGGACACCCTATCGCCAAGCTAGGATGGAATCTTATCCAAATGGAATATGTTCTTCATGTGTTTTTATCCAAAAGGATGAAAACGGCTAAGTCCCGAATTGTTCTTCATGTGCGTGCACGTCCTTGGTTCTCCAATAACCCCTTTTGAATTCTGCCTTGTGCGTGCCTTCACTTGCGCGCTTCCCTTTGACGACTGTGCGCGCCTACGCACCTTTAAGATTTGGAAGCTATAGATAGGGTCCCAACCGCACTTAGGGACCTCTTTGCAAACTTATCTTGACCATTTTCTACCCAACTTTCAATGTTCTCTAGAGTTAACCGATACACCATAATGAGATGCAACATCCTGACATGAAGTTAAGGAAAAGAGTGTCCCATGCACACGGTTCCAAAATGTAGTCTTTAATTTCCCAACAAAATGCTAAGTGCATTCTAGCACATTCGGTTCAGTTGAAAAGTGAATGCTTACTCGAAGCAAGCATAGCTACCAGGTCCAAGAAGATTTGTTCTCTTGACAAGATGTTGAGTCCCACATATCCATAATAACCATACTAAGTGAAGTCATTCAATCATAAGTAACTCATTGAATACATGTCAATTGGAAACACATGCAATAATAAGGGACATAATAGCCTCATAGTAAATGCTCAGGATACTAATTGCACCCATGAATTCGCCATAGTCATGATATGTCAACTATCATAATAAGGTCCTCCATACTCCATTATAAGAAAAGTAGTACATTACAGAATATTGAATACATGTCGTTGAACATGATAGCAATATGGGATCTAGAGGGGAAGTTATCGCAAGACATTAGAACCCTATGAGCTGGCATGAGATAGACTCCACGAACTGATGAAGCAAGAACGAGGTGACTCTCGGTACGCAAAACAATGGCGTGAGCTCAAATATATATGAGAAGACAAAGGTGCATGAATTTTCCTTCACCACCTAGGTGCACCCTCGATAATAATAGGCATGCCATCAAATTGAATCAGACTATATGCTATGTTCCAAAAAAACTACTAGAGGTAATAGCATCTTGTTTTGAATCCTATTAATAGCTTGATCTATGCATGTCTATTCATCTTCGATCTGCATGTTCCTTTATCCAAAAATAGACCTTCATTAGCCGGTGAGTCTCATTGCTTTCAAACTGATTCTGAATCATTTCTTGGTCGATACTCTAACCTGGTTCTTCTATTGATATAGACCATGGTCTCACAAACATTGGATAAGTCCCAAAGTTACCATGTTACGGTGCGAGCCCCTTCGAAACCTGCCTCATGCGTTAAGAATAGATCCCCACGCACGGCATGTAACCAAAAAAAATATTTCCAATTTATATGTGCATCATTCAAGTTTACAAGGCCTTCCAACTTGGAGGTGACAAGTTATACTATGGTTTAGGGAGAATTTTCTATCACTCAGGCCGTACTACACTCTTTTCACTCCATTGAATTTCAACTAGATGGTTTTCACATACTTATAGTTATCAAAACTTTCCTAAACTAGACTCAATGGATAGGAAATTTCCTCACCTTTCCAACCATATACAAGAAGTCCTTTTCTAACACTATTCTTGTAACAGCTCAATTTATGGTACGGGACGGAGTTTTAGCAAAAAAATTTCCACATAATATTGAAGGTCCGCGGGGTTAGGGAGAAAATAAGTCTCTTATGAATCCCCGTTAATGCCCAAATTTGTCACGTGTCATCAAATAGTGGGTGATTGGGCTAGGACAACACATGATGGTTAAATGTCACGGGGAAAAATTTGAAAATTTTTCCCAAATTGCCATGTTTTTATACACACTTTACAAAGGAAAAATTTTCCTCTTGTGCCTCTGCGCTAGCTACAAATGTACCACGTGGTGCTTATGTGATTGGCTTAACGCGGGCCTTTTGCAGAGAAAATTTGGATTTTTTTCCAAAGGGGGGTTAAATTAGGTAAAATATAATTTACACAAGACCATGCCTCCGAGGGTGACATGTGTTAACACCCTATTGGATTTGGGAGTGAGGGTCCGCGGAGGAAAAAGTGAAATTTTTCCCAAAGGTAAAAAGTTATGTTTTTGAATTTTCTTTCACGCTTGCCATGCCACATGTCCTCACGTGATTGGCTTCATGGGGATGCGGAATTGCAATATTGGGATATTTTTGAAAATTTTTCTGGAAAGGAAAAATTTTGGATCAAAAAAATTCTAAGTTTTCAATTTGCAACCCACTCACCTCCCTGACCACGTGTCAACACCCGTGATGTGTTGGTTGGGGGCCGCAGGGTTGCGAGGGAAAATTGGGAAAATTTTCCCAAGGAAGAGATGGACATCGATTTGTCATATCAATGTTAAGTCTTTTGCTTCAGGGTCTTTAGCCAAGAAGTGGACTTTGCAATATCGTATTAGTTTCAAGATTTTTTGTATCAAGATCACATCTCCATTATAGTTGGCTTAGTTGACAATTTTTGTTTTAATTTCTCTCCTAACTTCAACAGTTGTAGTATATGGTGCTAAGGTCTATGGCATGGGGCACCTCTATGATTCTTGGTATGGCCCTACCTCCATGACATGGGACCATACCTTTGAAGTAAAACTTCAGCAATTTTATTTTTTCCATCTCCAATTTGATAAGAAGCTCCATTTTAGTGGATCAATGAAGATTTTTACATTTCCGGGCATGTACACCTCATCGGCAGTCTCCATCTTTTTGCACGTGGCAATCATCAATTCATGTAGAACATTAGATGAACTCATAAAGGGTTAATCTTTAAGAAATATATTTGTAGGGTTTATATGTTTTTAAAACTGGCAATTTTAACATTAATTATCATTTGATTGAGACATTTTGATATTTCTTCTTCTGAGCATATCCACTTGAAGTTATTCAGGTAACATGGTCTTGACTGAATTTTCCAACAGTATAACTTCATAACATTAGTGGTTCTCACATTTAGATACATTGGGTTATTGTCTAGTGCATCTCTTTATTATACAATTACCCCTCGGATTAAAGCAGATTCAGGCTTCTAGGTTGATCACTCAGGCATTTTAGTGTGAGATATGCAGGCAACACTTTTGTTGGCACTTTCCCGACAGCATGGATTAGTTGTGAAACTGAGAGAGACTCTTCTCCAGAGAAGGCTGGTTCCTACTCCTTTCTGCTACCTACCTTTGCAAGCACGTTCCAATGCAGGCAATGCTTTAATCTACATCCTAATCTAAATATTTTTATTTTTCCAAGGAGACAGAGAGAGAGAGAGAAATTTATTTTTTACATAAGCCTACAGCTAAAACGGTGATACACTCAAGAGAATTTTTTTGTTTGACATGTCTATCAAAATTGCCATGGACAAAGAGAGGTCGAGCAAATACACTTAAGGATGGACAGATGTATGAGATTAAACGCCCAAGGATAGATTTCAGTCATATTTAAAATCATTTGATCCCAAAACTCCATGAACTACAGCTCCAAACCTACAATGAACATTCATAACATGCACAAATGGCCTGAAATGTTCCATCGAGGAAAGAAGAGACACAAGCAAAAACGAGCATAGGATGGACAGACTGCATCACAAACACGTGATAGAGTTGCTCCAGAAGTTTGCATAGAACATCATTTCAATAGTAAAAGGAAAAAATGTCACATTACAGAGCATAGGGAGGAGGTTCTAAACTACCATTTTCAACCCTAGAAGAAAATCAAGGGCCCTAGAGCAAAATGGTAGAAGTACAAGCTTGTTTATCTCTTAAGAATGAGCTACAAATCTGGCTTTATACAATGCAGAGTCGAGCCCAGTTTGACAGACTGGGAAATAGGAAAATAGATGTAAGCATTAACCATTGACCAGAGAATATTTCCATTGTTAGGATTATAAATCGTGAGTTGAGACAACTGTTGGCCAATTTGAAGGAGAATTTTACCCAAGGTTGTCCAGGGAGAAATTTGGTAACGACTAACGTCGCTCTCTAACAAGCCATTATCACGCGTCAATCTAGATTTTTCATTTTATTTAAATTACTGCAAAAATTTGAGACTTAAACTCAGAATCATGTAGAAAATAATTTGAAAGAATTTCACCTGTCCAACGTGATATAAAGTTTAGTGCAAATCCGAACTCTTGTATCGAAAGTTATGGCCGGTTTGATGTTTTAGGGAGAAAATTTTCAGGTAGAAGTCATGTAATTAGAAAGAATAATGCCTTCGTGCCCGCACTCGAAAGCCACCTGGATGACACGTGCACATCATTGATTGGTCAAGTGATTCTCACTCCTCAACCTTTCGGTGGGAAAAATGATGAGGATGAAAATTATCATTCCCTATTGCTGGGAACATGTATTTCAATTTGGTTCGTAGCTGATATAATTTTCAAAACTCCGCCCTTTGACTTTTGACCTTTTCATAATGGTGTACACGTGTCATGCCCATTGTGATTGGATGAGCATAAGGTATTCAGCCTGTCGGTTTGGGATCTCTCACTATGCATTTTATACTTTAAAAAGGGGTTGGCTCAACATATGAATTACATGTAAATGTTTTCCTGAAACCCGACACATCGCTAATATCCAAATTTGCCTTTGAAAATGTCGGGCTTTCCGACTCAGGAAAAAGTAAATGTGATATCCACATGAGCAAGGGTTAAAGTTGACGGTTTTTAGAATCGTCTCTGACATCCGCGGGCCCTTTAGTCGAGGACACGTGGCAAATATTTGATTGGTTTAACCGTCACATGGACTTTTCAGGTTTTGCGTCCTGACGCGTACATTTGTTCTATAGATTTATCCATAAACTATGCTAATATATATTGGGAAAAAACTTAAATATCCGCCCGAAATTTGGCTTCCTTGTAACCTATATTTGCCGATGACAAGTGTAAAAATAACACTGATTGGCTTCGGCTTTTTCGGCTCCTTCGGTGATGGCGCATCCCGCAGTATTTCGTCCTAATTTTCCCAGTACGAACTTTCTCTGTTTCGGTGAAAATGGTTAAGTGTGATTCAGGGCCCAGGTGTCCCAATTGCTTCCGAACTGTTTGACTCACTGCATCGGATGAGGGTCCGGCAGGGCCACGTAACTCTTTAATAAATTTTGAACCCAAACTGTTGCGAACTGTCTAAATCAGTAGTTAAGGTCAATTATTTCCTTATTCCTTCGGGAAGGCCAGTTTCCCACGTAGGAACTTCATGGCCATAACTAGTTTGACTATTCCGGAAGCTACAATTCCCCGTTCCGGAATAACAAGGCCAATTCCGGAAAGATTTTCACGTACCTTCGTCCCATTTGTTATGTAAATGACCTTGAGCAGGAGTTTACAGAATTTCATGATATTTTTCTGGATCAATTTTAAGAAACTTTTTCCGATTTTCTGCAGAGCTCGTATAATTTTCAACCTGGACAGGGAAGTTAGAAAATTTTTTGAAGGGACCCTAGAAACAATTTTGGTATTTCTTCTTCTGAGCATGTAATCATTCTCCTGGGCACTAGAGAATGGTAATGCATAAGTTATCAAGTATATTTACCCTGGGGGTCCAATTTTGGATAACAGGTTGCATTTGGTAAATTTAACATTTTTTTTTACAGTAAGTTGGATTGTCAAGTTAAAATTGGATTTGATAGAGTTTTTGAGATATTTTCTTAAATATGAAGTTCAATGTGGGTTCAATAGGACCTAATACATCTAAAATCCTTTGTTTCCTTTCTCAATTTTAACTAAAAATCTAAACTTTTCATTTTTTATGAAATTCATTACGAGAATTAAAGAAAGAACCAGAGATCATTCACTAACAAGTTTATTAACCAATTTGCATCTTCTAAATATGGGGAGGAATTACAAATCTTATCTAAGACATTCAATTGATTCGAACAATTAATTGACAGTTCATATGTAAAGTTTAAACTCCAGTTTTGATTTCAAACACAATACATTTACTGACAATGCTATTTCTTAATCTCTTTCAAAACAAAGTTTTCATTTCAAAACAACAACTCGGATCTAATACAACAATGAAAGTTTAAGAAAGGAATATAATTATTTATTTGATTTCCAACAATAATTCAACAATTTAATCTCTTTCTTTGAATTTCAAGTTAAAATGCACAATACACATTTCTCTCTTTCACATTCTTCTCAAAACAAAGTATAGAATAATTATTCTTTAGAATTCACTTATAACTTTCAACCTTTTAATTTCAATAGAAGATGTATTCTCGTTACAATTAACAATACAAATCATCCACTTCAAAGTGGGAAGGTTACAATGAACTTTCTCAAAAGAGAATGAATGTCAAACTGATTTATCCAAGCTTCCAAATAACAACAAGCTGATTTCTTAATATTTTATCTTTTAATCATAACATGGAAGTGGGAAAGGCAATCCTCTCCACCCAACCAAGATACCCAATGGGAAAATAGAAGCCATATTTCCCCATTAGCCCTCCGAGCCCCAATCATATTGAAGTGGAGCATGATAATTCAACTTATGGCAACATGGACTTCTTTCACATGCAAGACAAAACTAATATATCACAAAAATCAATGAAGGCACAAATCAAAAAAAGACAACAGTTCTCAACTACATTTGATAAACAATCATACATTCACAAAGGCTTGAGCAAGAAAGCCAAACAAGATCAAGAGCTATGGATGTCTCCCTATGCATCCCATGTTGAAATTGGACATCCACCTACAACAACCATGAAGAACATAACCATTCCATAAATCTTATCCCTCATCAACCCCTCCTTAACCCTACTCCAAATTTATCCCTTATACCTCCCCCAAAGTAAGAAATGCATGCATATTCTTTTCTTAGATGGGTTCCAAACCAACACCCCCTCCTCAAGACAAGTGCCAATGGACAAAATCCCTTATCCCTCCTCTGATTAACCTCATAGTATTCTCTCCACACCATACCCTAAGCATTCTACCCACCCCTATAAGAATTTCAAACAGAAAACACATTCAAAAATTCATGCTAAAAGAGGGGAAAAACAACAATTTTAAAAGAGTGAGAGCCTACCTCTCCATAATGGAGACTTGTTTCCAAAACAACTAGTTCTTTTGATGCTCAAAACATAGTCCCAAAAACAACAATGTATAAGCATGTGAATCAATCCAAGCTCTTCCACAAAGCAAGCTCCAAAGGCAAGAGAAAATTTTTACCCAAGAGTTGCAATAACAAAGTTTCAACAACCAAAAAAATGAGGAGGAATTTGAATTTTTAAAGGAGAAGGTGGGGAGAGGATGATGTGGATTCCAAGTGGGATGCCACATTATTTTTCTTCAATCCCCCAAGAAGTGAAATCAACATCAACAAATAAATCACAATAAATGAGATATGACAAAATTACTTACATACTTCAATTTAGCCCATACTCCAAAAGGAATGCATTAAAAATTTGTAAGACAAGTGAAACTCAATACTTACACAAAATCATATCAAAACATAATAAAATAGATTGATTTTGACTCCAAAACAATAATCATGGTTGGTGGAGGTTTTTGAGAGGTGTGGTACAAGCTTAACTTGTCTGACAAGCCTCCAAATTTAGGCTCCTTCAAGGCTAAATTCAAATTTCAAAGAGGAAGGATTGTTCTGACACTTCCAATACCAGCCTTACACACCTCTTAAAAATTCACTTACACATCTCTTACATGGTCACTTACACACTTCTTTCACAATGCATTAATATCTATGAAATTCATTTATTTCAATCTTTTGACACAAGATTTATTTATTTATCATATAGTGATACATATATATATATATATATATATAAGTCAAATTTCAGTTAATCAATCAAGGCAACAACATTTAATTAATATTCCACATCTTAATTAATTTTAATTAAAATTTAAGTATATGACTCTCACATTATACTATCACATTAAAAATATTATATTAAAAGAAGGAACACTATACAAATAAAAATACACAAAACAATATTAAAAAGGGAACATACAGATAAAACACACATATACCCCCATGGTCAGAGTAATGGAAATCCCCCCCTCCCCATGGGATAATCCTAACACAACACAACACATAAATCAAACACAGTTTCCATGGTGACCTTGTTAATTTCACACTAAATTCCAATATGGTTGGTCTCTAGTCCCCCGACATTGTTGTGATTTTTAACCTACAAAATGCAATATACCTCCCTCGGCCTCGTGGCCATATTAGAACATCCAAGAAGATATAAAATCAACATATAATTATAAAATCTAGCTCACAACAATATCAAGAGTTTATCATTCATCATTTAAGTTCAATTTGCAGCAAATATTGTCATCCAATAGATCTCTATGCTAGAGCTATTCCTAATATCAATGTCACATGTCTAAAATCAACATCAATAACTTATCCATGTCAACCAATATATCATCATCCTCATAATAATAATAATTTCTCAATGCTCTTCAAGCAAAATATCTAAATCTAGATCAATACTACTCCATAGATCTAACATCTAACCATCATGCTAGGAAAAACATAATAATGTCTATAATAATCCATGATCTAGCATATACACATCATACTACATCAAAACATAATTATGTCCAAAATATGATCAATAGTGTTAGGATCAGTATCTAAACAATGTCAAATGAGAGTGGGTACTACAATGCATGTACTCACCATGGAGAGATGACCATTGGCCCTGGAGTCTGCAGAGGAAGTAGCAGCACGCTTGAAGGAAGAAGTCAATCTGAAGGTGGTAGCACTCATTGCTGAGTATAACAAGGTGCTTGCAGATGTAAATATTTCTTCCCAATATGCTAAGGCTGCATAAGAAAAATGCGTGGATAGGGATAAGGTAGCAAGATCCTTGGTCGCTACCCATGAATTTGAGCTAAACAAATTCTAGGAGAAGAATAAAGGAAACAGGGTAGAGAGGGATAAAGTCCTGACAGATGTAGAAAGAAAATTTGAGGAGATTGAGGCACTAAGGGGCTCAATCAAAACATGATTGAAGGATCTATACCCTTATATCACCGTAAGGATGGACACACTTGAAGACCTGGATAAGGAGATGGAAAATATTGTTAACACTTTGGGTGCCTAGGGGATTGGCCTAACTTTTGATGAGGTAAACATCCTGGTCGGAGACCTCTGCCAGAAGGAGAAGGGCGAGGTAAATGCATGGAACAAATTGGAGGCTGACTTTCAGAGGGATTTCCCTAGCCTGCTAAGCTAATGCCCCCCCATTCTTTCTTCTCTCCCCATTCTTTCATTCCCTTATTATTTTGCAAAATGTAAGGCTATCACTAAAATTCTTTAAGGCAATGTGCATCTTAGTTAAGTAGAGTGTTTTTGAGGACAGAGAATAGGCGTAGTGTGGGTTGATGTTGGGACCCTGGAATATTGACAAAGTATGAAGGTACGCAGGCACGCAGGATCCCAGTTATAGAATGGCAGGCAAGGAAAAAGTACACAAGAGAAAGGTTTAAGGAAGCACATAGCGTGTGTGACATGCAAACGGAGGTTTGAGACTTAGCTAGTTTGAGCTCCTAGGGAAGAAAATGTGAAAACCGTGATCGGTTGCACATAGATAAGATGCCATCCTAGTGATAGGATGGCCCAGGAAAGAGCATGGCCCAGATGGAATCTACTAGAAGATCATCATGAGATAAAGTGGAAATATCAGGCTTGGAGGAGCATTCTCACATGAAGGACCACAATCGACACTTGGCATCTGATCTGAGGGCCCTGGAAGGCGATTTGGCAGCTCATTAAAGCTATAAATACAAGTGCCTATGGAGTAGAGGATATATCGATATACACATATACATCTTCATAGAGATACATGGAGACATATAGACATAGGGGGAGATATAAATAGGGAATAGTGGGTTAGAAAGTGAGCAGAGCTCTGCAGAATTGCTGCGAGTGGATATTTTGGGTCCGAGAAAAAATGTACTAAGCATGGAAGTTGTTATTTTCTTTTTTTAGCTTAGTTACATACGTCCAGTGATACGCATGACTATGGTCTACTCTCTGTGACACTCTGTAATGAAGTAATGGATATAATGAGGTTACCTGTTATAAATAGACATGGATATCAATGGTTTTAATGCATATTTATCTCATATGAGTTCTCTTTCCTTTCATGCTAAGAATGGATGTTTGTATATTTATTTTTGATATAATATATGTTCTAGATTATGTTAAAAGCCTTCGGTCTGAGTGACTGCAAGGATCTGGAGGCCGTTATAAGCCCTATGGTTTTTGTTTGTCTTAACTTCCTAAATACTCTTATAGTAATCATAGATGATGCTTCCCACTAAACTCACATAAAAGAGAGACTCAGTACCCATGCGTTCCTCGTGTGAGCACTCAACTTTTGCTAGGTGATAGGTCGGTGTGCATGGGGTTTCTTACTTTTGTGATAGGAGTAAAAATGACTACATGTAACATGTTGTGTATGAATGTAATGGAATGGTATGTAATGTAAATGTGAATGTGATAGGATTAGTGTGCCCCCTGAGTGGATGTGTATGTATGAGTGCGATGCGGTTCATTTATAAAATAACCCTTGACATTCAAGAATGAACCATAGAACAAGAGTGTGTCATACATAAATAGTTTGAGTATGTCTTCTAGAAAGATGGATCAATGAAGAAAATATCATAAAGAGTGTGAATGTGGTGAGGTTCATTTCAGATTTAAATCCTCAGTAGTCGAATATGAACCATGAAACTAGAGTGTGTCATAGGGTAATGGTTTGAAAGAGATGATAGAAAGATGTAACATGAAGCATAGAGCATGAAGTGTAGAATGACATGGGTTTTATTTCAGATTTAGAACCTCAATAATCGAGTATTAACCATGATACTAGAGTGCATCATAGGGAGGTGACAATACAAGTTGTGTGTATCAAGTTGTGTAAGATGAATGAGAAATACTATATGTGAAGTACAGAGCATTACAGTAGAAATAAGAGACACATGATAATTATAGGAGGGGGAAGGAAACATGATTCCCCCAAGTTTATGATGATAAATAATCTAAACCGTGAAATTGAAGGGAAAGGGTCCTCAACCTGATGTATGAGGAGATAATGATGTGTTACCATGCTCTAAAGGCAATGGTGAATGACACTAACGATGTACATGCAATGGAATCCGAGGTGGTGAAAACCTATATATAGGAGACCAAGGAGGTGATGTGCACCTATGTAAAGAATACATAGGAGGTGATGTCTACCCATGTGAATGAGATCGAGGAGGTAATATGCACCTATATGAAAGATATCGAGGAGAAGATGTGTACATATGTGAAGGAGATGCGTAAGTAGGGGACCTAGGATGATGAGATGGACTAGTGGGCCGATGATAATGAGTATTTTGTAGACAAATAGGAGAGATAAGAGCATATTTATATTTAGTTTTGAGAGGTCTTGCGGACCTATATACTTGAGTGAATGCAATAGAAACTGTACGAGAGAATATCAACACGTGACTTTCAGGAACACTCAACCTTTGAATGTCATGTCAAGATAGCTGATGTGGAATGAACATATAGTTATGTGGAATATATATATGGATAAATAGGTGAAATGTGGATTAATAATAATCAAGGCAATCTAATTTCTTGGATGGGCACTAATGGAATATGATCATCTAAGGCATCAAAATATTTTCTTACCTATGTGGGTGAGATAGAATGGTTTAAAAGGATGGTAACACGTAAATGGAGGTCAATATCTGGCTCATAGAAGATGCTCATAATGGGTTGTGAATAGCATGGGAATTTTCCTATGTTTTCCTCGTAGAAGTTTCCAGTCAAGGTCATGGAAGTGAGAGAGAAAATATATGAACAAGACAAGTGAGTGGATTGTGGGAGCTAGTTTCATCTAGGATGGTTCTACAAAAAATTGTAAACTTTGTCGGTTTATTTGTTTAGGACTACCAATTGTGAGATGATGATAGGTGGAAGTGGCGAGGATCATAAAACCAAGATTTTAAGACTCGTGTCAGTGTCTATGTGCAAGTAAGATACATTTGGTTGTAAGACTCAGGGATCATATACTTCATCTCTTGGTTGCTGAGGACCCTAAATGGTAATGTGGGACATATTCAAACTATCAAACTAGAGAATTAATAAAACTGAAAAGTATCTATCCAAGGAAAGGTTAATTTTTAAACCTAGACCAACTAAAGACACGTGGGGACTTGTATTACTTTCCATCTAATTAATCTATGTTCCTAATTGGAAAAATAGAAACAAGAAGATTTAAACCAAAACAATTTAATTACTTTCCTCAAATTAATTAAACCTATGTGTTTCTCTTAGCTAATTAACAAAAGAAACTACTAATTAAATAAATAAAATAAAGTTATTCTTATGTTTTTGTTCTTTTCAATTAAACAATAGAAATGCAACAAATAAAAATAATAATTACACTAATCTAATATTTTTGGATTTTATGTTTTTTGGAAAACAACATAAGAAATTGACAAAAGAAATATGAAGAAATGCAATTGATTCTACAACACTATTAACAAATATAAACATAAATAATCTAATGCAACTATTTATCTGTGTAGAATGGATCTAAACTAATCTAATAAATCAAAATATTTTAAAATTTGTGTTTGTGGATTTAAATCTTCTGTTCTACGTCAAAGACTGAGAAAGAAGTGAAAGATTGTTAGAAGCATTTCTTCCTCTCAAAATTCTTTGGTATAAATAAAATAATATCTAATGAAGATTGAAGATTGAAATGGAATTAAAATTTATTTAAACTAATATCAGAGCCTTCCTTTAGAAAAATTACCTTATAAACCCACAGGGATAGGTAAGGAAGTAATCTATCACCAAAATATTTGTGTGGGCATGGAAAAGCTACAGTAATGAATTAACTATTGAATTGATTTAACTACTCTAGTCAAATTGTGCATACAAATAAAATCAAGAAATCAAGAAAGTTTAATGAAAACCAAGCACATACCCAACCTATAATTTGTATAACTGTGACAAAGCCACTAATGGTTTACTCCAATGTCCCCTCATCTTATTCTCTAACTTAGTGCTCAGATGAATCCAAGGAACTGTGCTGGGTAGTGTAGAAGAACTAGTGAAGAAGTGTTGGAGAAGCGGTGCCTTATAAGAAGCCTAGTAGTAATGCGGGTAGGAGAATAACAATGTAAGAGAAATGGACTGATTGTGTATTTCCTAGAAAGATTACTACAACATAATGATGTAATTCAAAACAAAAATCTCCAACCAATTCTTTGGGTAGAATCTTGGCTCTTATAGAAAAATGGTAAGGAAATGGTCTAAGCCATATTTTAGCCAAGAAATTCAACCTCTCTCAAAGAAGGGGAAGTTAACTCCAATTAGTCAAGAGGAAGGGAAGGAAAATTTTATACGTATAAAATGGTCCCAAGATAGCTAATTTGACCAAGAATTGTGTGCTAAAATCAAGTTTGAAAAGTTGACACACGTTCATAATACACCAGAGGAGGTTCTAGAAAAACCGCATGAAACTGTCGGTATGCATAAAGTGGCAGTTGCGCAACTTTCACTGAGGGTAAAAATGTGGTTGCATAACCACCAAGGTAGTTGCATAACCTTCATGAAAATTCCATAACTTAAACTAAAAATCTAAGGGAAAATCTTGGAGAAATCTAAAGGAAACTAGGAAAACCATGGAAATGAACAAGCAAAACATCCTAGGCTACAGATATACACTGCAAATGGAAAATTATATTAGAACATCATTGGAAAAGATATTAATCATCATTGGGTATTTTAAACCATTCTGAAAATGTACTAATTACAAAATTGGGTGTGTATATCAACCTCAAAAGGAGGCTTCAACCATACTGTGCATGGAAGAACACCTTTGATAGAGATAACTTGCTTTCTGTGAATGAATTTTAGACACAAGCAATTCATGGAAATGATATCTTGAGTGGCACAGATCTAAGGGAGACCTAAGATCATGTCAAAATATTTGATGTTAGGTTCCAAAAGGAATGTAACTGGAAGCTTGACATAGCCATAAGATTTAGGAACTAGATATTAAATATAAGATAATTGATAGTTGATATCGATGAGAAGTGTAATAGATCACACACTCATTTGAAATGAAGGATCAATCATTGTGTCATTGATAGTATGAAGCCCAATAGAGGTAGTGATGTGTAGTGTATTATAAGAGAATGGAGCATGATAATCGTGATATGAAAATGTGATAAATGGAGGAGAAAATTTTACATTAACAACTAGAAAATTGAGAGGCCCCAATGATGGGGGAGGAACTACATGATATGTATGATTGGTTGAAGAATCAACTTACTTATCATGATTAGGTAGAGGATCATTAAATATTATGATATTTTTGTTTTCATTGACCGACATAGATGTCGAAGGCTCAGGGAACTCAATTTCATTTTTTTCAATTAGATCCCGAATAAGATGTCTGATTTTTAAAAATCGATTAGTATAAATTCCAATGCATTGATGATAGTTATATCTATTATTTTCATTATAATTATATCCTTTAGGGTGAGATGGATCTGGATTGAGTGGAAGAGGAAGTGTAATAATATTTCTCTTCATAAATTTTCATAATAGAATGTGTGGAGCACAAGGAAATTTAGTAAATTTATGCTTTGGGGGATACTATTGAAGATTTTGATGAGTAGAAACAATATTGAGGATAAATTTTGCATCGTTGGGCTTAGTAGATGGCTTGAAAATTGTTTTACTTTGAAATCAAGTAGAAGATGATGAATATTGATCATGATACTTTAGTTTCCACATATATTATAGATTTATTTCATGTAACTTAAGAGTATGAAAACGTTGATCAGATGATGGAGAGGTCTCAAAGATGACACTCTCTTGTAATGGATATAAGACACTTTGGAAAATGATATCTTACAATTATGAATTAGTGAGTACATTGGTCATATTAGCTAAGTTGTTCTTATATCATAAAACATAGTCCACTAGATGCTCATTAGATGCTTATTTGATTCATGCAAATTGAGCATAGTATATTTTAGAACTGATATTGATTGAAAAATGAGAAAGAAAAGCATCAACTAGATGTGTAAAATATGTTACCGAATGAACAGGTAGATCATAGAACCAATGCATAACATAATCTTATAGACTTCTAAGAAAGAGATTTTATAGTAAAGTATGATCATCCACATAATTGAGACATGCCAAATGAAAAGATATAATATGCTCTTGAGGGTCGCCATGGCCATTGAAGGTGGGTAACTTATGGGTGAAGAAATTTGGAGGAAGTGGATAGGCTGAAATGGTGGTTGTGAAAGGAGTTTGAAGAAGTAAAGTGGAGTCAAGAGATGGAGATGCACGAGAAGTAGCTATTTAAAGTTGATGAATTTGAGTTTTTAGATCTTGATATAAAGACGTTAAATCAGGTGTGTTTGAATAATTTCTAGTTGGGTTGAATTATTGGAGTAGTAGTAGTGGGAATGGAAGTAGGAATATGAAGGGGTTGAGTGGAGGCCATGGCACCTGAGGAAGAACCTACACAAGGTATAGAAGAAACATCTCGATATGTTTTATAAGCCATCAAAGAATGGAGAATATGCAGAAGATGCATAGGGTTTTCACACAAATATTGACTAAAATTAGTAATCTTTTCTAGTTTTTCTTGATCAACATTGGTTTCCTCATCATAGGATTTCTCACTATCAAGTGTTTTAATCTTTTTGAGAGGAACATTTTGAGAGTTGGAAAATTGGTTATCATATTCAACCATTACTTTAGAAACCCTACGAATAAAGGGAAGGAGCTCTATATGCCCAAAAGACCCAAAATGACCATTATGGGTGATGAACATTAGAAGAAAACCTTACAAATAAGGTGGGATTTGAGTGACAGGTTCAACAATTGATTTAACAAATATTGAATTTATAAAACTCTAGATATTTTGGAGTCACGTATGATAAAAAAATGCTAAAGTAAATATTTGACACAAGAAATAAGCAAAGTTAATATGAAACCTTAAGTGCAAGAGAGGGAGTAGAAGACTTCACTGATTTCTCACTTATTCATGGAACCGATCTGGGCTAGAAAAATGATGAACATGAATGACATATTGTCACAATTATGCATCAAAAATTCTGGAACTATCAGATGAATCTTGAATTGTTTCAAGGGAAAATGGGCACTAGATTCCACTTCTGAGTGCCTGTGACTATGCAGGAGCTCAAAACCTAATTTTCTGGTGTTGCACAAGTATCAATGGTAGTCATTTTTGGTCACCTTTATGTCACACTATGATCATAAAATTTTCTTGTAACCTGTAAAGAGATGATGACCTAAAAAACCCTCAAACTACATCAAATCCTAAAAATAAAAGATGTAATATGGGGATTTGGAATGACCCTGACACTCCCTCAACTGAGTGAGTTTATGAAAGAGTGTTTCACTACATCTCAGACTCCATGTAGTTCTTGTGCGTGCGAGAAACAATCGTGCACTAAGAAGCCCTTGTGCAAATGCACTTGATAGTGGGTGATATCTAGATGTACCAATGTAAATATATGTGTGGATGAAAAAATGAATTTCCCCTTCTTATGAAGTGTATGTAAAAAATTCAGTCTCTTGTCCCTTGTATGAATTCTCAATGGATTGAATTTCCCCTTCTTATGAAGTGTATGTAAAAAATTCAGTCTCTTGTCCCTTGTATGAATTCTCAATGGATTCCTTTGATGTTATTATATGGCTTTAGATGCACTCCTAGATGATGATAATAGATTCTTAGAGGTTGGTCCTTTATTCTGGTCACATAGCTTTGTATTTATGTGATTCCCTTGGTTGAATTTCATAATTGAGAGCTAGAAGGCTGACCCATAAGAAAATAAGATGCCCAAAAGATAAAATAATCCCAAAAAGAGAGAGTAAGGTGAAAAGAGGTTAGGGGCATCTAGAGGGGATGAGGGCACCTTAGTGCTAGCATCCTAGATGGGAATTGGTGTTTAGATTCATAAAAGATAAGCAAGTGAAATAAAAATTGGGTTGTAGGGTGTAAAAAGTTAGAAAGAAAACAAGAAATAAAACATAGAGGAAAAAGATAACTGTTAATTACTAGTTTTCTCACTTAGGAATCATATGAATGCAAGTATGCTTTTAGGACATATAAATGTACCCAAGTGCAATTTTATGCAAGTCATGTGTAACTAGTGTTTTGGTGATTTATAAGTGTAAATTCATAACTCTTGGTAAAACCAACAGTTGCATAATTTTCATGTGGTTGTACAAGTGCACTAATTGCATAAGTCTAATGCATCGTTGTGAATTTTGTAAGTGATTTAGTTGTGGTGACTATTTTGATATGAGTTTATATTCATAGCTTCTTAGGTTAGTATAAAAGCCATGCTAAAGTTGCATAAATAATTACAAATATCTAGGTGGTTGTACAACTGCACTAGAAATTTTCATAACTAGAATAGTTGAGAAGATATGGGGGATTGTAAGTTTTTAAGAAATCATGATACTTTGTGATGCAGTTTCACATATTATGGATGTATAGTCAGAGTTGATTTGCCATTAAAGGTTCATAAAAATTGGATGATCATCTATTGAGTAGTCATATTGCACTAGGATATTTTCAATACTATATAGTGACAAGCCATAAGTTATGAGAGGGACTTGACAAAATCGATAATTGATTGAACGAGGGATCATGATACTTTGATGATCAAGTTTATCACATGAGGAATTAATCATGGTGGATATTATATAGTTAAGGAGTTTTTTTAGTTTTCATGGAAGGTCTCATGATCAATTAGAGTATAGTTACATGGTCCCTAAATGGACTATTTAGGTTGACTGGCCATAAGGGAAAATTTGAGAGGGACTAACAAGCAATTGGGATTCAGATAAAGATTGGCAGTGAACATTGGGTCTATAGGTGGAGCTGTTAAGAGGTAATTCAAGTATGATGTCTTGGGAATAAATCATGGTGTGATATTATATATGTTAATGAGACATACTCTATATAAATTTTTAGCTACCTCACTGCTAGTGATCGAGTTATTATTATGGAGATTAACCCCTTAGGCCAGTTTGGGATATCAAGAGGAAAAGAGAGGATATTCTATTATTAGACGATGTCCATTATTAGCTGAGACATTGAGGTCTATAGGTTGGATGTTATGAGATCGGTATTTTCCATATGATGTCTTTATATACACATACTTATACATGTGAGACTAGGGGTTAATTGATTTCAGCTACCTAACTCTATCTTGAGTTATTAAGGTGTCATGAGAAGATTAACCATTTCTGCCATATTGAAAATCACATTTTGAGGTAACAGGGGATCATTAACTATCAGACAATGAGTTGAGATGAATCCAGTTTAAGAGATGGGTGCCAATATTATGATATTTCTTATATGGTAGTTACAGTGCTTGATAGCATAATTTCTTGGCATATAAGGTGCGATGGGAAGATAAGGACCATTAATTTATTCACATTCCATGAGTTTAGATGGTCAATAACTATCATGATCAAGGACCTAAATTCACTATCCATAGTTATGATGGGTGCTTGAATATTCATGATATTTCTTATATGGTATAAAAAGCTAGTGGAGCCCTACCATAATTAATAGAAATCAAAATGAAACCTTGGGTAGTGAATGTATTGTACATCATGGTCTACTTGGAATAAATTGACTCCTAACTCATTAGGATCCTATATGGAGAATATTATGGAGATAAAAATTAGCATGAATATGATATCTTGAATGAAAAAGGGGAGTTTTTCTAACCATTCCAATAGTGAAAACGAAGACCAGAACCTTGTTGGTGCATAAAAAGTATTGACTAGGTGGTCTACTTGGCTCATATTTGACCATTATAAGGTGGCATATTTTATTGGAGATTGGTTTAAATCCATTGAGATATGAAATTAGGAGGAATACCATTATATGGGGATTCTTTAATATAGTAAATCAGAGAAGGCTATCTAAAGTTGGAGGTATATTGACTGTCATTTTTGATTATACCTTATGTACTTTCTTGGAATGAATGTCTGTAGATCCTATGTTCAGCAGTAATTTGCAATGAATGGTTGAAACTTAGATGTTTTCAGGATGATAAATATAATAGACATTATAGTTATGTCTTTGAATAGTGGACTATCAAATTTTAGAGCCAAGAGTATCTAATTGTAGAAAGAAGAATATTGATGTAAGTTTGATAATACCTTAAGGTTATGAGCTAGGGATATGAGATGAATATGTAGATCCTCATTCATAAGTTACATGAAGCTATAGAAACTTAGATAAGATCCAACATATCCTAAGGTACCAAAGACAACCATGCTTATGTCATCATAGTGGACTACAAGGGCCACACACCTCAATGTGTAGGTGATTACTTCAAGACATGATAATATAAGGGTTGAGACCACCCCACCATTTAGGGTCTAGTCACTATGAATAGAACCTTAGATGATCCAGTTATGATAAACTTCAAAAACATTTATGGATATCAGAGTAGTACCAATATTGTTAGTTTTTATTCCTCAAATTGAGGTTTTCCTCTTAATAGACTATTGTAGTGATCTTTTGTACTCCACCATTTATCTGTTCATTCATATGGATGAATTAGTGGTAGAATAGATGATTAAAACAATTTAATGGAATTATAGTGATACATTATATTTTGATTTTTTATTTTTGAGCCCGTGCTTGGCCTCTTAATTGAGACTCTCATTGTATGATTTTTTTCCTTTATCTGTTCATTCTTATGGATGATCTAGTGGTAGAATAGAGTGATAAATACAATTTAATAATGTTAGAATGAATGGATATGTGATGGTGTATAAATGATTTTTTTTGTAGACAAAGCTAAGGTATGTGTCTACGTGGGTGTCAACAACAACATGGAAGATACAAAATGTTAGATGGTAATATATCTTATAAAACAAGAAAACATAATGGAGCATGACAATTTTTTTTAACAAATGACACCCTTGAATTTATTTTCTTCAGAGTCATGAATAGGGATAAAAATATCTTAAGGAAACAAAAGACAGATTATATACGTGAAATAATTCTAGAAATAAATATTGTGTTGGTGAAATAATTTGTCATTGGGAAAATTGGGTGGTTCTACCAATGGTCATTGGGCTAATCCCTTTGATGCTTCTTAGGTATGCCTTTGGAGGCTACCCTTAGGTAAATGATAAGTATATCCTTAGAGCTTGTGGGGTGGCCTTTAGGTCATGGGGAGGCTACCATTATTAAATGTAAGTTATCCTAATTTTGTGGGGTGGCCAATAGGTCAGGGATCACACAGGAACACTTCAATGAACCTATGGGAAAGTTCTTGTACTGAGTACAAGAGGGGAATTTTCATGGATGAGGAATAAAAAGAGAGTTGGGGAAATTAGGAAAGAGGGGATTATTATTGTGAGTTGGCACTAGCATAGTTCACATAAAATAACCAGTGTAGGTTCACATTCAATTAGAGAAAAATAACAAAGCAATAAACAAGACTAATAAAAATAAAGACAAATAGTTCTGTAGATTCATAAATCAAGGACACAAAGTTCCTTCTTGGTTATACATGATCAATATATTTGAAAAGTTGTAGGATAGAGATGGAATAGAGGAAAACATAAGAGAAGGGAAATCGAAGAAATGCATCTTTTATTTCTTGGGTAGTGATGACAAAAAGATCAATAATCTACCACAATCCACAATTGCTACAAAAAAATAATATTTAAAATAATTTAGAATGAAGAAATGTGTTTCTCTGGGATTATAATATTTATAACTCATTGTGAATTATCTCTTTAGGTCTACCCCCATGACTGGTTAGAGTAATCTTATTACATCTTAGTGATCCAAGTCATCTTTCTGAGGTTAAACGTGAGTTGAATAAGTATGTGCATTTTATAAATCAAATATGAGATACTTTTACAATGTAACTTTAGAAAGTTACTTACATTAATAAGAAAAATTACCATGATTATATACAATGAAGAATTAGAAATGTGGAGAGAAGAAAGATGGAGAAGGAGAGAAACGAAGAAATGATTTGATTAAATATTTGATGAAGAAGTATCCTCTAATGAAGAATCAACTCAAAATCCTTATTTCACTAAATCTGGACTTATTCCAGTCTGAATAATGATAAAAAATGATATACCAATATTCAGGAATACTACCACAAGAGATTACTATTTTTTGGATTCCAATTTTTTTTTAAATTTTTTGATATTAATGGACCGTTAATATTCTAGGTATTTAAAGGTACTATACCTTGTTATTGGTCAATCCCATGAATTCACCTCTACAAGCTAGATAGAACAATAAAAATGCAGTCCATAGTCCCTTAGAGTGTGGACTAATACCCTATATATGGAAGAAGGCTCAAAATGGGTCAAGTATTAGTGTTTAGTAAAAGCATGAATGTTTTTTTCACATTAGTTGATCTATAATCCAGGATATACATGAGGACTAACTATAGTTTAAGTGAAAATTATAAATAGGGAACCAAAAAGTCCTTTATAAATTCAAAATGACAAAACAACATCCTTATCAACATCAAATTTTTTATTTTAGAACTACACATCACGATACATAGTGAAAAACTCCTCTTTAGTTGACCGCTTTATCAATCTTTATCTTTATCTTCTGCAAGGAGAGGGGCTGTTAATAATGCCAAGAAATGTGACATGGGAGGGATCCTTTTGGAGACCAGGTTGTGATTTATTACACCAAGTCCTTTGACTATAATCCGACTCCTAGAGAATTGGTCAAGTAGAAATGTTGCTGAGATGATCCACATCAACACTTTTGACATGTTGCTCAATGAAGTTGTAAACTTCCTTGATCACAAAAATGGTAAAAACATGACTACCTTCTTCATTACCCAACCTATTATCCATAGAATTAACTTCTTTTAGATTTGTCTATAATTATGTTCAAAAAATTGAGCAACTATAGTCAGGGTCATTACGCTAAATCTTCATTTATTCCAATTCAAGCAACTTACAAATATAGGCAATATTGGAATCCAATCTTACTATTTTTGGATTCCAAAATGTCAAATATTGGAATTATATGCATTCCAAAATATCACATATTGGATTCCAATATCACATATATTGGAATCCAGAATCACACATATTGGAATCCAAAATCACATATATTGGAATTAATTTTACTCCAAAATCACATATATTGGAATCTAAAAATCAAAATATTGGAATCATTTAATTCTCCTTCCGGAGTCCAATATATCTAATCACAAATTTTATTTATGAATATGTGAAAAAATATTTAATGATTTCAGGGAATCTAACATTGATCTGAGAAATAATGCCTAGTGGCCGCTAGCCTGTATAAAACAAATAAATATTTTTTTACAAGGGCTAGCGGCTATTAGTCTTAATGATTGCTTTGAAATAATTCTCTTATTATTCTAAAGATGTTTTTAAAATTAAAATATGCAAATTTGAATATTTTAAACGTCATTGGCCAAGCGGTCGCTAGGATAATGACATTCATGAGATGTGAGACACTTACAGATTCAATTACTATTGTTTGATTAAACCTTAGGGAAACTAGATAATTACCAAATATGTTATAAAGAAACATAAAGAGGGTGATGATTCAATTTAGGAGAATGTAATTAACTATAAAACCATTATAGATATATTTTCATATTTAAAGTTAGATCTTTAATTTACTTCATTTATCATGGTGTGATTGAATTTATGAAGATTTTACGAATAAATTAGTAGAGGGTGATGATCCAGTGAAGGATAATGTAATTAATTGTAAAACCATACCATATATATTTTCATATTTAAATTTAGATATAAAATCAACTGTAAGAGACATGGCATAAATGTTTTCATATTAAAATATGGATATGAACTTATTTAAAATTAATTGTAAAACTATTCCATATATATTAGTATTTAAATATAGCTATGAAATAAATTGAATTTCCTTTACTAAAGGTAGAATTATAGTAAAAATTTTGAAGAATAATTTGAATTCATAATGTAACACTATTCTCGAAGATGGGATTCCAAATCAACAATACAAAACATAATAAAGCTCTAATAAAAAAATCTCCTTATAATTGATTTTATGATCTAATATAATTCCAAACATATTTGACATCCTTAAATGGTTGCAATAAAGGCCACAACACATGTAACAAGTATTTTTCTTTTGACTTGGAATCTATGTTAAATGTTTTAGAAATTATGTAGTTCGCACCATAATTGAACTTGTTTTTCTCTAAATAATCATCTATAAGCATTATGTTTTTACAATTGTACGATGCATTAAACCATGATCAAATGGAGTTAAGATTCTTGAGATATAATTTGAGATTCCCAAAACCTTCACAATCAGAGCATTTTGTCTCGACACAATCTTCTTGTGTAAATATGAACTCGAAGCTTGCAACCTCTAAGCCAATGTTTTGAAGGAATGAAGGCATCATGTCATCAACATTTGACTTTCTCACCAATGTCCATATTGCTATTTTAAAATGTTTTTTACACCATTGCAAGAAATATTTCACATTAGGCTTGAGAAAATAATTATTTTTTAGCTCGATGCGCCAAAAGTTTTTAACTATTTAAATTTCAAATCAACCTTGTGGAGGGTGTGTGTCAAAACACCATTTATATAAAATATGATCAGTTTCATGTTTTATGTGTTCGTATCTACAAATGAAAAAAAAAATCGAATGGGTGAGGGCGGTGAATCAATTGAAACAAAGAAACATGTACCTTTTGATATTGTTATATCAAAAATCAAATGGTTGTAGGTGGTGAAAAAGGTAAAATCTAAGGGTGTTCCTCATTTCTTATTGTTATACTAGGACTATTTTTTTGTACATAAATTATTTGAATAAAATGTAATGTTTTAGCGTAATGAGTCTTTACATACCACATTATAGTTATTTCATTACATTGGAATGTGGTATATGTTTTCTAATATCAAAGCAAAAACTAGTATTTAACCATGCTCAAAATTAATTTAGGAATACATATTTGATTAATAAAAAGTGCTCAAAGATTTGTAACATTAAATATTTTCTGTTGATTCACATTTGGAACTTATACATTCACACTCTTAACTTATAATTAGGGAAACTTTAAATTCTCCCAACTTATAATCGTACTATCATAATTTAAATACTTACACACAAAAACATATGAATGTATTTTATTCACAATGTTAAGAAGCATCATCACAATAAAATTTTGAAATGCTAACTTTTTATTTAGCATTTACTCACTCCAAATATTTTATACCCTCTACCACATTCAATCCATTTGACATTGTTAGTGCTAAGTATTTGTACAAATCGGTCATCAACCACATATATTTTGAGAAATTTTATCCTCTGCTTGTCATCCCAACCATAAAATTTTATGGAGGGTTTCCCTTTGTACCTAATGTAATACACATCGTGTCTTCGGAATTTTAGAGAACATCATTTCTAATCCAAAAATTTTATAGATATTTTATCGCAATTCCATTGATTATATTGCAATGTTATTTTCCCTAGGTTAGTACTGGATTCAAGTCAGTCAATAAATTTTTATTGAAGGCCTTTGTAAGATTTTCAATATAAACAGAAGTGAGTTTATCCGACTAGAATCCCATTTCAAATTTCGTTAATAATGACTTTATAAAATATTTCAAGCCACCTCACACATTGATAGTCACCTTGCAAAACTTGAATGACTGTCCCTAAAGGGAAATTAGTTTTTCTCATACAAAAATCCCTCCAAATCTAAAATAAGAAAGTAGTTCTTGTGGCTAACTATAGGGAAGTAAATAATTTTTTTAATTGGTCTCATATCAATTCCAACCAATGGAAAAAAATCAACATTTTAGTTTACGACTACCACTTACCAGTGGGCCTTGCATGTAGGATTGCATAGTCTTTACCCAAAACTGGATCCTTTGATGTAAGATCTATTTTAAAAATATATCAATCTATTCATTATTAATATAGCTATTACTATGGAAAATGAAAGCGTATTTGAAAAATATAGTGATATACATAGTAAAATTGTAAATTTAATATTAGCACATTAGGTAGCTACCACTTACCAAATGAGCTTCTGGCTTGGCTTGCATAGAACTTAATCGATATTGGTTTTTTTGATGCAAGATGTATTGCAAACAACAGTAATCAATTCATAAACGATTTCATGCTATGGAAAATGAAATCATAATTGAAAAGCATACGGGTATCCATGGTAATAAGGTAAGTACAAATCAAAATGTTGTATGTCTTATGAATGAATTGTAGTGGCCACTAGGGTTCATTTATATCCAGTGAACCACCCATTTGTGGAATTTTTTTTTGAGATATTGATGTGGTTTAGCGACTTCTAGGCTATGCCATCATTGTATGGAATAAATATAGATTCTAATGTTTGTATCATTATGTCGATATTAATGGTTTATGCAGACAACCAAAAACATGATAACTACAAACTATGTAGCATTGGATGCCACCATGAAATTTTGAGATAGGTTATTTGGTAATTCCTTCTTTGAAAATGGTTCCACTTCTAGAATTAGCAAATATTGTTTTCTATAAATTTGTGAGCCTTAAAAATGGTTATGTTTAAAACTACACATGGCTAACATACATGGTTCTATCTACATATTCATGTTGGTTACCATCGCACACTCCACTATTAATTTCTAAGGTTATTGGTCATATGTATAAACCATTCATTTTTTTATAAATTTGTGGGGCTTAGTAGCAGTTATTATTTATAAATGCACATGACTAACATAACAAGATTTGATTGCATATTTGTGCATGATTTGGTTGAGTTCTCCTCATATTTCGTCAGAGATGGTGAGCATAGAGTATTGTCAAAAAAAATGAAAATAATGGAAATCGAAAACAAATCTCATTAAACATATTTATAAAATGATTGAAGGTCAATCACCATGTTGAGTTAGTTGTGTAGTGTCAAGTTGAGAGGTTTATACATCATCTCCTATTGTTCTTTAGTTGTCTGCCTAAATAAGAAATGTGTAAGTAGATTTTTTTAGATGAAATAAATTGAAACTAATCACATGTTCTAGTTGTATTCTGGTATGAACCTGTATTCATACGAGAATAGTAATGTTTCAAAAAAATTTCCTAACTATGTGTCTCAACAATAAAAACAACAGATAGATTGGATTCAAATAATGCACACATTACGACACTATTTTTGTAAAGCACTAATACTAAAGAATTCTGGGAACAAAATCAAGCAAACATCTCAGACTAGAATGCATATGATAGTTTTCAAGGAAAAGGATGTTTGTTTCATTTTAGGCCAATTTCGTTTGCAGTTATCAATTGTTGTGGCAATTTTTCCATCCAATCCCTAGTTACTTCTTCTCTTTCATAATTGTTATCATCACATATGTGCACTCCAATTATTGTGTACATAAGACAAAAAAAAAAATTACCCGCTATTATCATAGAGTCTGTACCATCCATCCATAATCAATTATTCATTATCTTTAACCTTTTACATGTATTATTTTATTGTTTCTCTCAACATTTTTGAATATTAAATTGGTATTCAAAAAATAGTAATAAAATCCAACACACTAGTTCAAATAATTTTTAGCAACTCCATTATTACATCAAAATAAATATCACTAGGAAAATTGCAAAAATCAGTGATAACACATTTTTCATTAAAATAATTGGTGGCAGGAATAGCTCCTAGATTTGGCAAAATATGGAACGGGTATTCACATAGAAAACTAAATTATTCTGTGTCTTATATCCTTTCCAATATATTATCTTCCATTAACACCACATAGTTGTCTAATATTTTCTGATCCTCGATAGTGTTGGGGATGGGTCTATGTGAAAACATTTGCAATTATAGAATATCAAATCTAAAACATTAAAATACGAATTTAACAATCTCAAAAAAATCTACAGCAGTGGAAGTATAAACAAGAATAATCCAAATCACACAAAAGTACACAGACATAACACAACATGTGCCATGGTTCACCGAATGTGGGCTACATCCACCAAAGATAGAAATCCCATATATCTAATATAACAAGATATTACAAACTAACTCTTCTGCACAAGAGTACATGTATCTCTATAAGAGTATATCTTCCTCCTAGATATCTAACTGGATCTTCCTGAGTACACTAAACCATGCTTCCATACCACCACCTGTGTCTCCTCTAGATCTCTAATTGGATCTACCTAAATGCACTATAACCATGCCCCTGAAACAAAACCAGATCTCACATACCTGAAGCTACCCTACATCTACCACTATACAACCAATCTCTCACTGTACTATGAATCTGCAAACAAAACCTATATAAGGGTCTACCAATGTGCAATCATAACCATGTACCAAGAAATAATTCTCTCCATCATCACTGCATCAATCTTTGCAAACATGAAGACAACTTCCTCTACAATACTATATTCCTATGGATCAACAATACATCATAATCTCATGGATCTGTAATACAAGATCTCAAACTATGTAAATCTCAGAAGAAGGAATCCAAAGTGCTTTTCATACTATACAAGACATTACATGAGACTAAAAAATACAAAGGAAATACAATATAAGATAATACCATCTTCTCACCAACAGTGTACGTGCACTTCCCTTTTGTTCATCTTCTCTCCATGAAATCTCCTCTCTTCATGCAATCTTCTTTTTCTTCTTCTTCTTCTTCATCCTTTCAACTAAGGATACTCAATTCTTCTCTTTCCTCATTCCTTATGTTCTAACCCTTGTTTTTTACTCCTCAATATGTAGTCACGTTTATACCCCTAGAACAACAGTCTAATCCCACGTGCATTATCCTATTACCCAACGGGCATTGGGAACTCACCCGTGGCATGTGCGAGCTCCAAGCCCCTCCTTTTTATGAGTCTTGTGAGAATACATCCTTAATGAAAAATTTATATGCAGGAAAGAAAAGAACCATGCAATCATTCTAAGATCCTAGGATGAGTTATCACATCAATGCATCCATTCAGATAACAAAAGAGAAGTATCTAACAAAATACAAAACTGATTCATAACACAAATAAAATGCACTAGGATTTATGCTCATGAAAAACATATATTATTTATAAAAGAACCTCATATTCATGTTAACAAGTTCAATAACCACATTACATTCAATAACCACATTAGGAGAATAATATAACAATGTATATCAAATTCATGCATTAGGAACCTAAGTTATGCTTTCCACATTATAAAATTGGTTATAGAACCATCCCTCTAAATATGCCATCACTCCTAAAGTTCTCCTAGTCCCAACCCAAAAGATCCTTCATTATTCTGGTAGATCTTCTTGTATCCAATGTTATATGATACCACTCTTGGTGTTTGCATCTCTCTCTTTTCTTCTACCCGAGCATCTCTATATATAGCCTTAGTCTTCATCGCCATGCCTTCATGAGATAACAGATCAGTTTCCAAGTGTCCATGTGGTCCTATAATGGAGAAATCTTCCTTTGATCTGAGCTCTCTACTCTTTGCAATGATGTCTTTCTGGATCCTTTCATTACATGCATGGAATATTCCATTCTTGACCATACAATTTCTAGGATAGAACCTTATCCACTTCGTATGCTAGACAAGTGATCATTTTCTTCTGTGCTTCTTAGAATTCCAAATATGGCTAAGTCCCAAACCTATCTTTGTATTACATGCACACGTCATGTGTTCTAATAAACCCTATTAAAACCATGACTTTCACACCTTAGACCTACATGCCCTTCTTTAAATAGGTCTCGCATGCCCACAAAGCTTTTTTTACGTGGCCAATATCCTTGGGGCCAACATCACCCCATACTACACATGTTCTCCGTCGTTGGAAACATTTCTCTTTAATGACTAAAGAATGATGGGCTTTGAATAATGGGAAAAAGAATGAAGGAATGAAGCATTGGGAGAAATAATGAAAGAATGGGGAAAATGAAAGAGAACAATATTTATTTTTGAAGGAGGAGAGGGAAATCCTTCCCTATTTCTGTCTCTAGCTTTTCCCAGGCATCAACCTTGCTCTACACTTGCTGACAGAGGTCTCTAACTAGGTTGATCACTTCCTAAAAACTTAGTTCCTCCCCTTTAACACTTAGTGTATCAACAATATTGTCTAATTTCTTTCCTAAGTCATCAAGTGTGTCCATCATGTGGGTGATCTCGGGGTATAATTCCTTTAGCTAGATTTTGATTGAGCCTCGTAAGGTCTTGATAGCTTCTAACATATTCTCTACCTCGGCCATGACTTTATCCCTTTCTTCTCTTTTCCCCTTATTCTTCTCTTGGAACTCCTTGAGTTTTGCTTCATGTGCAATGACCAAGATTCTTTCTACTCTATCCCTATCAGCACAATTGTCATATGTAGCTTCAACAACTTGTGCAGTGGCCTTTACCTCTGCAAAGAGTTTGGTATATCGAGAAAATATCTCGACAACCTTCATCTTCTCTTCTCTCTCTTGGTGTGCCAACACTTTTTTTGTATTATTTAAGGAAATTGGTCACCTTTCCATTGTGAGGATGTGGGTCAAATCCTCTAGACACTGCAAGGCTGATTTATATTTTATCTTGGGCGCCACTAGGTCAGGATGCTTTAAAAAAATAGCACCCGTAATCATTTCAATTTTCTTGTATAGCTCACGCACCCTTTCTTTCTCCTCTTTCATTTCATTCCTTAACTACACATTGATAAGATCTTATTGCTTCAATTCCTTTCTCTTCTCAATGATCTCCTTCTTTTCTTTCTCAAATTCCTCCTCTAGAAATCTCACTCTATCATTTCTTCCTAACAGTCTGGCCTCAATCTCAACTAAAACTTTGTTGAGCGCATTGCAGATCTGTTCAACATTCACCAAAGGATTTACTCCATTTGTCTCTAGCATATCCATCAATGCTCCCTAACTTACGTTTAACTCAGTTTAATCCACATGGGACTCAAATTCCTAAGATAACATCTTTCTAGTTTGTGGATATGTGCTTTCTTCATCAAAAAAATTCATATCCAGGAGTTGTTCTGTTGGTATAGTGGTTTGTAAGTGTGCATGTAGCACCTTGCTTAGATCATTAATGTATCCCATTACTTTCCCTTTTTCTACCACTATACCCTTCCCACATGTTCGCACAACCTTTGGGAAGCTTACCACAAAATTGGGATTCCCACCCATGTTGTCATATTCTTTCCCAATGCTTTCTTCTTCTATTTCCTTCAAAACTTCATCTACACTCCACTCCAACTCCTACTCCACTAAATCCTTAATGATGATCGCTACTTCTCTTTCTATATCTTTTTCCACTTACTCCTTGGTGAGGCTTGGGGTTCCATAATTTTTGGTGCTTACCTCTTCGCTCACCCCTTGCCTTGATTCTCTATTTCCTCCTTGTCATTTTCCTCTTCATCTTCCTCCTCCTTAGAGTCATGTACATTATATACCAGATAGTTTTCACCTCCCTTGGGCTCGTCATCATCCTTTTCACTAATGTAGTCCTCTAGGCTCTCTGTTTCCTTCAAGTCTACCTTTTCTACCACCTTCTATTTCTTCCCAACTAGTGATTCCAATATAGGAGATTCTTCCTTCTCTTTCTCCTTAATAGGCGATGTATTCCTTGGTGATTCTTCATGTGTGAGGAGTTCTTCATACTCTAATGCCTCTTCTTCCAGGGTCTTTTCTTTAACTGGGGACTTCTTTCTATGTGCATAAGTGCTAGGCTTAGCAATTTATTCTGGCACATCTACCGATTGTGTGGTTTGCACACTTGGTTCCTTCTTCTCTTTCACCTCTTCTCTTTCCCTCTTCTTTGGTATGACATTTTTCATCCCTGTGGGGTCTTCTAGAATGGATACATCACTCTACAGATAGGCACCTTTCTAAAACTTAGGCCTTATGTATAGATATACCCTTACTGCAACCCTTCTAGCGATTAACAACATTATCGGCTTCAACATATTTACTTCATGGGAGACATGTACTTATACACATATCCACACTTCTTAGGGTATATGATATGTCAGAACATATCGTGGTGGTCTTGGTCTACCTCAATAAGGTCAAACCTTAGCCTTTTGGCATTCTTAAACTGGTTAACCCCTGCTTCGAAGTATTATGTGGTGAAGGAGAAGGGTAGCTTGCACTATGGGCTCTTAATCCCATTTTTCAATGTAAACCTGCCAATGCAAAAATGTTGATAAACTACAAATTCTACCTCTTCATCCAAGAGCATGGGTAACTACTCAGGGATCCTCCAATTAGCCCTAAATGCATTGCACATTCACTTGTACCACTTTTCTAGGTGTGCCTTGTGAGCAGCCATCATGGTCTCACAGGTATATTTCTCAAACCTTTTTGCGGGTGAGGGATTATCTTCTGGATACTCCCATACGAACTTCTCTAGCCCATCAGGCACTCTAATCTCTGAGATGACGATGGTGAGGAGAATGTTTCTGAATAGTATATTTTCTCCTTCCTATGCTACTTATGATCTCATCTGCAATAAAGGTTGACAAGTTATAGATGTTCCCTTCTGAGATATTTTGGAATAAGTTTAACCATTCCTTGTTTACTTATGACCATATTTCTTGATCATTGATCTTGGTGACCAAGCGTGTAGCCATCCTCATAACAAGGTTGGGGATTTCTACGATGTCAAAGTACCATGAATCTATTTTGTATTCATAAGCCTCCGTAATTTATTTGATGGCCTCCTTATCATCCAAGTCATCGTTTATGGATTATCCTTCATAATTAAGGCCAGTGAACTTGGATATAAGCTGAGGGGTTATGTACATCTTATAACCCACAAAATAAAAGTGGTTTTCATGTACGCACAACATCAACCACTAATATAGCCACTCGAGATTTCCAAAATAAGGAAACTCATATAACTGCAACAACCTTACCTTCTCCAACTTTACCTTCACTTCGTCGTTATATACAGGAATTCCATCTAGTGTCCTCTTGTTAGTTAGATGAACTAGTTTCAATGTTATTTCTATCTCCATAGATCTCATGCGATGGTTGTAATTGCTCATAACCATTTGCCTCAAATGTGACACCCACTCTCTTCCCAGTAATATTCCATCTAGGTACTGCATTTTTTCATACCATTCTTCATTAGAGCTAACAATGGTGGTTGTTTGTTTTCATTTGACCTTTCCCATCTATTTTTTTGGTGAAACAGTCACCTTCATTGGTGCCATGTTTTATTTTCAGGCTACAAATTAAATCCCTTCCTCTTGCTCTGATCTGCCACTCTGCTCAACTCTAAGGCTCCACTTCATGAAGAATCCTCCTTCTTTCCTACCCTAGTTGCTAAACCCTAACTAAGAACAACTTCATCCACAAGACAACATATTCTGAAAAGAACTCTCCTCATGCCAATGTACTCTTTCTACTTTGGTTTGTAGATCAACCCTAGTCACGCACTTAGATCTTTATAATTCTTCTTCCTTCACACAAATTTCTCTAGATTCCCTAGTTTGTAAGAGATCTTCCACGTCGTAAAAGCAAGGTAAAATAATAACATGCCTGACTTCCTACTTATAGTTTTTTCTCCTCTCAAGCAATAAATGTTATACCACCTACTGATGTACTTATCATTAAATGTGGATTTTTCCACTAGGATGACCTTAAGATCCCTTACCCATGCACCCAATCCTGCGTGAAAAATCTTTTACAACCTTCTGGCATGTAAAAATTCAATCTAACCAAAGACTCTTATGCGTGCAGCTACAACACTAAAGGTAATTCTTCTGTCCTTTACCTAATTTATTCCCTTGCCTACCTTATATTGTTACTACACTCTTTATTCTTCATACATGGTATTTATTACAACTTTATTGACACCATAATTAATTATCCACCATTTCCCCATGTAATTTCTCAATATTACATGATTTTTTCTACTAGACCACTTAAATTTTACTACTGGCTTATACTTTACTTTGCACTACTCCACCCCACACTAAAACAGCTGTGTGGTCCTTTGTACATACACAACCTTAGAAAAAAATGTGGTTACCATCGCAAAAGGCACAAAACAGAACCAAAATAAGGGAACAAGTAGCTAGAAAGGGAAACATAAGAAAATAAAAATCAAATATAAAGGGAAAATCCCAAGTTAACTGGCAATACTACCTTATTTAAAAACACCAAGAAGACTTATTTATAGTAGGGCTTCATCCTACTCCCATTGAAAGGATACTGGAAAGGATTGACATATGCACATTCCTTTTTCCTTATGGGTTTATCAAACTAGTGTTCGTACATCAACTGCTACCACACCTTTCTCTCTGGTCTATGGTACAGAGGTTGTTCTACCTCTTGAAGTCCAGATTCCATCTCTTCATATCTCACTCAAACAAATGCTCAAAAATGATGACTTTCGCCAAGAGTGTTTAGCAAAACTCAAGTTATTATATGAAGATCATCTCAATGCTATTGACCACCTCCAAATCTACCAAAAAATTATCAAACATGCCTATGATAAATGTGTCCATGAACAAACCTTCCAGGTCAGTGCCTCATCTTGAAGGAAAATTAACATGTAATAAAGAGGAAAAAAGTAAATGGGGAAAATTTGCTCCTAATTGCATTAGACCTTATATTGTTACTCATGCCAATGGATCATATGTTTATCATTTATCTTCACTTGAAGGTAAACCTGAACCTAATCCCCTCAATGCCTTACATCTTTGACCATTCTACTATTTAATTAAGTATTATATCACCTCTTGTCTATTCAGAGCCCATCCCTTGAGAATCGTTCACCTTCCATTTTACCTATTCCAAGGATCAATAACTAAACCAAAATCATGTGATTACCCATTAATTTTCAACCTTGTCTTCAATATAAGTATCATGGTTCTACTCATGGTATGATTCTTGTGGATAATTTTTAGTATTTTTCAAGATGGAATCCCATGTTCATTCATAGTTAAATTTTGTGTGCTATAGTTTTGTATTTTAAACAAGATATTATCTTTCTTTATAGTCATGTACATGACTTAAAATTCCAAAAGCAAAACAATTTCAAAATTAAAATGGGATTCAACTCCTTGAGTCAAAATTTCAACAAAAATATGACTCCCTCAAAAAGGACATCTATGCTTTCTATCTCGGTGCTATAAGTAGATTGATCCCTCAAAGTACAACTATACCAAGCCAACCATATTAATTATAGTCTATCATAACAAGAAGAATATTCTTACAAGCAATAAAATAAAAATATTCTTAAGCTTCCCACATCAATCAGCTTCACGAAGACCTCAAGGAGAAAATCTACTCATCCCACATAGACTTCCCACATTAGTCAGTCTATCAAAACAAAAACAAAATCAAAATAAAAAACAAAAATATAAATTTTTCTTCATGGACTTGCCTATTTTAATCTTCGGACTCTTGGCAAGTAGCTATGTTGTCTCACACCAATCTACGCTAAAAACCAACCTATTTCACTTCATGGCCTTTTCACCCTAATTTTCTACCCACTCAAGGAATGTGCCGAAAATGTGACATTTTGGGATCATGGGAATTTCGTCAACCATAGAATGGTCCATCATACAATGCCTTTAGGGTATTACATTCATAATCCCATCTTAGGTATGAAAAACTCATTTTGGTTCTTACAAATTAGGTGGCTCTTTTGGTCACCTCTTACCATTCACCTTCTTCATTCCTTGTTGATTATCCTATATAGGACCAAACCTTTGACACCTCAATTTAAACATACCTAAATGCCCTAAAATAAACCATGCCTAACTGACCTAGACTCAAAAATGCCTAAAACCTACCAACCCATCCCGCTACCTCATCATATTATTCCCTATCTTATGGGAGAACTACATCGTCCTAAGACCCCTTTTGTCAAGGTTGTGTAGGAAGCACTCTGAGGTCATGGTGCCCTTGGAAGTTATCTTGACCACTCTTTACCCTAACTAATTCCCCCCCCCCCATTTTTCTATTCACAATCTACCTTAGTTAGTTTCCATCTTATATACTACTTGGAAATTAAATAAACATACAAGTATATAAATATGTATACCTACCTATTTCTTACATAATCATATCATACATTAATCATTTCACATTTCCATGATATCAAATATTTCAGAAATTTACACCATAACATACATATTCATCATCATTCATTTCTTTTTCCATGCTACTAATAATTTGGAAATTAAAATAGACCCATAAACATAACCAGAACATGCCTATACCTAACCACACCATGCCTAACTAACCTAACTCTATCATTCCTACGTGACCTCGACTCAATCATTCCTAACTCACCTAGACTCCACCATTCCTAACTAACCTAATTTGATCATGCCTACATGACCTTGACTCAATCATGACTAAATGATCTAAAAACTCCACCATGTCTACACCTGACTCAACCATGCCTACATGACCTCAAATCAAACATGCCTAATTCACCTAGTTTTCATCAATACACAATGACAATGGAAATTACAAACATAAATACATCATCCATACAATAAGTATCATCATCTATATAAATGAGAAAGTATATGTATAATTACATATGTACATAGATACAAATAAATTAAAGTATTGCAATCGATCATATACATCCTCAATATCTTCGGCATGCAGGCCTGTATAAAACTAAAAATCTAAAAAATATCATTTACATCCTCACTATCATCGGCACGCAGACCGGTGTATATCAAAAAATGAATACAATGATCATATCTGGTGACTAATTGTCACCCCACCTAATATCCATACATGTATCATTTTTATCCTCCTCTCCTCTAGTGTGGTTCCCTGCCAACATCTCTCCACCCTCCATTGGTCTCAGTCTCATATCCACCTGACCCTCACCTGGGACTGGCCTCCATGAACTCAAGCCTTACCCTGATCCTGTCTCTATGCTCATTGGCCCCATGTGCTCTAAGCACTATGAGTGTGGGATCTAGTCCTCTCACTCACTACCTATTATTCCATGTACTCTACATAGGAAGGGACATCTATCCCAACATTCATTAGGTGATCCTGATATTACCAAACCTCATTTAGGGCATCACTGAATCTCGCCATAGGAACTATTTGTGGTAGTGCAATAGGTATCACATTAACATGTGATCTCTACTCTACTAATCTGAGAATATATCCATATCCCTATGACTCCTGTCCTCCTCCCTGTACCATGGGATCATGTCCTACCACTAAATCTTGTAATATGGGACCCTATTCCTAAGCATGTGGAGGTCCTTGTGCTATGACCTAGGCATGTAAGGCCACAAACTAAGCTTGTGTAGTGGCCAGCTAGCCCTATAACCCTACTACATGCATTTGTAAGGTGGCCACTTGTCCTCCATCTCCATCTCCACCTTGTGTGAGCACCTATCCCTATGCTACCTAGGCCTGTATGGCCACCACCTGAGCCTATAAAAAGGTTAACCTGTGCCTCTGGCTTGATAATATGTCCTTGTGAAACCATAATCTACACCTGAAGGGTAGTCACTTGACCCTATAAGGTATCTCAATGTACTATTATGGTGGCTAAGTCTGACTTCCCTTATCGCAGTGGTGCTGCTCATAGTTATGCTACCCACCACTGCCTATATCTATCAGTAACCCCAGTTTCATCAATCCTCCTATCTACAGGATGCTACCCTGTCAGCACACTTAGACATGGTGGAGACATAGGTCTCTCCATGTAATCTCTCGTGTAGTATGGAAAAGTTAGAGGCACATCCTGTGGTAACCCAAAATATTGTCTCATCTTGTCAACAAGAATCAACTCGTGTTTACCAACACGCTACCCCTATATCCATCTTAGCAACTAAATCTCATCTAACTCCTTCATCATACCCCTAACAAGGGATATCCAATTTAGGGTATCCACACAATATTGACCCTTGAATTCCCCTCTAGTAACCATCTGTAATATAAACATCACATGTGGCCTTAGCAACTCCGTGCTTCCCACCAACTAGTACCCACCATTTATATCCAACTCTAACCCAACCATCCCTAAACCAATCATGTCAGGGTAAACCAACTAGATGCACACATATGATATGCTTGTATGCCCAACATTGTAGTAGAATGATGCGACATAAACTAAACTGCCGTAATCTCTCATAGGCCCACAACTCCATGTATAGCTGCACTAGAAATTCCAGTACCTAGGAAAATCAGATCTTATCCTCCATCATATTCTAGAGAACTCCCATTATTTCTCATGGGAATCTACCACCCTCAACATCTGGTTAGGTAAAACAACATACCACCTCCATCATCAATACAACCAGCCTTATCTCCCGAGGATGGGCTGCATACATGTCTCCATAGCTAAGGCTCGCGTTATGGTACCTTAGCTCACCCATCACCTCCCCAAACACACCACTATTAGATTCACTAAGGCCTCTAATGAAATACAATACACTATCCCCCCAACAACCGGTACCCGCAAGATCCTGTACACGTCCTCTAGGGTGATAGTCATCTCACCCATCGGTAAATGAAACGTGTTGGTCACTGAATCCCATCTATCAATGAGTGCGACCATCAAGCTAGGATCTTGGGATATACACCTATAGCGTTGGATCCTAATAAATCCTACATCCATCATATGCTCCCACTCCTCTACAGTCACATTGGACTGCATTTGCACCAATAATGGTGGTACTCTATCCCGCATCTTGAGCTAGTCCCTAGCTTACAAAATCAAGCACAACATTGTCAAGACTTTCCTACCCCAAAGTTACCTTTGACCCACTACACCATACCCAAACACATCAATCATGCCTACCCCATTTACCTAATTCACCTATAATCCTAGTACCCTTTACAATCACAACCCATCATCTTAACATTATTGAACCTTCTATTGACTGTTATCTTTGTAAATGAACCGTCAGAGTTTTCAGATACCTTAGGTTAGTCATATGTGAACCCTAAGGTAACCTCCTAATTTTAAAGAAGTTGGATCTTCTCTATGATGTGAGATAGGGTTAGGAGATTACTTAAAAGAAATGTAAAACTAACTAAGGTGACAGACTGAAAAGGGAGAAGAAGTTCAGAAAGAAGGTATCGATGCAGACAAATTTCCTGAATTGGGAAAGGAAGAGGGGATGATGAACAATGAAAAGGGTGGATGAAATGAATGAAATGCACCATAGGACATCGTGATGAATGCCACCATAGGACGAGATGATGAAATGCACCATTATAACAAGTGAAACATATAGCACCATCAAAATAAAGGCTATCAGAGACAATAACAGATATACATAGGATGGAAAAATAAAAAAAATGCCATCACAAGTATATTATATTACTCAAATAAATGCACATTATTACACATATAAGAGGCAAAAAGAAAGAGTGTTATACAAAAGTTCTTAGAGAGAAGGCTAGTAGAGTCTAGACCACTTCATGTTACAGAAGGAGAAACTAAGATCGGATATAGAATAAACTAACTCCCGTATGAATATCTTGTTAAGACGCTTTGATGACAATATATGGATGGCAAGAAGGTAAGAATATAATCCCAATCATTTTCTTAACTACTTTCAATTATGTGGTAACTGGTGAGAAGTGGACACACATTAGATTACGAGATCTATCTTTAACTTCTCCTAGGATCCATTTTCAAGGAGTGAGAACCATACCCATTTAATGCACCTCTTAACTATTTTACAACCGAATCCCTTGAATTAGACTCACCTTTCAAATATTTATTACATATCTAAACTTTATGCATCGGGTTCTGGGCTCATGTTTTCTGATGACACCTATTTTTTTGTTGTTCTATTAAAATGAACCTTTGAGTGTAGGTGAAAAAATTAAGTATTCATAGGTTCACACTTCTTTACACGAAACTATGCATTAATTTTTTTGTTGAAAAAGAAGAGCCAAATGACCCTTTGACTCTTACCTTTTGAAAAGATCTGAGCTTTTAAAACTTTTAGGTAGGTTTCATAATTTCCCATGCATGGTATTCGGTCCATCACCAATATTTTGCAACCTACTTCAAACTTAGAGCCCATTTTTTGTGAGATCCATGTGGAGGCCAAGCGTATCTCTAGGGTCTTTGATTTTCTTTGTCTCTCTTGGAAGTGCACTAGGCTGACACATGGCACCGTCCGCAAGAGCTATTGTCTTGAGTAAGTAATGGATATTTCACATATTAATGTGAATAATATTTCATGGGAAGAACCATATAGTTGACTCGACATGTAAGCCCTATGGAATTTTGGGGCTTCATTCCCCTCTTTTATTTTTGAACTTGCGCTTGGTTGACACTTGGCATCATTCGCGAGAACTAATCTCTTAAGTTGGATTTTCCTAGCTTAGTTCCTCATCTTTGATTTGGCTAAGTCTTTCTCCCATATCGTCAAAGGCTTGACCCCTGGAGTGACTCAAATTTGTAGGAATCTTAGAAATTCTTAGTCAATTTCAGCAGGTATCTACTTGTTATCAAATTTTAGTGGGCAGTTAAGGAAATTAGATAACAATTATGGCGACTCACAAGGGACAATTATCCTGCTAATTGGGACAAACCCACTATCTCCTGCTATCTATTGGGTATGGATTCTGTATCTTTGTCATGATCTGATCTAAACCTTGATTCCATAGTATTTTAAGTGTTGTTGTTTGCTTCTGGAGCTTCTAGTTTATCCTTGCGCCTTCATACTCTCATAAGGAAACTTTGCAACTTGTTTTGTAAGAGTAGAAAATCGAAGAGTTGGTAAAATCACTCCCTTGACTAATTTTAGTTTCTCTACATTTGCTTGGAGTGAAGATTTCAATTGTTACAGACAACTGTGAATCCCCCTAATATGAACATTGGAGATTTTGGTACATTTTAGTGGAGTAATACATACACAGGCCCATACAAAGATAAATCATACATGCCTCAAATGAGTCATGCAGAGTGTGCACAAGCACTTATTCTACTAAAAGCATTCTACTCCTACTCCTAGGCTAACCAGGCTTGAGATAAGCTACACAAAACCTGAAATAGGTAGGGAGAAATAACTTCCCTTTCTTATAAATTGCAGTCATGCAATTAATTTAGCAATAGATATGGCCTGTAATAAGAGTGAAAAATTAACTGTCACTCTTCTACCTACGGTATCAACAAACAAAAATAATACCTTAAGATGCTTCTCATTTGGTATGTCTTTACCCCCTTTTAATCATCTTTGAGCCTGCAAGGCCATTTTACCACCTCACCCTCACCATTTCCAACCTATGTGTGATCATAAAGAGTCTGAAAAACAATATTAAAGTGTTTTTTAATAATTTCCCATACTGATGCTAGTTAGCCAACCGACGTTGGTCATTCTACCTACCAAAATAAGTCACAAAACTGACATCAGTTACATGTCTTGAAATATAACCTAGACTAGTGAGCTAATACCCACTTCCAAATAGCCCAGAACCATTTTTTAATCTTTACCAGACCTTACCCAGAGCCTGTACCAGACTTGTAATGTAACACCATCCAATCACCTGACCCATTTTGACCTAGATCACCTTTTATCTGACCTTTCTTATAATTTTGTGGGAGATACCTAAATCATTTCAATTTCAATAGGATCTTTACTTCATGTATGATTTAACTAGAATTAATACTATTATATTAAAAGTGGATTGACATCCTATTTAGGAAGCATTTTCACGCTTCTCGAGCGGCGGCCACGAGCTAGACACGCAGGGGGGGGAATTGCGATTTTTGGGGGTAGGGATTTTTATTTACAGGTAGTTCCTTCTAGCCAAAAGGGATCTCTCGTAGTCAGCTTGGATCAGGAAATCAGAGTGCAAAAGCAACCTTGAACCGAAATCACAAATAGGTTCCTACTTGGCCTTCTACCCTTAAATGTTTCATTAATTGGCTAACAATCTGATGAAACAAAATTATCTAAAGGATTGTTAGTGGTAGCTATAGATGTAGGGATATTAGCCATTGATTTAGAGGCCTTATGAGTGAATGAAGGAAACTCAAAATATTGAAAATATCCAAAATGAACACTATGAGTGGCGGACATATGAAGAAAAGGCCTAAGGATAAAGGGGATTCGAAGATCAGGCTCACCAAAATGATTAACTAAAAATGGGGATGTATGTAGTTAATCTGATCTAGAATTAAATGTAAAAACAATAAATGAATGAAATAAATAAAGTATTGGAAATGACCCCAAGAAATTAATCTAATGAAATTAGAAACCCTAATATACAAGAGAAGTATGAAAGTGACTTAGCTGATTAAAGGAGCTCATTGGGTTGTGTCACAAAAGTGATTGGAGAAGTAAGAAGTAAGAACTACTATGTAGAGGCATCAAAAAGGATGGATATGAGCTATCTAGCTGGACTAGAGTGACTGAAGAGGGAATGGGCCATTTTTGGGCACTCTGGTCTACAAAATGGGCACCCTGGTCTTTGCAAGAGGTCTAGAATTGAGTTTTACATGTTTCACTAGTGGTCCAAAACCCTTGCTATGTATCACATAAGATTCACTACATTGCGCCAAGTTTCACTAATAATCCAAGATGATAGATAGACCTACAAGAAACCACAAGAAGTATAGAAACCCTATAAAAATAAGAATGGAAAATTACTGGGTCAAACTGACCTCATTTTCCACAACAGTGGCCTTACTAACTGAACGCTATACTACATTTCGGACCCAAATGGAGTTTTGGTGTGTGTGTACATCATGTGCTCTAGGTGCTCTTGTTCCAGTCACAATTTGTGAAGTAACGAACAATAACTAGATGTAAAAATGTAGTAGAATGGTGGATAGAATAAAATAGTATCCTTCCCCCTATGCTTTTGTGATGCAGATTAACAAGCCTTGTCCCTGTGATGGAGCTAAATGTATGTAAGTGATCTCCAAATGCCTTTGATAGATACCACCCTAGGTGGATAATAGTAGTGACTAGTGATTGGTACCTCATGAAGGTCTCATAACATTATATTTATAGGGTTCTCTTGATCTAATTTCATAATTAACCTCGAAATGGCCGACCACAAAAGAAGAAGAAGCTGAAATGGATAAATTTTTTCCAAAAGGTGGCAGGAAAGTTAAAAAAGGATCATGGTGCCCCTGGTAGTACCAGGGCATCAATGGGCACCTCAGTACTAGCCTAGGCACCCCAGTCAAAGATAAAATGATGAAAAAATATGAAATATGATTGGGCATGTAGGTGAAAGAGGTTGGGAATGAAAAAATAAACAAAGTAAGATTTCCAAAAGACGTGGGTTAATTAGTAATTTATTCACTCAAAAACCTTCTAAATAGTAGTATGATACAAGGACTAAATAATGCCTAAATTGCATGATTTCGTGACTCGAAACAAGTCCATAGGACCCGCAAAATCTAGGAAAATCTCCCAGAAGGTGGAGAAATGCTTGAAAGGGAGATATAAACTCCAAAAATGAATTAACATAAAAAATTCTAATAATTCTACTATTACACACTTTTAGTTTTCCCAATTAATATAAGTTTAAAGATTAAAAGTTCAAAAAGTGATTAAGAACAATAACATTAAAAATGATTAATAACTATTAATTAAATTAATTTAAAGCTCCATAATTTATTTAGATCCCCTAATTATTTAATTAACCACCTCGTAATAATAAGACCAATTTTTAAATTAGTTTAGCTCTTGATTAAAAAATAAGTGAGATCCTAATTAACTATTAACTACCTTTTTAATAAATCGCCCTCTAAAATTACCACTTGTTAAAAATATTAGATCACAGTTTTAAAAACAAGACCTAACTAATTAATAAATCCTCCTAAAATAAATACCATCGCTATATAAAAAATATGTTTAAAAAAACAAAGGTAGGTGAAAATTGAAATGATGGGAGGAGGGATAGCTCAATCAATTGAGTGAGCCACGTGATTCGGGCATGGGGTTCATGACCAAGTGAGAAACGAGGTAGAAGGGGCTTGGTCAACAAGGAGGATGGGGTGGAAAAAAATAATATCGAGAGGATTAGTATATGCAACAAATAGATAAAAGTAGGAGTAGATGAACATAATTGTTGGAGCAAGGGGTGGACTAGTCATAGAGAAGAGGCAGGGTATGGATGACATTGCAGGGTTCATAGGTTGACCTAAGGAAACTAAGGGAGCTTCAAATAGGTAGGTGAGAATATCTCATGGCCAAGAAAACATGTAGACAAGGAAAAACAATAAAGACCAAGATCAATGTACAACACTAGACAAGAACGAATTCAAGGTACATGAGCTAACCAAGTTTCAAATAGAGCAATCCAATCAAAATACAAGGTAAAGGAAAACTAAGCTAAATTAGGAGTTTGTGGAAAAAAAAATTCTCAAACAAAACCTGAGAAGGTTAACACAATACCCAATTCATTAAAAAAAACACAACTCTAATGAAAAACACTGGTAAAGGATGCATATCAACACCAGATGCAGAACCAAAATTTGACTTTACTCGATAAGGAAAAAATAGCCCAATTCACTGTAGAAAAAAACCAAGAAGCTGTATGGGAAGATAATGTAAAACCAACCAACTAAACCAACTGAAAAATATACTAGCGGGATCTAGTACAGGAAGAGTGAGCACATAGAATTATTAAGAAGAGAAAATAAGAGCATAATAAAGAGGAACAGAGAAATAATATTTATCTCTGATATCTCCACCATCCAGGAGATTCATTAAATAAGGAGAATAGATAGTTTGACATTCCTAAATAATAGGAATGTCAAGCTAATTAGGAGATAACTAATTCCACACAAGGAGTGGAGAGAACACCAATAAGCTCCGAGAGTAATAAATATCTCTCTTAATTAAATAGAATAAACACTACTTGCTCAACATGAGCTTATTAGGTGTAATTAAATTATTTACACCAACACCCTCCCATATGCGAATACTAGGGAGAAAAAACAAAAGAGGGTCCCAGATAATAGGCTTGATAAGGTACCTTGATACAATACTAGAAAATAAGGAAGGAAGGACTATATAAGCTCCCCCTCAAGGACAACTTCCTTCACCCCAAGTTTGTCTTGCAATTCTAGATAGTGAGGTGAAGCCAAGGGCTTAGTGAAGATATCTGCGAGCTGATCATCCAATGGAACAAAATCCATCTGAACGACCCCATCCTGAATTAGTTGTCGAATGAATTACATGTGGATCTCTATATGCTTCGTGCGCTAATGATCAATAGGGTTACGTGTAATGTGAATAGTACTTTGGTTATCACACCAAATAATGGAAGGAGACGCCTGTGAAAAACCAAACTCACCAAGAATCTAATGAAGCTAAAGAAATTCCTGCCCTACTGCCACAACACCTTGATACTCAGCCTTAGTGGATGATAATGCGATGGTATTCTAATTTTTACAAGACCAAGAATAGATCATAACCAATATGAAAAAAGAAGCTAGAAGTGGATTTGCGAGTATCACGACATCCACCCCAATCATAATATATAAAGCCCTCAATACTTGGAATAGTTTGAGGTGTATAATAAAGACCAAAACTCAAAGTCCCCTAAATATATCTCAAGATCTGCTTGGTTGCTTCCCAATGACTCTCATGAGGCTCATGTGAAAAATGAGAGACAAGATTAATAGCAAAGGTGATATCAGGATGAGTTTGAGTGAGATATATAAGGCTCCCAACCAACTATCTATATAAAGATGCATCTACTAAGTTAGACTTACATACAACAGTAAATTTAATACCTGACTGGTAAGGTGTGGGAGATGGCTTGAAATTATCCACTTGAAATCTCTGAAGAAGATCTGTAGCATACTTCTTCTGACAAATAGAGATGCCTACCACAAATTGGTGAACCTGTAGGCCAAGAAAGTAGTGCAATAATCCCATATCTGTCATGTCAAATTTTTCTTTCAATTTTCATTTGATGTCCTCTGTTAGAGAATCTAAACTGCTAGTAATGAGTAGATCATCAACATACAGTACCAAAAGAAGTAATTCATCACCAGTATTCATAACATAAACTGTATGATCAGTCTTACAACGATGAAAGCTAATAGATAATAAGAAAGCATCCATCCTCTCATACCAAGCTCGAGGGGCTTGTTTGAGACCATAGAGTGAATGCCAAAGTCTAAAAACTAGTGAAGATTCTTGCACAAATATCTGAGGCTTCTCCATATAAATCTCCTCATGGAGATCACAATGCAAAAATGCACTCTTCATGTCCATTTGATGTACTTACCATTGATGAGAAGCAACAAGAGAGAGAACAAGGTGAACAGAATCCATCTTTGTGATAGGAGAAAAAGTTTTAGAGTAATCTACTCCTTCAACTTGAGAATACCCCTTGGCGACAAGACATGCCTTGTATTTTTCAATCGATCCATTAGATACATATTTGGTCTTATATACCCATTTACATATTACAAGATTTCTTCCCTTAGGAAGAGGAACCAACTCCCAAGTATTATTATTCACAAGTGAAGAATATTCACCCTATATTGCTGAATCCCATTCTGGTTGTTCAGATGCATGTGAAAAAAGAACAGGATCATTAGAAATATCTTGGCTCATAAGAGCCATACCAGAATAGGGACGATGATCGAAAACACTAAAAGTCTCATCTCTAGTGCATCATAGATCTCATGAATCACCCGCCAAATCACATTCTACAGCCAAAGTAGATCTCAACCATTTCAGAGTAGCAGCAATAGGAGTAGGAGTTGGAGCAACAAGAGCAGGGGCAAGTGAAAAATCAGGTGGCCCATCAAAATCATCATCAGTTGTAGGAGTAGAAGACATTAATGGAGAAGGAAGAAATATATGATCCAAAGGATCCTTGGTCTCATCAACTCAAACATCCTGCCAAAACACAACATCTTTGGTAGTGGGATCGAAAAGGTGATATGACTTCACATGCTCACAATGACAAAAAAAAATAAGTTATTTGTTTTTCTTCTCCATGGTTTTCCAAGTGTCGTCAGGAACAAAGGCCTAAGATTTGCATCTGAAAACTCAGAATTTTGATACATCAGGTTTTTCACCCAACCATGCCTCCTTAGGAGTAACCCCTTGTACTACTTTATGTGGCATTCTATTTTGAATGTGGTTTGCACAGTTGACTGCTTCCACGTAGAACTAAGGTTCCATGTTCTTCGAATGGACCATGGAATTTTCCATTTCCTTGAGTGTTTGGTTCTTTCATTCGGAAACTCCATTTTGTTGAGGGGTGTAAGGAACAATATATTGGTGCACAATTCCATGATTAGCACAAAAATTAATAAATGCATTACTTTTATATTCCCGCCCATTGTCTGTGCAGAGTATTTTAATATAATGTCCAAAAAAAATTCTACAATAGCTTTAAAAACTTTGAAATTATCTAGGACATCACTTTTGAATGTAAGAAAGTACACCCAAGTTTTTCTAGTAAAATCATCGATGAATGTGAGTACATACTTAGCACCAAAAAATGATCTATGAGGAAAAGAAGTAAGATCACTATGTACCAATTCAAGATGAGCCTTAGCTCTTTTTACTTGTCCTTTTGGAAAAGGATCCAAGTGTTTCTTACCCAACATACAACCAGGGCAGAAACCATCATGTGATTTTACCTTTGGAAGTCCTGTGACCATATTCTATGAAGATAGCTATTGTAAATATCTGTAATTGAGATGGCCAAACCTCTCATGCCATAATTTTCTAAAAGAATTAGCATGAGAAATTAGTGAAGATCCTGTAGACTTATTGAAACTCTCAAATACATACAAACGTGAACATGGATCCATAGATCATGTAGCTACAATATCATCATGATCATGAAGTTCCCTGATTACAACCTTATCTGGTGAGAATTCAATAGTTCTATGAATTTTACACAAGAGCATGATTTAAGGTAGGCATTACATCTAAGGAGATTAATTTTTCTTGTTCTCATTAGAGACGTTCACAAAACTATTCAAATGAAGTCATTTTAAACTAAGTGTCTAGTGCATCCATATTAGAAAATAAGGTTGACATAAATAAAGAAAAAGGACCTTTTAGTTTAGTTAAGATCATATAGATGCATTCATCATCCTTTTTAGTCTTACCACCAACTTTCAACCGACTACGAATCTCTTTAAACTTTGACAGAAATTCTTCTATGGAAGGAAAATTTGAAGGTGACAAAGAGATTAGCTCGTGATATAGCTGAATTAATTTGAACTCATCTATCTTTCCAAACAATGTTTCAAAATTTTCCCATACCTCTTTTAGAGCTGTTGCAGAGGAAATGTGGAACTGGGGATTATCCACTACATTCAAAGCAATCAATCCAAGAGCTTCGTCCTGTTTTCATGCATACATTTATTTATACTTCTTTGTGGTGAATGCAAGAACGGTATCATCAAATACTCGCAATAACCCATGAGATTGTAAGAGTTGCTACATTTTTGTTTCTAGGCATGGTAATTCATTGAGTTTAGAGGCTTGAACAACCATAGATCTCAAGTGTGAGAGGAAGAAGAAGATATAAAAAATCTTGACATGTTTTTAATAAACTTCCCACAAAATAATACCCTCTAATTGTTTTCAATATAATATTTTAAAAAATAAATTAAACCCAACATTTTGAGTTTATTTGCAGAGGTAGGAGGAAGCTACATGGCATGCCTTTTGAGAAGACTCCACTATGTGGTGAGATCCAAAAATAGAGATCAGCCAACAGTTTCTCATATCACAAAACTTCCATAGTCACCTTGTAGAGACAAAACTCCATAAGCAGGCCGTAACAAATACAACTCAGGTCACAGAGTCCGAAGGCAATATAGAATTTACTAGGCACATAGAAGAGGGCAGCAGCAAAAACCAAGTTGATGCAGTGTTGGAGATAGCTCCTTAGCACTTTCTTACAGGCAGCGACTCAATGCTTGAAGAGAAATGAATAGGAAGTAGATGAAGAGACAACCATCACACACAAAAAATGACGAAGAGAAGCTAGACAACACGAACCGAATGGGCAGAAAGAGATAAGCATGAGTGGTAGGAATAAAAATAACTCTTAAGAGTTTATATCAGACCTAGCATGATCATGAGGAAGGTGTAGGGTCAAAGGGAATGAGCCATGGTGAGCCACAAGGGCCCAACATCACTGAAAAATAGCCAAAGATGGCTATAATAAAAAATCAAATCTATCAACCACCATACGCAAATAAAATCATGCTACCACCAAGAGAATTGTTCATGTAACCAACAATGGAGGAGGAGGATACCGAGGTGAGAATAGAGCTTTGAACCATAGGGGAGAGTCACAGCTCTTGACATGGAGCGAGGCCATAGATATTTGAAACAACCAAATGGTTGTTAAAAGACTCACACAGTCCTAAAGGGAAAGAATAGAGTCAAAGGCAAGAGATAAGGGTACGGCCACGAGGGCATGACCACATAGTCCCAAGCTAGGGAAGGCCAAAATAAATCAAAGGATGCCACCAGGAGCAGCACCAACACACAGCAGTAGAACTAGCCAGTCACCAACACCAAAAAGCTGCAAAGGTCAAATCGTAAAATCCCATAGGAAGATACGTATACTAGAAGAAATGTATTTTATAGGTGTGAGACTAGTTTTCTAAGTATGATAAGTGGGGTATCTCAACGCATCAACCATTCATGCAGGCCAGCGAACATGAAGGTTGAGTACATGAAATGCACATGCCAAAAAACTACAAAAAAATAATCTTTTGAGTGGATAGTTTCTGACTCACATCTTCTACAATAGCAGGCTCTGATACCATGAAAAAGACACCAGTGGGATCTAGCATAGGAAGAGTGATCACAAAGAATTACTCAGAGGATAAAATAAGAGCACAATAAAGAGGAATAGAGAAATAATATTTATCTCTGATATCTCCACCATCCAGGAGTTTCATTAGATTGGGAGAATAGATAGTTTGACATTCCTAAATAATATGAATGTCAAGCTAATTAGTAGATAAGTAATTCCATACAAGGAGTGGAGAGAATCTGAACAAGCTCTGGGAGTTATAAATATCTCTCTTAATTAAACAGAATAAAAACTACTTGCTCAACATGAGCTTATTAGGTGTAATTAAATTATTTACACCAACACCAACTTCATGAAAAATCAACTCCCCAAGATATTTAATTGATTACTAACTCATTACAGAGCTTTTTGAGCCAAATAAGAGCTCAGCCGAGATGGGAGAGGGAGGCAGTAGTAGGGAAAATGCAAAAAATAGGAAGGAGGCAATGATGGATAAAACTAGAAAATTTCAAGAAAATTTTAATTTTTAATGAAAATAAATCTAATAAACCAGAAAAGTGAACATACCTCCAAAAATATCTTTCCCTCCAAATTTAGTTGCAACTAGCTAAATCTAGTAAAGAAAGTTCTAAAATATGCATATGCAAAAAACCCAAGACAACACCAACTCCAAAACACAAAATGTTAAAACCAATTAGTAAGATTCTTAAAATGATAAAAAAACTTACACGAGAAGCATGAAAATTGAAAAATAAGTAATTAGAAACTAGAATAAATGAGTTCACATTTATTAAACAACCTCTCTGATACCATGTGAGAGTGTTGTGAATTCTCCAAGTAATAAAAAAGAAATCAAACAAAAAGGAAAATCATGCTTGAAATAATAGGTCTACTCATCCTCATTGCTCAAATATAAAGGGTACATATATATGATTATTGTGTAACTCTCGTGTATGACACATGGAACCCTAATTACACCTAATGACCTATGATCTTGCTAAGTGAGATGAATCACCATGTGAGGTGGAAAATATGCTGAGTAATGACAAGGTAACTCACATGCACCATGTCTATCAAAGTAAAACAAACAAGTAGATACCAAAAAATCCATCTCAATTTCCTAGAGACTTGTGTGCATTATTTACATCAAAATTAGAATACTAGTGCATTGAATATCAAAATGTGAGAAAAATTGCATGATTTTCATTGTAGAGGATTCTAAAGGAAACATAACTAACTTTAATTCTCATGTATCATATGATATACAAATTTATGACCATGAAAACATTCTAATAAAATTCATAACTAGAAAAGTGTCTAAAATATCAAGAATTGATTAACCATTAGATTCCGAAAAGGAGAAATTGGAACCAATGTACCTAGTTTTGTTGAAAAATGTGACGGTGCTACTTTAGAGATATAAATCTTAGAACATTTTTTGAATTTAAATGTATCTTGTGATGGAAAAAATTTCATGCACTATGTAATTATAGGAAATTACCATGTGATTTCTCCTTCTATGTGTTGGGAATGACAAAAATTTGCATGATTTTGTATAAGATTTCATCCACATGTATAATTGTTGCAATTGTTTGTGCAATAGTTTTGCATGGTGTTACATGCATATGTAATTAGGAACTTGGGAAATTGTATAGGTATTGTGTAATATCAGTAAAAAAATATGTCCATAGGATATCCTTTCATAATATGGTATATTCAGATGTTGAAAGTGTGCACCCATAGAGCACTAATTGGAAGTTTGGTGTCTTAGCAGTTTTAGTGACTCTATGGCAAATGACCGAAAATCCACACCATTGGTTTTTGAAATTCATAAGTTTAAATCACCCTTATCACCATGGACATAAATGTATGCCTCACAATTTCTTATTCATGTGCATAACAATCATCATGCACATGCAATAATATAGAAACATACAACACAATTTAATCAGAATTCATAATAAGTTATTTGTCATGCATTCTTACTTCTTAAAGTAAATACAAAACTAACTATATAAAAAACTAGTTACAAGTACCGAAGTGTTTTCATATATTGATTTTTCAACCAGTTTACTAATGCATTACAAATTATTTCCTTAAGCATGTGAAAAAAATGTTCAATCCTTCCCATCCTTAAAAATAAGAGGAATGCATGAATAAAATTGACAATAAATTCCCAATTCATTTACTCATTACACCTCCTATTATTCCTCCATACAATAGGGCGTATTTTTAAAAAATACATTTTTTATGAAATAGAACAATTAATTAATACCATTAAACAAAATACTTTAACTAAGTTTGCATCACATATATCCATTTAGTTAACTCATGAAAATTATTAAAAATGTAAAAGATTGTATTATTTCATTAATGATCAAGATATATAATGATGTCAATTTACATCATAATATGCCTACACAATAATCCATTTTACATTGAATCCTAATAAATTTCATTAAGGTATAAATACAAGTCTTAGATTACGTAATAATGTGTTTTATTTTGATGTATTCAATTAGCGATAATTTACAAGTATACATGAATTACATCCATTTGTTTTCAACAAAAGTACATATCAAGAATATAACAACACATATATTATCATGTCATTATGTCACCATTCACCAAAGATCCATCTTGAATTCAATTGATCCATAAGAGAAATAATATCATCAGAGCACTTTTCCTCTAACCATGAACTTTTCAGCGCCTTAAACATCTTTCATGAAGTGAGAGAAGCCATACCCTTCACGATAAGGAAGATACAATAAATATATACAATAAGAGAGAATACCTTGTGTAATTCGTATCACCAAAAAAGAGAATAATAAATAGTATTGATAATGATTTTAACCAAAAGACTTAGGATAATTTAAGGTACCCTCTTATTAAAATATGACAATGAACCATGACATGTTAATTTCTACCTAAATCCACATGAGGGATTACTTTGAGTCTATCAACAATCCACCCATACGCCTAACAATTTTCATATGTGATCTACTGTGTTAGATTACTCACCCATCTATACAGGTCACTCCCTAGTCCATGTACACCTATCAAGTTTCATGTTCTTCCCATAAGTAATTTTCAACATGAAATCTCTATTCCAAAAAAAAATAAAGAGGGAAAAATAAAAACAAGGCTACAAATAGAAAAAAACAAACCATGATTAGAATGCAAGAAATATAAACCTATTATGTGTCCCATACCACTCAATTAATTCATTATTGCAAGAATCATAAAACTGGTTTGTTAACACATACAAAGGATTATATGTTTTCCATAATAGTTTTGCACACATATCATTAGTGTTATATATCTCAAGTTTTAACACTACTTTATGCATATTTTATAATTTTGTACAACATTAACAATCATACCCCAATATCAAAAACATAAATATTATTTCATAAACCATAATATTACATAACACACTATTAAAACATTAATAGGGTAAATATATACTTTACTCGTATTTGTATAAAATAAGTGTTTCACCATGACTTGTTTCCTTCAGTTTTTACCTCATAAATTGTTACCCTAGATACAATATCATTTCTTATTCCTTCAAATTATAATTCATAACATATGATACTAAAATTAAATCTATATCTTGTTCCTTTAAGGGTATAAATAAAAAATTAAGTTTTATTCACTTGACCTTGCTTCTACCTATTTTATGTTCATTTTTCCAATAGTTTAGGAATGGTATAAATTTCTCTATATAATTTCTTTTTTATAAAGTATATCTTCTTATGACTTATAGTTTCCTATATATATTAAAGTTTAGCCTTTATAGTTTAAAATAGACTTAACAAACAAGCTATTCATATAAAGATAACTTATATTTCTTAAATGAACAAGGTTTATCTCTATAAAATTCATCTTTATGATTATCATGCAACATTTACCTACTAGTTATTTGATAAAGTTAAACTCTTTATTTAAATAGATGGTTTGACATCCCTTTATGGTTTATTCTTTTCAAGTCTATTTCAATTTCTTCAATGTTCAATATAATGTATTGAGTAAACAAATTTCATCTTGTTCTATCTATATTTAGATTTTATAGTTATGCATTACTAGTTTTATCACCTAAGGTTTCATATATTAATTTCTTGAGATTAATTACAAACAAATTTCCTTATATTATAAAACATACTTTTCTTTTATGTTAAAAGAGATAGAAGCAGGAATTGATATGATGCCCTCTTCCTATTTATCTATGTTTTCAACCATTCTACCTAAATTTTTATTAGTGTTTAGAATTATTGGCATATGAAATGTAATTGAATTTTATATGACAAATCCATTGAAAATTATTCTCTTTCTGTTCAAATTGGATAAAGTTTCCTAAATTGTCAAAAATTGTCAAAATTGTTAAAATTGCTCATTTTTCAAATATCAAATTCAACATAAGGTTTTGAGATCCTTGTAGTCACTTTTGCACCCACTAAGAACAAGGGAACCTCATGCGCACCGGCCTATCACCCAGTGGGTACTGGGCACTCACCCGAGGCGTGCGAGAGGGAGCCGAGTCTCTCTTTTATGTGAGTCTAGTGGAAGCCATAGCTCATGATTCTGATTTAGTGATTTAATAGACATGAAGGGCTATAGAGCTCAGGACAACTTCTACACCCCTTCAGTCATAATAGAACCAAAGCACATAATAAAAATAATAGAACTAAGAGTTGTAAATCTAGTACTATACTTAACCATTTAAGTAAGATTCATGATTATATAAGAATAGAAGTACAATAGAAATATGTAGATAATATAGGGAAAGAGTCTTAATACATTTGTCATGGCAACCTTATCACATTCATTCATAGTGTTTACTTATAAAATATTACAGAAGGCAGACCGTAGTCATGCACCATGTGTGGATCCATACATGTATTCTCACAAGACAAAAATTTCATTCCCCATTTTCCCATTACATCCTTACTAGAATTCTGTACCCATTTTCATCCAATAGTTCTCATAGTAATTTTACAGAGCTCCACTACCTCACTTTTGTATCCTCTTCTTTTCCAAGGGCACACGTATAAATAGGCCTCTGACCTCTAACAAACTCCTCTACAGCCTCAGATCTGGCCCCAAGTGTCAAGGTGTGGGTCACCCTGGGCGCATGCCTCTCCATGTCATGATTAAATTTTTGGATCTTTCTATTGCAAGGTATATTCACTCCAGGACACCCTATCGCTAGGATGGAACCTTATCCAAATGGAACACGTTCTTCATGTGTTTTATCCCAAAGGCTAAAATTGGCTAAGTCTCAAATTGTTCTTCGTGTGGTGTGCATGTCCTGGGTTCTTCAAGAAGCCTTTTGAACTCTGCCTTGTGTGCCTACACTTGTGCACTTCCCCCGGCCATGTGCGCTTACGCACCCTTAAGATCTGGAAGCTAAATTAGGGGCCCAAAATTACCCCACACTTCACCTTTTCTCCACCCTCAGTTGTTCTCCGCCCTCAGGAACCTTCTTAAAGAATGTAGTACAAAAGAATGCAAGGCCTTGCCTTGGAAAAGAATGGAGGGAAAGAATAAAGAAAGGGGGAAGAGAAAGAATAGGGGGAAAATTTCCTAAAGAAGGAGGAGGGGAAAGTTTTGTTGGAGGTCTATCTCTAGTGTACTCTAAGCAATGACTTCCTTCTACGCTTTAGTGTAGATTTCACCAACCAGGGTGCTCACCTTGTCGTAAGTTATCCCTTCCTCTTGTGTGGTAATGTTTTCCACCACAGTCTCCAGTTCTTTAGCGTGATCTTCCAGGGTATCCATCTTCCTTGTGATGACCTTGTAGAGTTCTTTTAGCTGGGGTTTTATTGAGACTCGTCAGTTCTTAATGGCTTCATATTTCTTTTCTACCTTGGCTATGATCCTTTCCCACTCTGCTATATTGCCCTTATTCTTTTCTCTGAATTCCCTTAACTCAACTTCATCATTGGAAAGTAGTATGCTTGTCACTTTGTCTTGATCTGCGCAGTGGTCATAACTGACCCATGCAGTTTGTGCAGTTGTTCTTACATCGGTGAGCACCTTTTTGTATTTGGACACGAATACGATGGCCTTCAAGGTGTCTTCTTTCTCCAAGCGCGCCACTACCTCTTCTACCAACTCTAATGTGAAGGTCCGCCTCTCCATGGTGAGGATCCAAGTCAAGTCTTCTAGGCACTCCAGGGAGGATCTATACTTTTACGCAGGAGGGTTAAGGTACGGGTGCTTCATGATAATCGATTGGGAGATGAGTTCCACCTTCTTGGAAACTTCGTGTACCCTGGAATTTTCCTCCTGAAGCTCCCTGTGTAGTTGAGCGCTGATTAATTTCTCAAGGATGAGATCCTTCATTAGCTTCACCACTTCTTCCTTCCTCTTCTCCAACAGGTCCTCCAAGACTTTAACCCTATCATTTCTACCGAAGAGCCTAGCCTCAATTTCCACTGAGACTTTGTTTAGCACGTTTCACACTTGCTCATCTGATAGTTGTTACATGTTTACAATGGGGTTATCCCCCTTTCCTTTGGATAACTTCAATACCACTCCTTGGTTAATCTCAAATTCAGGCTCATCGAGGTGAGAGTTGAATTCCCAAGATAGCATCTGACTTGTTCACAAGTATCCACACTCAGGGTCAAAGGACTCCATGGTGGTGAGCTCCTTGGTGGGCACATTACTTTGGAAATGCACACGTAAAACTTTGTTTGGGTCATCAATATAACCCATCGTTGTTTGTCCCCCTTCTGCGCATTTACTTCCCGTGCACACGCCCTTGGGAATAGTTTCCGAGAGAGTTAGGACTTTTGTGCTACTTCCACTCTTCTCCCTCTACTCCTTGAACTCATTGAGTATGAGCTCTACACTGTGCCCCAACTCTTCATTGACCAAGGAATCAATTATATTCTCTACCTCCCTTGTTTCCTTTTCATTCACCTCCTCTTGAGTGAGCTTGGACATATTTGGCTCCTTGGTACTAGCCCCTTCGCTCCCCTCTTCACTGCGTGCACCTTCCTTCCTTCAGGTGCCTTTCCTTCTTACAAAGATGAAGGCATAATTTACATTCTCATCATCCTCTCCTTCCGAGTCATGGATATCAATTGGATCTTGGTACACCTCCATCTCTTCCCCTTCATCATCATCCCTTTTTCCTACATAGGTATTCAATTCTTCTATATCTTCAGACCCTTGTCCCTCTGTTTCTTTTTCTTCTTCACTTGTAGAAAACTATGGAGTGGGGGATGCTGTCTTTTCTTCATCTAAAGGTTCTTCACAGGATGGTGGCTTCGCAAGATCTGGGGTCTTTTCCTTGACCACCATTCTTCTCTTCTTCTGGACATAGGTACTTAGCTCCGTGGTACCTACATCCCGCCTTTCCACCGCCCCTTGTTATTCCTCTTCTTCTTCTTTCTCCTTTCACTTTGGCACTGGCTTCTTCCTTCCCATTGGGCCATCTACAATGGATATTTCATTTTCTACGTACACACCCTTCTCAAACTTTGGCCTTATGTGTAGGTAGATTCTGGTAGTAGCACTTTCAGCAATTGGTAAGGTCAGCAGCCTTACAATGTGCACGTCCTGCGACATGTATCTTTCAACATACATGCACTTCCCTGGTTAGACAAGCTTCTTTCTCATCTCTCTATGTTCACTGTTGAGGGTGGATGGTTCGAGTTTTAACTTATTTGACTCCTTATATCTATTTACCCCTGCTTGGAAGAATTGGGCAGTAAATGAGAAGGGGAGTTTGCACCAGGGACTCCAACTATCATCTACCAAGATAAATCTGCCAATGCAAAAGTGCTGGCACACCTAGAACTCTGCTTCTCCTTCACTTGCCATGGGGAGTTCTTCTGGGATCCGTAATTCTGCCCCGAATGTGTTCCTAAGGTGCATATACAATTTATTGAAGTGTTCCTTATGCACCCCCATAATTGACTCACAAGTATACTTCTGGAACCTATCCACAGGCGAAGGGTCTTCATCAGGGTACTCACATACAAACTTATCAAATGCATCTGGGACCCCAATTTCTAAGAACACAATGGTTAATAGAATGTTCCCAAACAATAACTTTCCTCCATCCTCCATGCTACTTATAATCTCATCTGCTATGTATTGGGAGATATTGTACATGGTGCCTTCTGTGACCTTTTTGTAGACATTCAACCAAGACTTGCTCGCCTAGGTCCACCTCTCTTGTCTATTTATCTTAGAAACGAGGTGTGCGGCCATTTTCATCACCAGATCACTGATATCCATGACATCATAGTACCTCGATCCCTTCTTATAATCCTGGGATGTGATGGTTTTATTAATTTCCTCTTCATCCTGGAGGTCATCTAGGATCACGTCCCCTTTATAACTCAGGCCTGTAAAGTATGATATTAAATGAGGGGTTATGCACATTTTGTGCCCTGTGAAGTAGAAGAAATCTTCATGCATGCACGTAATTAACCATTGGTATAGGTGCTTGGGCTTCCCAAAGTAGGGCAAATCATAAAGATGAAGAAGCCCCACCTTATCCATTTTCACCTTGACTACATAGTTATAAATCAACATTCCGTCAGGTGTTCGTTTGTTTGTGGGGCACACCAACTCCAATGCCATTTCCTTTGCAATTATAATTGACTGGTGATTGTATTCAATTATGGTCATCTGTCTGATGTGGGAATCACACTCTTGCCCTAGCAAAACCCCATCCAGGTATTGCATCTCTGAGTACCATTCCTCATTGGTATCCAAGGGAATTTCATCTTCTTTCTTCTTTCCCTTTCCCTTCCCCTTTCCCTTTTTGGATTGTACTACAGGCTTATCAATTGGTTTCATGGCCATCATTTTACCCTTTTCTCTTATCCCCTAGTTGCCTTCAAGTTTTCTTAGAGTTTTCTTCATGCGCCTCGTGCCCTAGGGTACAAACCCTAAATTCTGACTTTCTTTCTTTGATCACGGTGCTCTTTCCCAATGTTCCTCACACCCATGAATCACTTCTACTCTAGTTTTTAGATCAAATAGACTGATTGTGCGTGATTTTCTGAGATTCTCCTTCACATGAAGTAGCTCTCGAACCCTAGCTCTTTGAAAGAAAATTGTTATCCTTGTTTTTGCAAAGTAAAATAATGAACTTACCATCCTTGTATTTATAGCTTTTCCTACTTTTACGCATTAAAGGATAGGCTACCTACCACTGTACAATAATATTTAATATGGTATTTTCAAAAAAACCTGACTTCAGTGCTTTTCCTCATGTGCCCAATCCTTATGTGAAATTTTTTTCACCCGTGCCCAACCCTTGCGCGAAAACTATTTCGCCCACACCCAATCCTTGCGAAAATACTTTTCCAACCTTCTAGTGCACAGAAAATCCATCTTGATAGAATACTCTTGTGCACGTGTTACCAGCATCAAAGGTACCTCTTCCATCCTTATGATTCTTTCTTTCACCTACCTCGTGTTTTTGCGCTTTCTCCTTGTATGTGTATTTCTAATGGAACTTTATTTTGCCACCCATCTACCTTCCTAATGCATCTTTTCAACAGGGCTAGTTCGAACGGTCTACCAACTCAATCTTCCTCACCCCACACTAAAAAAATGTGTGGTCCTCTATGCAATCATAAGTTTAAATAGTAATAAGGTTACCGGTGTCCAAGGCGCAAAACAAGACAACAACGCGAAAGGTAAAGCATAAAAGGAATCTCTAAAGTAACTAGTAGAACTTCCTTATTTACAAACACCAAGAAGCATTATTTATAGTAGGGCTTTAGCCTACTCCCATTGAAGTGTCCAGGTAATTTTGTTCCATCCAGCACTTGTAGATGGCAGGCGCCCAAATCAAGGATGTATGAAATTACATAAGGACCCAACCAATGCACCTTCAACTTTCTAGGATGTTGTAGAAATTTAGAATCATATAGCAATACCATCTGGCCAACCTTAAACTATTTGTTTTTAATGTGGCAGTCATGCCATGTCTTTTGTTTAGCTTTTTTAGTTGTTTAGCTCCATCTTGCTAGTGAGCGCCTTTCATCCGACTTTATCAATTCATCAATTATTTCTTCCAGTGCTTGTTCATCATCCAACCCTCCTACGCGTGCTATACACAGTGATGGTAGCATAAAGTCAACTAGAAAAATAGCCTCCGCACCAAACACTAGTTGAAATGGTGTGGCCTTTTTCAACCTTTTATACGTTGTTCTGTATGCCCAAAGGACTGCTAACACCTTTTCATCCCAATACTTCCTACCCACATCACATATCTTAGTCAATGTGTGACTAAGGATTTTGTTGAATGCCTCTATAGTCCTATTTTCTTGAGGATGATAAGGGGTAGTCTTATGATGGGCTACCATGAATTCTACTAATAGAATCTTGATTGTTTCATTTAAGAAGTGAGTACCCCTATCACTTGTTAAACATAATGGGCACCCATACCTACTGATAATGTTCTCCCACAAAAATCTAGCAGCCATGGCTGCGGTGAAATCCCTAGTGGGTGTGGCCTCTACCCACCTTGTCAGATAATCAGTACAGGTAATAATATACCATGAGTTAGTCCTTCGCGTAGTTGGTGAGATTGGTCTGAAAAAATCTATTGCCCACTTTTCAAAAGGTTCCATGCTAGCGATGTGGTGCAAGGGAATTTCATCCCTTTTTCTAGGTTTTCCAAGGCACTGGCAGTGGTCACAGGCCTTGCAAAACTCAATAAAATCCTGGTGAATCATCTCCCACCATAGTCCAGTGACTAGGATCTTGTGCACAGTTGCATTCCTTGCATAGTGTCCTCCGGAAATCCCACCATGGGCCTCTTCTATTATAGCTACGCGTTCATGTTCTAGTACACACCGGCACAAAACCTCATCCACCCATTTTATACAAATCCCCATTGATCAACATGAAGGGCATTGCACATATGGCTAAACTTTTCCTTTCTAGAACATTCATCCCTTTGGGCGCCACACCTTCCTTCAGAAAGATAGCAATGTCTTCTAGTTCTGAGGTGCACGCCACAACCTAAATAGTTGTGCATCTGGCATGTTTTCCTCGATACTTTGTGCATCCTCTCCCAAATCAATCCTTGATAAATGATCTGGCCCCTAATTGTTCTTTCTCAGTTTTACCACCACTTTGAATTCAAACTCCTGAAATAGAAGAACCCAATGGCATATGTGCCCTTACAACACTGCTTTGTTTACCATATACTTCAAGGCCATATGGTTAGTGTAGAATATGAAAGGAGTTACCAGTAGATATTGCCTAAATTTTTGGAGCACGTAGATCATTGAAAATGCCTTGTGCTCGTTCATTGTATAATTCTGTTATGCTGATGTCAACTTTCTACTTGCAAAACATAAAGGATGATCAACAATACCCTCTCTTGGTTGGGCAAGAATGGCTCCCATTGTTGTATCAGAGGCATCCATGTGGACATGGAAAGGTTTATCCCATGATGGGAATCATAGAATAGGTGTGGTGATAAGCCTTTCTTTTAGAGTGTCAAAATCCCTCTACTATGCCTCTCCCCACTGAAAGGAACTCTTGTGTCTGAGTAATATTTCCAAAGTCATGGTTATCTTGGCATATCCCTTAATGAACTTTTTGTAGTACCTAGTGTGTCCAAGAAATCCACACATGACAATTTGGCTCGTAGGCTTCCCTAACCCCACAATAACTACAACCTTCACGAGATCCACTAGTAAGCCCTCTTTACATATGATATGCCCCAAAAACATCCCAGAAGGAGTTGCAAATATACATTTCTTGTGTTGAGGGAGATCCTCAACTACTGGCATCTCTCAAACATCAACCTTAAGTTGTCATAATGGTCCCTTACTAATCCATACACTGTCCAATCATCCAAATATACCTGAAGGAACTTGTGGATGAATTCCTTAAATGCTTGTACCATTATGCTCAAAAATATAGTGGGAACATTCTTCAGCCAAAAGGGCATGACTGTATATGCAAAGCTTCCCCACTCGGTGGAAAAAGTTGTCTTATCTTGGTCTTCCTTGGCAATCCTTACTTGGTGATATCTTGAGAATCCATCTGTAAAGGAATAGACCTCGCGCCCAGAAACTCCTTCTAAAATCTCTTCAGTAAAGGTGGTGGGAAAAGGATCTATTATACAAATAGTGTTTAATTCCCTGTAATCCACACATATCCTAATCCACCCATCCTTCTTTATGCTAATCACGATAGGACTTTTCCACTTTGATTCCTCCATAACCTCAATGATATTGGATGCTATCATCTTGTCTAGTTCTTCTTTAACCGTTACGCGCATGTTGGGATTCATTCTGTAAGGCCTCTTCCTGACCAGGCACGTACCATCTTTCGACCTTATCCTCATTTCCCCCAATGAACGGTGGATGCCTTTCAACTCATGGTATCCACATGGGAAGAAATCCTCAAATTCATGTAAGAGATCAATGATCTTTGATACTTCCTTATTTGACCAATAGTCCCCAATGATAGCCTCCTTGGGATCCTCTTCTAAGTTTATGTTAACTTTCTTGGTTTTGAGTGGTGTATGATATGCACACACACATACATTCACACTGTCAACTAATTTGCGTGCCCCAACTAAATGGTCGACATTCGGGCTTTCTATCTCCTCTCCATCAACAAGGTATACCATCTTTCCTTTCTCCTTTTCAGCACACATGCACTCGAATTGTATGTCTTCTGGTTCCTCCTCTTCAAACCCCGCTTATAAACTAGGTCCACTAAGTAAGTTTACTAGCCTATCTTTTTCCATGGCACAATTCCCCAAAGTGAGGCACTTGATAGTCTGTAATGCCTCATCAACTGGTTGTTTGGTACTTCAGTACTCAAATGTGTCGACCAAGTCAGTCGTTAATTCCTTCCAACTTCCCATTTGGTGGTGTGTTTTAGAATGGATATACCATGCGTGCGTAAAACCTTGTAGTGGTGAATACAACTTATGCACCCAAAGAGAGGGTGGTAAAGCTTTTTCACCTTCTCCCTAGACCCTATCACATGCTTAGATGTGGGAAGAGATGGGTCCATTGCCACTATAATTTCTAATAGCGGTGGGTATGTTTCTTTCCAAGAATCAGATAGTGAGTGAAATTTGAACTTCGTGCCATTCTAAAAAATTATCACTATGCGTGGCCCACCACCTTGCTGCTGTGCCTATCAAAAAATAAATTAGCATACTTCTTCGCTCATCCTCCCTCGAGCGAGCTTCCATCTCTCTCAAAAAGACCTCAGGGTATGTATCCCTAGAATACTTTGTTATTGTCTCCCTCCCAAGTGCCAAACTATAAACGCTATTGTTACCTTGGTTAATAATCCTTTTGAATGTCACCCAATCAATTCATAAGTCCCATGGGCCCAATTATCACATGCTATACTAGTAGTATCACTGACAGATTGAGCATCATCAAATTGGATGACTCTTTCTGTAGGGTGGATGGTCTCTGGATCTCTTATGGAGTGCACATATATTTTTTCCAGGACTTCCTCCCCATGGGGTTTAGTATAGGGGGTGGACTTCCCATCAATCAGTGGTATAACTACCTACTCTTCCTTGTTTTCAAAACTTATGTACCCCTTGTTAAACTAGAGATCTGCATTATTCTTATAACACCATGGGCACCCAAGTAGAGCTAGGAAATTATCCGCCTTGGCAAGTGCCAAGACTTCAAAATCCCTAGTGAACCTAGTCCCCTAAATTGTAATGGTTTCATCCTTCAAGACACCTATGGGAATTGCCTTTGTTTTATTTTCCATACACAGCAAATTTGAAGATGGCTGTAATGTAGGTCTTCCCATTTGATGCCAGGCATCCAAAGTGAGAACAGTAACCTCTGTGTCTATGTCAATGAGGATGTTGTTAAGCAACCATCCATCCACTACTACGTTCAGGGTAGTCTCTGTCATAATCAAGGCTGTGACATGGGAGGTTTGTATGTATGATCTTCCTTTCATGTTCTTCCTTGGTGCGTGGCACCTTTTCTCTCAACCATGCCCCTAGTAGGGGAATAATATTCTCCTACCTTAGATGTTTAGACACATCCTTAACCTCATCCAAGTCATACCTTGGTGCTTCTACTAGTCTCCTTTGCTCATATTTTCTATTCTACTCTTTTAAGCATTGGATCTCCCCTTGTAAACTTTGAATTACATCCATGGTTTCCTGGTAGACTTCTTTCTGGTGAGTCGGGTTTGGATACTTCCCATGTACTACTTCTTGTCTCAAAACTAGAAGTCTCTGCCTAGGCACTTCTTTTGCACATGTGGATTCTTCCCTCGTTGCTACCATAATAGGCTCTAGTTCTGATTCTCATATTACTCACGGAAGCCATTGCACTTTAGCCTTCTTAATACTCACCATGGAAATGTCCTTATCCTTCCAGTGCTGCTGACTCATATGTTCATACAACTCTGGGCATTCTTCATACTTATGTTTTTTTTCACACTAGGAGCATTGTAGAGGATCTAGACATTTACACTTATAATGGTCTATGGATAAAAAATTAAAACACGTCCCACGTGGGAACTCACTTCTTCCTCCGTGGTTACCATGACCACAAAATCCTCTGCAAAACCCTCTTCCACATGCATCTCCATCTCTGTGCTCTTCATACTGACGTTCATCTCCTTTAGAACTATTGGTAATGCCAGTCTAGCACACACCAAGATCAATTTCGTCATGAATCTGGTCCATCAATCTACAATCCTTGGTGTCATGTGTGGTTGAGGTATATATTTTGTAATAACAAGATACATTTTTGTGGATCGCGCACTGCAACATGGGGTACCTACTTACATCATGGTCCTCGTGACATATTTTGTAGTTTACTACCACAGTGCGTACCACCTTCCGAGTACATATCCCACCATTATCCTTTATGTTTCCTTCCACGTTACAATCCATGCACCACATTCCTCTGTGAATCTCTATAACTGTGTTGGTAGATAATTTCTCCAATTTCTTAGCCATAGTAGCAATTTGAGCCTCCAGAAATGGGCTAACACAAGTGTTAACACTAATAACTACTTCATTGCATAAAGCAACTTCCAATGCTTCATGCGGGTCCGTGAACATTTTATAAGATAAGGCCCTCCTAAAGGGTGTGATCAACCCTCCAACAAACCACTGATCATGTTGTGAGGGGTGGATATCATAAGATAACTTAGACAAAAGAGTTTTAAAGTGTGCATCATATTCCCACATGCTCTCTGCCATTCCCTGCTAGATTTCTTGGAGAGAGCTAATGCTCTTTTTTTCAAACTCAGGTATGTGGAATTATTTTAAGAATGCATTTCTTAGTGTGGTATAATCCATAACAGTCTAATGAGGGTCATACTTTCTATACCAACTATGCGCGTCTCCTTGCAATGTCGTTGTAAATTGACTGGCCTTTTGATTATGGGTCATGATTCCATTCACGTGCCATAGTAGCTCACACTTATGCACATGCTCCATGGCATCTTCTATTACACTGTAATCTGGCAAGTGTAGAGACATTTTGAAAAAGACTTCAGGAGGTGGCTAAGGCCCATGCCCTCCCGATCCAGTCCCTTGGTTTCCTCTGGTGTTTCCTCCTCTGCCAGATCCACTGGATCTTGAGCCACTAGCTCCACCACTTCCACCCCCAAATCCTCCTGTGTTAGGTACAAGGCATGTGTTTGTCATGTCAAGTGTTCCCATCATCCCAATAAATTGTGCACCGACAGTTATTGAACTAGTACCACTCCCAGTTGTAGTTCCTCCACCACCTCCTAATGCAATTCCAAAACCTGCCTTGCCTAAACATTCCACCAAATACCAGAATAGTGTGTGAAGCCATAGAAGTCCCAAACGAGAAATTGTATGTTCTAGGTGGCGATTGGTTGCTTCCACCGATATCAAATGGATCAACTATACTCTTCCCTTGTTTAAACAAACCAAGCACCAAGGTCCAGTTGCTAGGTGGGGTCATATGTGTGTCAATGACTCTTCTCTCTCTACGCGATGGACTCTCATCAGAAGCCACAAGGGTTTCTCTTCTGTGCTTACCAAGATGGGGTACCATAGACTGTTTGGGTTCGATATCCTCCACGTGAACCTCAACTCCTTTCCACCATGTCTGGCTCCATAACCCACTTGTAATCCCATGCTTTCTGTCAATATCCTTTTCATGTGCTTCATTATACATGATCCTCCTCTCCTCCCTTTCCTATATAGTCATCAAATCAGCCATCCTTCCCTAACCTGGATTCCTCACCTAGCACTCAGGGTGGTTTAGTCGGCCATAGGGAATGCCTCTAAACCCATGGTTACCATCAAGATTTTGATTGTAAGGGGAATATCACATAGAAATGATCCCCTAGGATCTCACAAGAACTCAAAATCAGAAACTTCTGGACAGGAATACGTGGAAATGGCGTATTCCATAGTGTAGCTAGTCAGTACTCCCTTACACCAATGATCTATAGCATGGGTCAACTTTTGATCAGCATCTTGTAGGTTCTGATATGTTTCTTAGGTCCATGGGTATGATCTAGAATGCCACCTTGATCTAGATGTATAAGCTGAGAGCCATTCAAATAACTCTACTGGGAAATAGCTGAAGAAGGTTTCATAAAAATCATGATAAAGAGTGTCTTCCACCCATGTTTACATATCAAACCCAGATCCGGTACCAAATCTTTGAGTGAATTCATCCTCTGTGCTCTTTAACCAATATTCAACACCTCTAAGTGTTAATCACTCCACAATCACTTTTTACAAAGATCATGATATATGCCATGCTTCCCTACAACTTAGAAAAGAGGTCCTGGTAACAGAATGAAGATGTAGTCACTTTTACACCCACTAATACCAAGGGAGCCTAATGTGCACCAGCCTATCACCCAGTGGGTACTGGGCAGTCACCCAAGGCGTGCGAGATGGAGCTGAGTCTCTCTTTTATGTGAGTCTAGTGGAAGGCATAGCTCATGATTCTGACTTAGTGATTTAATAGACATGAAGGGCTATAGATCTCAGGATGGCTTCTACACCCCTTCATTCATAATAGAACCAAAGCACATAACAAAAATAATAGAACTAAGAGTTGTAAATCTACTACTATACTTAACTATTTAAGTAAGATTCACAATTATATAAGAACAGAAGTACAATAGAAATATGTAGATAATACAGGGAAAGAGTCTTAATACATTTTTCATGGCAACCTTATCACATTCATTCATAGTGTTTACTTATAAAAGATTACAGAAGGCAGACTGCAGTCATGTGCCATGTGTGGATCCATACATGTATTCTCACAAGACACAAATTTCATTCCCCATTTTCCCATTACATCCTTACTAGAATTTTGTACCCATTTTCATCCCATAGTTCTCATAGTAATTCTACAGATCTCTGCTACCTCACTTTTGTCTCCTCTTCTTTTCCAAGGGTGCATGTATAAATAGGCCTCTGAGCTCTAACAAACTCCTTTGCAGCCTTAGATCTGGCCCCAAGTGTCAAGGTGTGGGTCACCCCAGGCGCATGCCTCTCCATGTCATGATTTAATTTTTGGATCTTTCTATCGCAAGGTATATTCCCTCCAGGACACCCTATCGCCAGGCTAGAACCTTATCCAAATGGAATATGTTATTCATGTGTTCTATCCCAAAGGCCAAAAATGGCTAAATCTCAAATTGTTCTTCACACGACGTGTGCATCTTGGGTTCTTCAAGAAGCCTTTTGAACTCTGCCTTGCACACCTACACTTGCGCGCTTCCCCCAGCCATGTGTGCCTACACGCCCTTAAGATTTGGAAGCTAAATTAGGGGCCCAACAATCCTTGAAATGGCTCATAAGTTTTGTTTATAGTCATAAGAAAGGTTTTAAAATATTCTCCATGATGGTGTGACTTAGTAATCATATTGGTAACTTTTAGATAGTGTTGAGAAAGATTTCATCATGGGCAATTTTGAGAAAATGGAGTGTGCATACTCAATCAAATTTTCACTTCAATAGATGTTTCAAGAAGTCTTGTGAAGTGTTAGGATATCATATATTAGGAATTAGAAACTTTTTGGAGCATAATTTGTAATGGAATAAGTGTGACAAATATTTGGGAACATGAAAAGGGAGAAACTCTTCAGACAATGATGTAAGGTAGCCCTTTTACACTAGATTTTTGCATGAGAGATTCTCGACATATCAAGTGGAGTTGTGAGCCTATTAAAATATCAAGTGAGGGCATTTTCAATGATATTCATGACCCATAAGTTGTATTTATCTTACACTTGTTAAAAACTACTATTGTAACTTAGCTCATCAGCGTACCGCTTAAGGTGAAACATAAAGTATAGGTAAAACTTATTAAATAACTTATTTTCAATCTTCTAAAATGTTGTCATTGGATTAATTATAACATTTCAATGCAAATTCATTTATTAAATGACCAAAATTCATGAAAATTTGATCTTGGGGTGAAGAAAAATTTATGAAGTTAGTCAGGGGTCTAGATCATGTTTTGGAGTAATCCTTGGGTGATTGGGAACACTTTTGGTGTCCCTGTTATCCCAAAATACCCCCAAGGTTATTTTGGAATTAACATGGATAAAAATGGAATTATCCATTTAAAATGGAAAATTAGGTTCAAATGGTCATCAATTTTTACCATCAAAGTATTTTAAAAATTCCTGCGAAAGGAGGGGCCACATTGATCCATAGGGATCTAGAAGAACACCACTTAATAAAAAAAAACTAGAACAAAAAAAAATGAAGATAAGACTATTAAGTTACAGAACTGCCCCTCTGTGTAGAGCAACAGTAGTGTAATCACCCCCAACAGTTGCATAACTGCCAGTCTGCGTACATTAGAGGTCTCATCACTAATGGACAAACAAATAAATTAAGCCACAAACAGTCATGGTTTCGAACCATTTGGCCATGTCTCTTCCTTGGGATGTCTCTTCCCATTCTCCAATGCATGGGAGGATATGGGAAACAACTATATAAATACAATGAGAACAATTGAAAATGGATCATCGAAGTGGGAATGAAGAAAAGTGAGAAAAAAACCATTATTGTTGGAATTTTTTTGTAGAAGAAAGGCGTGAAAACAAAGAAAACAAGTATAGAAGGGAGGCATAAACATTGTTTATCTTACTTCATCTTATTGTAATATATATTTCTCTTTAATTTGGTCAATATAATATTGGGAAGAAAGAGCAATTTCCCTTCCTTACTAGTTTTCCCTCAACTTGGTGATTTCCTGGATAAATATTGTGTTGAATTGTTATTTTTCCATTATTGCAAAATAGTTCTCAATTTCATATTTAATTTACTAACATTAAGAACTGTCATTTTTGATGAATTGGAAGTAAAAAATAAATATTGTGGTCTTATAAAGTTCCAAAGCTAGAGGTTTACAAATCATTTTGGTATTAGAGTTGATTACTATCTAAGACTATGGTATTTTCTATTGTTATTTATATGATAGTGACAAGGTTTGAAGGTGAAGAAGTTTTACTGAGTGATCCAGACATATATATGAAAAAGTGGAAACAAAGAGTCAGAGAACAAATGGAGGAAGAGAACTTGGTCTGTAGAATTTAGATGCTGGAAATAATGATGGATAGGTTATATAGACACCAACAAGAACTTTTAGATATGTAAAATATGACTTCATTCAACAAATATTCCATATAATTAGTGGTTTGATATTTGGCCGAAAAATTTGACATAGGAAGGAGCCAGGAAGAGGAATAATATATGGAAGAATGTGAAGAGGAAACTCTAGTTATAAAAGAAAAGGTAAAATCTGATCATGGTACTTTAAAGTTGAAACTAAGGTTCAGATAAAAATATTTGAAGGACAAGTAGATGCAAAATTGCTTGATAAATGGTTAAGCCAATTAGACGTTTACTTTAGTGTTCATGATGTTACTGAGGCACAAAGGATCACCTTTTCACCTCTCAAAATGGAAGGACATGCTCTAGTTTGGTGGGAAACCCATCTAGCCACTTGTGAGAAGAAGAAACATCCTATTGTAAGATCTTGGGAGGGTTTTAAAGATTTTTTAGAGCTAATTTTTATCCTATTGGACATAATACTAACCAAATGATTAATTGGTTGTGTTTTAGACAAGGAGGTAGTTAAAGTGTGCAAGATTATACTACGGAGTTTCAAAGACAAGCCATGCTACTTAATATGGACTTGGAGGATGAGGATATTCTGACCAAGTGTTTTGGAGAAATTCACACTCAACTTCAAAGGAAGGTCATCTCTATGAATCCCAAGGATCTCAATGAAACATGTGTACAATGATACTATATTGATGATAAAAATAAGCAAGGAGAAATAGAGTTAAGGGAAAATTAGTCAATGAATAAGCCAAAGAAATAGCACGGAAAAACAAGTGACAAAGGTAAATGGAAAGGAAAAGGTAAAAAAAACTACCACTAATTTGAATAATTGTAAAGATCCTAATATTTTTGTAAGAATTGTGATATCAATGGTCATACTTACACTACATGTTCGAAGTTACATCCAGAATTACATCTAAATAACTAAACCAAGGATTCCAAGAAATCCATGACACCTGTAAAGAAAGATGGGGAGGTGGAAATAAAGGACAATTATTATGTATATGAGTTTTTTGGATACCCAACCACCAACATGGACAACTAAGAACAAGAGGAAGAGACGAGTAAGTTATTTCAGATCAAAATACAAATCAAGAGAACTAAGGTAAATGCTTTGGTTGATACTGGTTCTCAATCTAAATTGATTTCTGATGCGGTTTTAAAGAAGCTTGGTATTGAAACTTATGAGCATCGACATCCTTATAATTTGGGAGGGGTCAATAAGGGTGTAGAAATTCAAGTAAAAAGAATATGTAAGTTCAAGTTTGTGATAAATTCTCATTATATAGATGTACTGAAATCTGATGTAATTCCACTTAATACATTTGATGTTTTTTTTAGGATTCCTTAATTCTATACTAGGGATTCTATATTTACGAGAAAGGAGAACTGATACATATGGCTCAAGGATGGAATTAGTTACAACATCCGGGCACACTAGCATAAGAAAAAAAATTCTATGGTAAGTGTTAACCAAACAAAGAGACTAATTCAGGAAAATAATAATCAATTTTGTTTACTGTTATTGAAAGATAAGCAAGATGGGGTAGAAATTTCAGATATTTCTAATGAAGGGAAATAGGAATTTGGTAACATCATCAAATATTTTTTGGAATTATTCCAGACTCCCAGTGGTTTATCACCAAAATGGGAGACAGAGCATGAGATTCAATTGCTTCCAGAGTCCCCTCTATTAAATATTAGATTGTATAAGAAATCCTTGTTGGAGAGTATAGAGGTAAATAAACAACTTCAGAAGCTATTGGACTAAGGGGTAATATTCCCAAACACCTTGCCATGTGGTTCACCTATTATGATGGTTCCAAAGAAGGATGGTTCTTGGAGGATGTGCATCAACTACAGTGTGTTGAACAAGATTACCATAAAGAACAAATATCCACTCACATGTATAGATGCCCTATTAGAACAAATTTAACATCCAAGGTTTTTCATGAAGTTGGATCTCAAGTTGGTTTATCACCAAGTCATGATGAAGGAGGAGGATATATGGAAGATTTCCTTTAAAATAAAACATGGTTTGTATGAGTTTTTAGTACTTCCATTTGTTTTATGTAATGCACCCGCTACATTTATGAGATTGATGAATGATGTATTGCAGAATTCATAGATTCATGTGTCATTATTTATCTATATGATATTTTGTTTTTAGTGCCACATGGAAGGAACATCTAACACATTTAAAACAAGTATTACAAGTTCTCGAGGAGAAACAACTACTATGCAATATGAAGAAGTGCAATTTTTCCAAATAATCACTTGTCTATCTTGGGCACGTGGTTGGAGGGGGGGAGCTATGAGTGGATCCAAAGAATGTGGAATAAATCATTAAATATCCAACACCAATGGGATCCACAAAGACTAGAATTTTTATGGGAGTAGTACAATACATGAGGAATTTCATTCTAGGCTTCTCTGTTATTGCAACACCTTTACACACAACATCCACAAAGAGTAAGGGTTTTGACTAGAGTAAGGAACAAGATCAGGATTTTGAGTTATTAAAGTAAAAAATTATTCATGCTCTAGTATTTTCTCTTTCTAATTTGCATCATCCCTTTGAAGTAAAGAAAAATTCCAGTGATTATGCTATAGGAGCAATGTTGCTATAGGGAGGTAAGCCAATATGTTATCATTCTGAAACTTTCACTTCAGTAGTTAAGGGATATTTAGTATATGATAAAGAGATGTATGCACTAGTTCAAAACATTAAGAAATGGAAACAATATTTATTGGGTAAATAAACTATTGTGTAAATTGATCACAAAGCTCTCAAATATTTGCAAACACAGTCTAAATTATAGCAATAAAGACACTACAAGTGGATGGGATTACTTTAGCAATTCCATTTTCTGACCAAGTATAAGAAAGGTAGAAAAAATTTGGTGGCATACATGTTGTCTAGGTTGCGTACACAGGAGAAAATATTCAGTTTGGCCATTATATCTCAAATTGAGCCCTTCACGAAGGAAGCTTACGGGGAGGCATATGCTTAAGAAAAATATTTTTGGGGTAACATATCAGTAGTTGTAGTCTCAAGGGGCTGAAAAGATGAGTATTAAAGACTATTATCTCAATGATGGGCTGCTTTACCGATGGGGGAATATTTGTGTGAAAAAATAAGAAAGGATTCTATTTATGAGGGAATAACATACCTTAAAATTAGCAAGACATTTTGGTTTTGGTTAAACATTATCCCACTTGCAAAGGTATGTGTATTGGCCTAATATGCAAGAAGTTTCTAAATTTATAAGAGGATGTAAACTTTGTTATACAAGAAATCCAAAAATTAGGAAGGAAGGTTTGTATATTCCTTTACCGATCCCCACTCATCCTTGGGAAGATATTTCTATGGATTTTGTAGAACTATTTATGTCAAAACATGGCCATGATTATCTATATTTTTTTGTAGATAGATTTAGTAAAATGCGCATTCTTATGCCATGTAAAAAGACAATAAAAGGAAGTGAGGTAGTTAAACTTTTCTATTCTAATGTATGGGTGAAATTTAGTTTTCCAAAGTCTATTGTTTTTTATAAGGATTCCATGCATATTTCTAACCCTGGTCCCTTGGAATGTTAGTTTAGGATTAGATAGGTGTTGTTACTAATGTAGGAGTAGTTTAGCATTATAAATAAGTAGAGGAAGCTATCCTTCTCTGGAGGTATGTCTCATAGTGGAAGTCCCAAAACTTAGAGACAATCCTATGTTGCCTCAAAATCCTGAGTTATCCATGAATTGGTGAATAGTGTAATTTTGAACTCCAACAGCTTTGGAATGCATGGTGGGACAAGTTTGAAGAAATTTATAACTTCACATTGCTAAGTTTGACGTATTCTTAGAAATATTCAACCTTTGGAGGCATAATTTTAACACATATGGTGACTTCAATAACTCAAACAAACCATTTTTTGATTTGCATCCTTTTCCCTTCTTTCTTCAATCCATTTCCATCTTTCCATTCATCATTTTCTCCCTCTCATGAATTATATTCAATGATGATTTTAGTCATTAATTGGAATTCTCATTTCTAAGAGCAATATCATTCCCCTCGACTTCCATATTATCAGAACCCTCCTATAAATCAATTTTATGAGTCCTATCATGATGAATATGCATATGAGACAAATCCCATTAATTTATATGGTTATTTTAATGATTATGATGTTTTTCAAGAATAAGGTTATGAAGGTGATGGTGGAAATTTCATGGAACAAGATGATTGTTAGAGGAAGATTCAAGAGATGGAGGAAAACATGGTGCATATAATGACTAAAGAAAAAATGAAGGCATTTGAAATCAATTTTAGGCATCCCTATCCATGGAATGACCCTATGCCAAATTGGTTCAACCCTCAGTAAAAGCTATTTTTCATGGCTGATTTTTTCCCTCAAATAGAAATATGGTGTGAGTAATTGTAGCCTCATCATTATGGGTTTAGGGAACCCTATCAATGGGACAATCCTACACTACTATCTCACAACCATCCCTTTTAATATTCCTAACCTGCACCATCTCAACCCGATTTTCACATTTCTAGATTTATTCCTTCTCTTGAGGATTCCCCTTCTCCATCTTATTCCCTTCCTTCCCATATTCACTTTTCCAACCTCTTTCCTCCCAAATATTCATCTCTTATACAATAAAATATTGCACCTCCTCCATCATTTGAACCTCTGCATACTCAACCACAAGTTCAAACCTTCCCTCACTTCATGGAAAAAAATTATTATGTGCCTGAGCCTCATACAAAATAATACTCAAACCATGAATAATTGAAGACCAGCCAACAACCGAGATGGGTAATCAATTAGTTAACACATTTCCATTGAATTTTTAAAGTAGAAACTGAACTTTTGTTGGAAATTAGTAATGTTATTCATTCTTCTAGGAAGGAATATGCACAAACAACCTTAGAGAGGAAACCCATTTAGAAGCCATGCAGAGGAACTAGATGTAAAATTTGAAATATTAGAGCTTTAATTTTGAATCCAAAAAAAATCCACAACTGGTTAAACCTATAGTTGAGGCTAGGATTGAGGGACACAAGGTGGAGGATGAATTTTTAGAAGAATGAGAACAATAGAAAGATGATAAAAAATCTCTCTACTCTTAATGTAGTATGCATGATGGAATCTTGTTCATATAGGTTGTTGATTCATCTTGGTTTACACAACCAACATTAGCAGAGTAGGAATCAGTTTCAGAAGGCTTATATGTAAAAGAGATCACTGAGAGATCCTTTCCATCAGTTGGAAATGAATTTATTGATCAATATTTGTCTACATCTAATGAATAAAGGGAGGAGCACAAGGAAGATGATATTCAAATGGGGTGTTTCAAAGAGTTTAAAAATGAAAATGCTGAAATTATATTAGATTTGGAAGACTTCATTGATGATTAACCTATTGAACTCACTAATTTTGTATTTTCATCATCTATCTTCTATAACAGAGAGCATCTTGCTACTAAATTCTCCCTCGGTTGTGAAAAGGATTAAGAAATGCTAATAAATGCATATTTTTTCTTACCTTTTTTCACAAAAGTAGATTTGTAGGAAAATCATGAAGAAGAGCATACATAAGAAAAAATTAGAAAAAGGTGATTCATTTTATCTTCATGATATTTTTTAGGATGAGTTTTGTTCTTTCAAAATCTTCTTGAGAAAGAGGAAAAAAACGATGAAAACATTTCCAAACCATTCATCATGGAGGAGAAAGAGCTATTTGTGGAATAAGAACAAAGTTTAAATAAACTTTCAAACATGCTCCATGATTATGAAGAAGAACAAATTTATCCTTATAGCTCCATTCATAAGGTTACATATAAAGAAGATGATAAAATAAATAAGATTGGTCCTTTTCCAATCAGATACTCTATTAATTTAGAGCCAAAATGGAGTTTCAACAAGTCATGCTCACTTCAAAGAATGATGAAGATATTAAATGTGACAAAGTTCAGCTACAATGCCTCTCAAATCCAAATACAGAGAAACTAAAAGAGGTTGATTTAATTTAAAATGGAATTAAATATTATTTCATACTAACTACTATAAAAAATGATAGATAATTACTAATATAGTATGACATAAGAAAACTAGAATGTAAAATATGAAACGATAAGTAAGAAGAAGAGGAAGGAAAACTTAGATGATTTAAAAATGGACAAGAAGTGATCTAGGTAGGTACGCGTGATTAAAAAACTATAGACAGGGTCGTCACTGCTCACTGTAAAATCAAGAACTCAGGAACAGAGCCAGACAGGGTCACCTGGGCACTATTGATTGGAAATGGGCACTGCTGGCTATGTAAATACTTATGATCTAGTTTCTATTATGTCACAAGGGTTTCACAGTTGTTCCCTATTGATCACCTGATATTCACTCGTGTATCACCGAAGGTATGTACAAACTGTAATAAACAAGATCACCTAAACATAACCACAAACCACATCAAAACTAAAAATGAAAATGTAGAATGGGGAGTCAGATTGACCCTGACGGTCACCCAGAGAGTGAAGTTATGACCAGGCATTGTACTACACCTCAAACTCCATGTAGTTCTTTTCTGTGTGTATAAATATTTCCCTAGGATGCCCTTATGCAAGTCACACTTAATAGCGGGATGAAGATAGAATGTAACAATGTAATAGTATGTGTGGATGGAATAAAATATACTTCCCCTTCCTATTTTGTGTATGAAACCCTTTTCCCTTGAATAGATGTTAGATGGATTCCTTTGAATTTATTTAATTCCTTATGAATGCAAGATTAGGTGATAATAGTAATGCTTAGTGATTAATCCTTTATTTTGAAAACATAACTAAGTATTTATATGACTCCCTTTTTTTAATTTCATAATTGAAAACTGGAAGGTTGAATCATAAGTTAAAAATAGGCCCAAAACGAGCGAGTGGGGTAGAAAAGGGTTAGGGGTTCCTAGAGGGGACAAGAGCGCCTGGGTGCTTCTGTCTTGGCTAGGTACTAGTTACCAAATCCATGAAATATAAACAACTTAAGTTCCAACTGGGTTGTAGGGTGTGTAACACCAAAGAAAAAGTAAAAGACAAATAAAAGAGGCCAAAAGGTAGGTGTCAATCACTATTTTTCTTACTTAGGAGACATGTAAATGCTAACAAGCTTTTAGGACCTAGAAATTTTCCCAAGTGTGTGATTGTGTGTCTACATTGGCCCCCAATTTTTTTTGATGAATAATTGATAACATAAATTAGATAAGATATGTGTACCTTATGATCCTTTAGAGAGTGTGATGAATAGTGTGTCAAGTGGACAAATGAAGTGTGGAATGATTAAAAAAAGAAGTGTGGAGACTAGGAAAGGAAAATGAGCCTAGGGGTAAAGCATATAAATTTCTTGTAATTGTTGTTATGATGGTATTTACTATTGTAGGTTGCTTCTTGTTGCATATTAAGTATGGACATGAAAAAGAGTAGTAAAAGTCCTGTGTATGAAAAAATTGAGAAAAGTATACAAAAGTGTGTAAAAGTATTAGTAAAGGAAAGTGTGCATTTGATGTAAAAGAGTGTAAAGGATAGAACAATGCCTTGAAATGTTGTGAAGAGTGATTTTTTTGGGTGTTCTCACGTCGATAGTGATTTTTTTGGGAAATCTCACGCTAAGAGAAAGTTTTTTGGGTGATCTCACACTAAGAGTGAGTGTTGGGGAGAGAGGTCTAGTTTTACTCTACTTTCGTGAATCTTCCCAATAAACACCACTGTAGATGAGACCTTGTGATTTAGTTTTGATTGTCCTGATTTAGTACCAATTTGTTTTAATTGTATTGGTTGTTCCAATTGAATGAGATAAAATGTAATTTATATTTGGAGGCCATTATATTATACTATAAAACTTATTTGAATAATTAAACTATGTTGATATGATAATATGAATGTTTGTTCCCCCAAGAAATTAACACCAAAGGGAGGAAATAAGCACCCTAAAACTACTGTTTAATACTATGTATTGGTCTCTACTCTGTGATGTGGACCGAAGTCTAATTCTAGGTCATTCTATGACTATATTTATGTTCTTTTTATATATTGTGAATATCTGTGTTGTAGCTCTGATCTACTATAGGGGTGATTTATTCACCAAATATATTCCCCCCTTCTTTGGGGTTTATGCGATGATAGAAGGAGAACACAACCCAAAGGAGAGGACGTGATGCTGATCTAAAGTGGATACCTATAGGGGTAGGGGATGTACATGGTAGAAACCAAGACATATGCAAGAAAATTAGGCTAGTATAAGTGTTAGTAGTAAATCTAGCATGTAAGATAAGACAATATAAAAAATAAGTGTGAATATAATAGAGACCGCAAAAATTGGGTTATAAATATGGGACATATTCACAATGTCACAAGACAATCATAGAAGAAGTGGCCAAAAGCATACAACGATCACACAAGACATAGCAAATAACTCGTAAACAAAAACATACAATAGAAAATAGGAGTAAGTAAAATTTATCAGATACACATGGTTGTATGTATCGTGCAAGAAAAATTATACACACAAATTACCCGTTAAGATGTTAGAAATATAGATACTATGTCAAAGTGTGGATGAAAATTAAAGTGACTGTAGTGAAAAGTAGTAAAAATGTAATAATAGAACCTGTAGTATGTGTAGGATGAGAGTAGTAGATGTAGATGCCCTCAGGAGCCTTGGTGGTACTGGTAAAAAGGTATAGTGCAAAGTATCATTGAAGCATGTAAAATTTGTTTGATTTTTGCATTCACCTCAAAAGACCAAGTGATCACAAAATGTGTGTGTGTGTGTATAAAAAGATTATGACATACTAAGAATCCATCTGGCATGGAAAAAAACATATAACATGTAGATTGAATAAGCTATCAAGATTAGATGCAACCAAGATATGCAGATGCAGTATGAGTGTAATGGAATGGAATGCAAGATGTGGAGATTAAAGGAGAAATATTCCCCCCAAAAAATGTGTATGAGATGAGGTTCATTTATAGGAACCCTCAATAGTCAAGAATGAACCAAAGAAAAATAGTTCGTCATCAGGAAATGTGTTGTGTGAGAGTAGATGCTAGAAATATGTATCAAAGCACAAAGTGTGAATTGTATTGGATGTGACGTTCATTTCAGAATCATACCCTTTACATTCGAGTATGAATTGTGTAACTAGAGTGTGTCATAGGGTAATGATGATACAAATTTTGTATAAAAGTATGTAGGAGTGAAAATAAAGATTATATGTGAAGAACAAAGTGTAAATTGAAGTAGTAAATACAAAATACAACTCACAAGAATGAAAAATTGGGGAGAAGATAGTGTGATTCCCCTTGAGTGTGTGATGTGGATAAGGATTAAGTAAAATCATCTAGCATTCCATCGGTGTTGGGATCATAACCGATTATATTTGGATCAGAGAGTTGGTAAAAAATAGTGTGGGATTGATCATATAAATATATTACATGACATATATTGTACATGCCCATATCATATTCTTCATCAATAAAATGTTGTTGTGGGAAATCATTTGCACACCAGCGAGTGAGATTTATTTTATAACCAAGTAATAAATCATTACAAATAGAGATTCAACCAAAAGGTATGGGAAATGTTATATCAGTATGATTGGGATCCAGGGTCCACCAATGTAATCAATCCAAGACTTCCCAAGTGTGAGTGGAGAGGAACGAGGAGTACTTGCAAGGAAGACTGATAAATGGAAGACACATACACCATAAGTAATAATAATGAGGACACATCCATGCTAAATTTTTGGAGAGTGAGGTGGAGAGAGGATATCAACAAGCATGAATCCTAGCTAAGCTAAGACATCATACATGTAAACAATCTTAGAGAAAGTGGGTTCAAATAGAATATGAGGCCAATAAGATTCATTTATAAAAAGAGTTCATGTAAAGGGGTCAAGATGTGGTACAAAGTGAACCTAGGAAGATGAAGAAGGTGGTATGATGTTTAGTGTATGGACATTCCCTTGAAAAGGTATCATGGAATTAGTGGAAGGAGGAGGTTTCTTTAATTTATATTCACCAGAGACAATAGCAAAAAATTTATCTTGGAATTAGCATTCATCCATCTTGATAGGATTAAAGTAAATATTGCACAATGTGTCATTGTTAAGATCTACAACATCAGCCTCATCAGTGTTTTCATTATCTTGTTAGATAATATTGCCAAGGAAATTAGTAGGGGTGGATTCAAATGTAGGGGTGAGAGGAGACATGATGAGAAGGATAGTGGTAGCTATAGAGGTAAACATGGTGGATGATATGAGATCAGTAGTGTGTGTAGGAATGGATGGAATGCATGTGGAGGTAGAAGAGGGAGTATGGGTACTATATTGACTGACATCGTATGTATTGATATTGTGATATGGAATAAGATGTGATGGAGGGATGTGCATGGAAGTGACGAGGTCTATGTAGAAAAACTTGAATGGGTCAAGGTCAACAAAAATGGTATGTTCATAGCCAACATGTAGGAATTTAGAGCACCTATGAACTGTGGAGGGAACAAGATGCATTGCATGAATCCAGGGTCTAATAAGTAAGAAATTGAACTCAAATGATGTGTTGATAATAACAAATAGAGTAGGAACAATTTTAGGCCCATGTATGTGCAAGTAGTAGAATCGTAGTCATGAATGAGAGTAGAGGATATATTAATTAAATGATAAGAAGTTTCCATTTTCCTAAGGAGGGATAGAGCACATAGATTTATAACAGATCCATTATAAATGAGTATGTTGGTATCCAAATTGATTATTCCTTTGAAACTAAGCAACATCACAATTTGATTAGGATGCTTAGAGATAACCAAATCATAATAGGAGTCATTTTGTAGTCGTGGATGGATTTTAATGAATCTTTAATATTCTGGTTTGGAAAGGATTGGATAACACCGTGCTAAGGGTTTGACCTACCCTCACTACTTTAGGTTTTTCCTTCAACCAAGATGAAAGGACCCATTTTGTAACCTGTGTTGGTGAAGAATATCAATAGATTAACAATATTTAACTCTCACTTTGCAATATTTCAAGGAGACCTTAAGAAAACATGGTTAATGCAATAACCTAACTCTCACGAGCTATCACCCTAGAGAATGAAGATGTTTTCTAGACAAGGTCCAGGTTACTAAAGACAATGATAAAAAATGATTGCATTTGCATATTTTGGTAAAGGATAGGAAAACTCAATGAATTTCTTCAAGATTTGGGGATATATAATGCAAACAGGTGTGGTTCATGGAGGATTTATTACTTAATGTATAATTTTTTGTTGGGAAATTAAAAAGGATAAAGTTGATTATACAAAATTCTTGAGAAATTTTAACAAATGTTGGAAAATATACAAAATAGAATAACAAAAGGCTTCAAATAGTTAGAATGAACCTTTAACTAGAGGATGTGCATCTATGAAATATCAAAGACACGTGGTTTCACACATTCTTCAAGGATTCAACAAAAAACCTCATGTTAAAGACTTAATTAAACATTAGAAGTCTCTGATTCATCACGCCTAAGATATAATCATAGAATAACAAACAATCTATATCATTATAATGAAAATAGAGTGAATTTAAATTGTTTAGTGCATCATGAAATGAAAACTCTCTTCATAATGAAATTGCAAATGCCATAATACTATCACAAAGAAAAGATCTTGTGTGATTCAGAGGAACTCCTAACATAATATTGCAACAAAAACACAAATAACTATTTGAATATATCTCAAAATGAAAGAAGATACAACTAGGTTCATGATTAACATGATTTACTCAAGGTTATTCAAATCAATGAGCAAGGGAAAGTTTATTTACAATCTCAAATCTTGTAAATGGAGGAACACTTGCAACCATCTTGACATGATCAAATTTAAAGATACACAAGAAATAACAGGTTTCTCAGATAGTTTCTTAGAAAAATGTATTCTCTTGGCTTTCTCTCCTTCTCTTTTCTTTGAATAATTCTCAAAAAAATTAACCCTCCTGGTGTGATTATTCTTTTCCTTTTTATATCACCCTCTTCACTTGTTAAAAAAAATTTCCCCCCAAAAGCAAAAATATTCAAAGGAATATTTCCTTTTATAAAACTTGTTTGATAACATGACATTTAAAACTTTTCCCTTTAAACTGATGTAAAAAATGCACATCTTTTCAATCATCTCCACTTGTGCTCGACTAGGATATAAGGTCATCATTTCTAGAAAATTACATTAATCATTCTTTCCTGATATTAATTAGATAATTGTTATTTAAATTTTCATGGCTAAGAGAAACCCATTTGAAGCCAAATCTTCTTTGAGAGAGAGGGGAATTAACCAAATTATAAAGAGAACCGAATGACTCGTAGACAACAACAAGTGTCAAGCGGACACAAATTTATAAGTCAAAAAAGGGGGTGGAGTCTCATATTCCTACGGAGCTAACACGTGGAGTCAAAAAATTGACCCCGCCCAAGATATGTTGTTCGTATACCATGGGTCCTTATGAGCTAGAAAAGAGAAGCAAGTCCACGGACAAAGTAAAATGTCCACCCAACTCTTTCCAAGGAGCCTTAAAGAAAAATAGAGTCTTAAGGGTGCACAGGCCTTCCACGTTGATCTTACAACAAATGGAATCCATCTTCGAAGCAGACCATAAAGATGATAATCCATCCAACACGTATAATTTATTTAGGGTCTTATCTATAAGATCTAATGCTTGAGGAAATTTTCAAAAGACCAGAGGTGAAGGGTCATTTCATTACAAAATACATGTCGATTGAATAAAGAGGCTAGGAACCAATGCATAAAGGGTTGAAATATCTAGTTATGTAATAAATATTCAAAGAAGTTTCTTCTCAAAAGGTGAGTCCATCTCAAGGGAGTCGGTTGCAGGATAATTAAGATGCATTAAATAGGCATGGATCTTACCTTTTCAAAGGGGAAAAAATTGTGAGAAAGATTTGAGGAAATTTGTTTCTGTCACTTCATATCACTTATCATAATTAAGGGGAAATTGGGAAGGAGTTTCAAAGTTCTCTTACCTCAACCTCACGCTATAAATTGTAATAGAGATTGGATGAAAAAAGGAGGGGATGGAGATTTTTAGTTAGGTACTAAGAGTCTTAATCGTTTCCTCTCTAACACCAAGCTTATCTTTTTTTAGAAAAAAGAGATCTTGAAACTCCATCCTTCTACCTAGGATTTGTAATGGAAATCTTTCCTCTCTTCTATATGTAATACTTTTCACAACCATTCAAGTAATATATATTTTTTGTGGTGTTTTTGGTTCATCATTCACATATCTTTATTGTCTCTAATGGCCTTTATTTTCATTTAGAAACTGTGCATCTTTGGATGTTGTTGTAATATTCGGTGTTGTGCTTAAGTAGTTTGAGATGATTGTGTATTCGGTTGGCTTCCTAGTGTATTCTTTTCAGTGCATCACCTTAGTTTGTTTTATGTTTTTTCTTTCCAGTTTTTCTAACCCCTATCTCACCCCACAGAGAAGAGACATCTTATTTAAAACCTCGAGGTTTCCTTAGGATGCATGTCCCACTAATCTAAGGATTCCCATGACTTTGATGGAAGTTCCCACAAGGGATGTCTGTCAAAAGTTTTCTGCAATAAAAAAACAAATAGGGACAACCCATTTCTCATTGGTATTTAGGGCAGAAGTAGTTCTCCCACTTGAGGTAAAAATACCCAGTCTCCACATCTCTTTACAAGGGATCTTGGGAGAAGAATCCTATAGAGAGGCATGCCTCTCTCAACTAGAAATCCTTGATGAGGCCAGGTTAAATGCCAAAAAATAGCATAGAGCCTATGCTGACTGGATGTGTCGACAATATAAAAAAAAGGTCTACGAATGAGAAATATATGAGGGAGATTTAGTTTTGAGACTAGAAAACTGGATTGATAAGAAAACTGACAAAGGAAGGAAATTCCAGCTCAGGTGGTTGGGCCCATACCAAGTCATGAAAGACTACAAAAATGGTGCGTATCTCTTGTGTACACTAGAAGGCAAGGAATTCAATGAAACTGTCAATTCCTTGAATTTTAAACGGTTTTACGTATAGGTCATCAGCATTACCATTTGTATATTATGTCAATTTGCATTACATTAGTCACTCAGTTATTTCATTCTATTCACTCATTTTGTAAATTTTTTGGTTAAGGAAATTATTCTTAAGCAATTTATTACAAGCTTATAAAAATATTTGCAAAAGCATTCAAATCATATCTCTTAAATTTTCATAATATCATCGAATGGTTTCAAAATCATCTCATCAATTCAACAGACAAAAACCATACCAAGGTTTGCATACTTGGTCATACTCATTTCTTCTACTAGGTTAATTTTTTATCACCTACGGTTTGTTCTAGAAGCTTCTTGGTGTCACATCTATCCCTCTTACATCTCTTTAAAACAGGGACACTCCAAAATCACAGATCAGAAATTTCAAAGCCAAATTGAATAAAAAACACTAAACAAACAAAATATTTTATTTTACACACTTCTTTTCCCTACCAACCTTCGGTGATGAGCCTGCATCTCTTACTAGTGGTGTGAGGTTGAGAAAGGAAAGAAGTGGCCTTACACGCCTATGTCTTACCTTTGGTGATTAGCCCATACTTCTTACTAGTAGTATGGGGCAGGGCGTAGGGGGTCCATTCACTCAAATTAATGAATCTTAGTATTTTAAAAATTCAAAGCACAATGTATTAAGTGAAATTAAACATCCAAATTCCAAAGATATCAAATCCTCAAAACCAGATTTTGTCAACCAAGTTGCTATTCATGGATCTAAGTCTAGATAAATTGGAAAGTAAGTTATATTATGAGCTATGTAGTAATTTTTGAGTAAGGTAAGTACGTAGGTCTAAATTTGGTTTCTATCAATACCTTGTCTTTCTCTCATCATTTCCGTCCATTCAAACTCATATAATTTGTGCCCTTCCCAACTCTTGGTGTTAAGCCCTCGCATATCACTAGTTGTGTGGAGTTAGGAATGGAGATATTTCATCTCATTATCACTACATATGCATCATATTTTGCCAAAACAAGAAGAAGCAACAAAAATTTCCCAAAGAATCCAAGAGTTCAGCACTACAGTATGTTTGCATCATCACATGTCAGCATTACAAAAACAAAAAAAAAAGAAACATTTGGTTCAACATTTGTTATCACTTGTCATCTATTGCATGTATTCTGAAAAGCGTATAAAAATAAAGATTCTAAAGCGTCTAGTGTACACATGAGAAACAAATCACAAAAATCTAGATACAAAGAATATATAGATCTAAATATATATATATATATATATATATATATATATATATGAATTATGTTTTACATACAATGCCATCATGCACTAGGCATGATCAAAACGCTCAATGAACCCGAAAAATACAAAAAAACAATTATAGTATCAAAAACGGTATCAAAAGCAATAAAGGCTCAAATGCCCTATCAATCCCTATGGGATCCCTTGGAGGGTACACAACTATGTCTATGGCTCCTTCTACAACTGCGATGATGCTTTTAATGCACTAAATGATGAGAGTTCTCATGATCGTGACCACTGGTTGTGGTCTCACTATGAGAACAACTTTGCCTCATCAAGTGCTCAACTGTCTCATATCCAGCTACCTGGGTATGAAGGGAGGTCACTAACTCTGCCACCTTCCAGATAGGGGCAAATGTATTAGTACGTCTATCAACTACTAAAGGCTCCCCAATTTCCTCAGTAAGTTAAGCCCAAGTCTTCCCTAAAGGAAGTTACAAGGTTTCTGCACAAACCCGATGAATTAGATCCCACCATCCCTATGCATTTGTTACAAATAAAAAAAAGGAAAATAACAAGTTAGAAAATCACCAAAAACAAGTAAAAAACAAGCAAAACAACAAAAAGAAATATCAACTAACATCTCTAGCTAGCAAGGTCGAGAGAAGATTGGTAACTCACTTGGATCTCTAGGCATCCATGTAGGGTCTCTAGGATTTGTGCTTGTTACTGACGATGTTGCCGATTGCGGAGCCTACCCAAAATCTGGAATGAAATGATGTCCTGCCATAGACTCATCATCTCCCTCAATGTCCTAAGAAGGCAATCTCTCTGAGACCAAGGTCTCCTTCTCCACACTCACCTTTTCCCTCAATATGTCCTGAGTGTCATGCCACTCATAATCACTATCATCCTCTTTAGCCATATAATTGGCCTCACCTCCAACCCCCTCTCCCATCATCTCCTCCTCATTCTCCCCTCTTCTGAACTCCTCGAAGTCTGATTCCACATTAATGGAATCATCCTCCTCCCCACTGAAAGTAGGAGCATCCCCGATCTAAAGTAAGGGTGTTTGAGGAGCACCAGCTACCTGTTGGGCATGAACCACAAGCCTAGCTATAATTAGTAATCTAGGAATAACCGTGATCTAACCTTGATCTCCTTTAGGACCTCCCTGAGCCTCACAAACAGTCATGTACATAGGCCTCGTTGGAGGAAGCATATCAATATAAGGAAGATCGAACTACTGAGGGACTCTATCAAAAGGGTGGATCTCCACTCTCCCTATCTTGTTCACCAACTGACTTGTGGTAGAGCAAGCAACCAATGTAGTCACCTCCTGCCCCTACAAACCTATGATATCCTGATAAGGAGTAGCCTCCATATCTACCAGTAGTCTTTGAAGCCACTGGATATTGTGGCATCCTAATCACTGACATCCCTGTCCACCTTGGCTACCATGACAGCCCCTGGGTTCTCTATTAACACACCCCTCCCATAGGGAATGATATGCTCATATGCACCTAACTCATAACTAGAGTAGGGTGACTCAAATACCACCCCTGTAATCTAACCACCCTATACAAATCATGGTAGATGGTCCCAAGAATATATGTTCCCCACGCATAAATATGGCCATGGCCTCAATCTATGTAATCACGGGAGCCCAATAGTATAAAAGAGTGTCTCCTCCCTTATCCCCAATCAACTGTGAGGCCAAGATACCCATGATGGACTTATAGAAGGGTGGGGTTAGGAGTAGTGGAAATGGATCAGGACCTTCATCCCCTTCTTTGACCCAAAGAAGACAACAACTTCCCCCATGTAGGTGGCCCACTGAATCATCTGAGGCCTAGATCCTACTGTCTTGAGAGACAACCACCTACCAAGAATTGAAACCCCTAAAATGTGGTAAATGTCCTCTAGGGTGATATTCCACTCACCCCTAGCACCTGGTAACCGGATGTAATGAACCATCACACCAAAACCTTGAGGCGTTAGTGAAATCCATACATGAGGATCATAACATCCCACCACGCTTCTGTAGAGCCTAACTTGGGCTGGGTTTACACCCGCACTCCCATACGTACGAGCCCCATTTCACTGATGTTTAGGTGCCCCATAGGCCCCAGCTACATGACGTAACCAACCGAGTGGGATTTGAACATGGGTGGTCGCTCTAATACCAAATGAAACAAACCGTCACACCAAAACCTCAAGGTGTTAGTGAAATCCACACATGAGGATCATAACACCAGAACATATTCCAATTTGCATCCCAGTACAAGAATAAGTCACACAATATGTGACTGGCAGGAGCAACATGAGGAACCCTTGAAATCCTTAAAATGCATTCCCTCTGATGAGTGTCTCGCTCTGTCTAGGTCAGTATGTCTAAAACTACCGGGAGCCAATCACACTCCCACTCTTTGCTCCACCGAATATACTCCTCCTTCTGCATCCAAAAAAAACAGAATAAAAAGAGAAAGTTAGCAACATAATCTGATAGATAAGCTCATCAAAAACATAGCAAAATACCAAAAATACCAAAAAAATTACTTTTATGGCTATCTTTTTCTTTCTATCCAGAACCGTCGCCCTGTGCAGAGTGGTGGTTTTGTGACCCCCACCTTCTAATGGTGGTGGTCCTATGACTTGCTTCCATCACAGGGTGGTGGTCCTGTGACCGCCGCTCTATGTAGGGCAGCGGTCCTATGCCGATTCAGCGTATGACTCTAATGCACTAAAAAAATAGAAAAGTGCAAAAATACACCATTTTGAGAAAAATAAAAGCCTAACCATATGGGTGCCCCCCTAGAGACTCATTTAACACTAAGATTTTCAAAAATAACCCCCCCAAGAAAAATATTTCAACATTTTTTATATTTTAGGTTTATAAATAATAAATTGTAAAAAACAAACTTGAGACTTCACGAGTCGATCTCCTCCTCTCGGATGCATGATCACGATCTTGCAATGAATGTTTTGACTACACTCTCGTCAAAAATGGTTACCGTGGGCCCAGAGCTCAAAAATTACCAAATTGATACGCACAAATGGATAGGAAAATTAGCTCATTATTATATATATATATATATATATATATATATATAATATTCAAACATTGTTTTGAATTTTCTTTCATAGATTTGGAGCACTGACGGAGGTAAGTTCTTGTCCCATTGTAAATGGTAAGTTTGCATTTCATTTTAATTTAGTATTTATTTTTTGATTTCTTTTATCCATTTGCACTTGAGTCCTCTTTTCATTTTACAAATAACATGGAATGTAGATGGTGACATCACAACACACAAGTGTGTCATGTATAGCTTCTAACTCCCCATTTCGGGACCACCATACTCAGACCCACTGTTTTATACTCCTTCATGGCTAAAATGCTTCTTTCTAAGGGGGCAAATATTTACGTACCCAAAATTATATGTATTATACTATCAGAAATAGGTTAGGGAAACCCTAATGATGATTCAGATCTCTTCGCAAGGTGTTCAGAATCCAGAAAGTGTGCTAAGTATACATTTGCATCCTAAAATGCCTTATCCAACCTTCTGCATGCTTTGTTTTAACCCCTTTCCTCTCTTTTCCTTGCATTTTGGTCTTTAGTTATAGACCGCCACCCTATGCCTTGTGTGGCGGTCCCACGAATTCTGCCCAGGATAGGGCAGCGGTCTAGTAACCACCACCCTGCTCTAGGTAGTGGTCCTATGTGCATTTTCCAGAACTTTCCGACGCACTCGTCAATGCAAAAATTCAAGTTACACTTGTAATTCTCAACCACTCTTACTTTCATTAAAGTTTTAGTTTCCTGGTAAATAGTAAGTTCTTTTTTTAATAGGTAGAAGAGTTCAATTTGATCTTACCTTATGGTAAATCAAAATGCTATAAATACCAAGCTTGTTTACAAGTAAATGGCCCCTCTCCCTCTATGATTTATTATTCAGTGTGTTTGAAAGTTCTTCAATAAGTCTCAATAGGTTTAGATTTTGTATAATTTCTCAGCCTCTCAGTTCAAGGCTCCTCAGTTCTAGTTTAGAGATCACTGGATCTCTCTAGTTTCATCTTGTTCCATTGTTTTTCTCCAAATAACTGGCTTAGCATAAAACAATTTTAGTTCTAGATTAAGTTCATTTGAATCTTGATTCTACTTAGAGTTATAGGTTGTTGTTTCTTCACAAGAAGTATAGGTCCTAGAGATTTTCAGTGTGTTTGTGTTGTATCCCTGTAACAATCCTACTAGGAATCGCATAGCCAAGCTCTGTTCTCTTGTGCTACCCCTCTCCTACTTGCATTATGTTTGGCTTACATCCAAGATTTCACTATCCAAACATCTTCTCTTGCTGCCACTGTCACATTTCCACTCTTTCTGGATTCATGAGAACACATAGGAACAAAGAGATCACACTGAGGGGACAAGCTACAATACAATTGGATTTTTCTTTGTTCTATAAACTCTAGGTTTGAATTGTCAAAGTTGTAGTTACAATATATCAAATAGAATAACAAATCATTTTATTTCAGTTAAGATTGCTTTCAACATTATCAGGGAAGTTGTGGGGAATAATAGCTTCTGAGAAGCTATGATTTATTCCTCACTTCTGAGGTAAGATTGAAGGTCTTTCAATTAAATTAGTTAGTTATTTATATTCAGGATCAATTCACAAGTGCATAAGAAGATAACCACATCTGGCTACCTTGCTTGTTTTAATCCCATTATTAGATTAATCACTCATCATCCGAATTTATTGGATTAGTTGCTCTTTAGCTTCATTCAAATTCACATCTTTGAAAATACAAAAAAAAAGCATAACATAGATTTATTTTCATAATTAGTTTACTTCATTCAGTTAAGTTTGGTTATCTCTTACATGACAATTACAGGACCCAGAGAGCCCAAGGATTACATATTCGAACCAGTAATACCTCAGCCAAATCTCTTCACAACATTAGTAGATATAGATCAAGGTCTTAGAATTCACGTCTTCCGAACAACAACAAACCCACAAGTAATTAGTGAGAAATTGAGAGAATTAAACATCCAAGATGAAAAAGCATATGAATTCTGGTCAAATCAACCCAACTATAGATTACCTTGATAGGATATCCACATGACCATACAAGAACCTGAAAGAGAGCAAACATTTGGTTGTGATTCATTAGTTCCGCAGCCAAATGCAAGAGACCTTCTCATTGACATAGACATAGGCTTACGTATACAAGTTGCTAGAACACCCATAAGGTATTCTGAGAAGATCACACAACTCCTGGTATTAAACATAGAAGCTGAAAAAGCTTATGACTACTGGATAGTTGGAAGAAGAGATTGATTCTTCACATGACCATAAAAGGTCCACAACAACCACAAACTCATGGTTGTGATCCCCAGGTCCCACAACCCAATGATCCTGCTAATCAGTTAAACATTGACACTAGTTTACGTATGCTAGTATTTAGATCCTCACCACTCCGACCGGATATTATAACATAATTTTCCATATTGAACATAGAAGCCAATCAAGCTAATATTTTCTGGGTTAGACCAAAAAAACCACCCATAGTTTCCTGCAAATCCACTACACCTCTCGCCACCACTTTCATGACCTTGTCTAGAAATATACACAAAGCACCTAGAGGTCACTTTCCACATGTCCAACAGCCAATAGATAGGATCTCAGAAGAGCTCGACATTGATTGGAGCCTCCGAGAAGCTATTATATCTGAACGATCCATTACACCAATTCAGGTTAGGAGAGATTTCTTTGCCTTGGACTCGCAGATCCTCGTTATTGCATGTTGAGGATATAAGATTTCCTAACTAGTTTGTCTACATCTACATATATTTCATTTCCACTAGATGTCTCGGCACGACCTCGAGAGGTCAGGTACAGAGAAAGGCTACTTGTCGATTCTCATGCTCACCTATCACTTTTCTATCGTAAAAATTTGGTGAACCTGCCTTGAATGGAAAAATTGATCCCTTTTCATTTCCATTTCTTTCATCCATCTTCACTCCTTCCCATTATTCTGTGGTATTTATATACCCCTCAAATATGTCGGGATATAAAGGATATGGTAGAACTCTCTCAGGTCTCGAAGTATATTATGATCAAACAAATAGACAACCATCACCCTCACTTTCTACATGGGCTGACAACTACTCAAGAAACTACTTGTCATCAAAAAATCCTCCTCAAAGAACTAGCTCTAGTTCTTCATTTTTAATTGAGGAGCTATACCAACTCATGTAAACACAACAACTGGATCCCTCAGGCTCTAACAATATGACTTTTACTAGAGAATCCATTTCATCTCCTCAGGTTTTGTTTAGACCAAAAATCAGTAGGCAGTCACATCCACTCCCATTCTTGGATGAGGAGTACTTTCCATGCTACACTAGAAGTGAACAATGCTTCCAAAACATGTACCCACCTATAGGAAGTTTGCAAACACAACCTGACACCCTGCTCCAAGAAAACACCCCCATTCCTCCACCTATGGAAAATACTCTTGGTGAAGTTTGGTAGAGTAATGGAAAATTCATAGTAGGGTACCATACCCCTCTACAACCTCAAGGGGTATGAACAACAGCCACCAAGGAAAAATACACTATGTCATCACCAATCAAGGGCATCTTAGCTTTAGTTGAGAGGGTTAGAGGACTAGAACTTGCTCAAGCAAATCAAACTTCACATTCTGTGCAAGCAGGAACTTCCAACCCTCTGCATCATCCCAGCTAGGTTGACCTCCTCACTTGAATAGGCATGTTAGGCATGCCTCCACAACATTTGTATAACTACCCACATAAAACACCAACTAGAACTACGTTTTCAAATGGTTCTCCAGTTGAAAGTATGATACCTCCCGGTTTAGTACCAAACAACCCATATCAGAGCAATGCTCCTCCCTACTTAAACATTTATTCAAAATCACCATAGGGAGACATGTTCTCTTCTCCTGGGATGTTCGCTCAACCACAGGGGTTTCCTTACGCTCCTAAAAATACATATGTTATGCCATATCAACAACCCGTTCCACCTCCACCCCCTCAGCAGGCACCATCAATGGTTGAAACCTATGTGGTAGGGACTTACTCAGAATATTTAAAAGAACCTCTAGATTTCACTGTATGAATCATCATGCTTCGAAGACCTCTTCCCAATTTGCCTAAATTAAAGGGGGAGGGAGATCCAAATGCACATATCAAGGCCTATGCCATGGCCATTCGAGAATTTCTCCCTTGGGATGTGGTTGTTGCTAAGATATTCCCTAAGACCTTAGAGGGTATTGCCCTTGATTGGTATTATAGAATACCTGAAGCCTCAATACACTCATTCAAACAACTTGTGTCAGAATTTATCAAAGCTTTTGACATGAACAAATTGTTAAGAACAAGGATCAGGGAATTCTTACAGATTAAACAAGAGCACAATGAATCTGTTGCTCATTTCATTCAAAGATGGCATACAGTCCTCTACTCATCAGCAAGTGCTCCGAACATGGATCAGATGGAACTATGTGACTTATTCCTTCATTCTCTCAATAGAGAGATAAAGGAAGAAGTCCAAAAGTTACCACTAAGGACTTATGATGAAGTACTCGAGAGTTCTCTCTAAATCGATCAAGCGGAAATAGACATCGAGTCGTAAGACATATGGAACGAAAGGGAAATTAATCACTCCCAATCAAAACACTATGACTTATCCTAATGTCGGGAATACCAATCAAGGACCCAAGATCCTTAACAAAAACCATGGGGTTACAACAGATGGAGTCACATACCAGGTTAAAAGGGAAAACATCGTAAACACTCCAGCACCCATTAATAATCAGCGAAATAATATGTTTACTCTAACAATCAACGTGGTGGATTTTAATTGTTCATCATGAAGATAACAACAACAAAAAAAATGGAAAATCTAGACACAAGGTCCAATCCAAAACCCAACTAGATATCATAACCAAAGACAAAGGCAACAACCTCAAAATTTCAACTCTAACAACCAACAACCTAATCAAAATTTTTGACCACAACAGGTTTCAAACCAACAACCTCAGGACTATAATCCCAACTTGTATTGTGGTTTCCATAAGATTCAAGGCCATGATACTAGGACTTTCCATGACTACAATAAATTAATGCAACGTTTTCCAGAAGATCAAACAAAACTCTGTGTAGCTACCATTTTAACAAATTCTGCATTACCCATGCCGAACACCTATATGGGATCAGTTTCCCCTCAAAATGCACCCCTCAAGATTTTTAACAATCCTCTCCTGAATCATTCTAAAAATAACAAGTTAGATCCAAATGGGATAAACAAGAGTGTCATGGCAGGAAATAACGATCATGAAGCCTCAACTTCATCAAGTCTACCGGTCGCACCCTAATTAGGAACTTGACCACAAACCAAGATAGTTGGTCTAGTAGAGTTAGAAATTGAGCTACACATAGAAACCATAACAAGAACACGAGATTATTCTTCTCAACTAGTTCCAACCTACCCATCATTACCAGATAACATTCAATAAACACTGGAAAAACCTATAGGTGCTTATGATCTAAATAATGACCTAACAAAGACCTTATCTCACATTTCCTTCTTGGATTTGTTGAAAAACTCTCCCACGCATAGGCTTCTCTCTTATAAGCGTTGGATCTTGGTCATTTGATTAACATCACTCCTCCTCCTGAAACGTAAGTAAACCATGTAGAATTTGAAGTCTACACTCCAAGGAAGCTAGATAGGGATACAGAGTTTATATTTGATATAAGTAAAATACCAACGGACACTGAAATTACATGTAGAAATGACCCAACCTTATATTTTTAGGTATTGTTTTATAATAATTATGTTAAGTGCACAATGATTGATGATGGGGAAGTAGTTAACATATTCCCCTTCACTTTTATTCAAAATCTAGGATACGGAGAAACAAATTGTTCCTCAACACGAAATACGCTAAGGGGTTATGATAGCCTCAAGGTAACTTCAATTGGGACTATAGTGTTACCAGTCACCTTAGGACCCAAGACAGTCCTCACCAAATTTTATATTATAGATTAGGAAACCAACTATAATATGATTCTCAGTCGACCATGGATACATCGCATGAAGGCAATCCCTTCCATGTTATTCCAGGAAATAAGATTTTTACACCTGGGAAAAATCTTTGTGGCGTAGGGTGACCCAAAACCTTTCAACATACACTTAGCTAATTTGAAAAAGAGACTAGGCATCCACTCCGAGTTTGAGCTCCCAACGAATCAACTTAACAAACCAGTCAATTCAAAGCTAGAAGTAAAGTTGGTACCTATAACAGAATTAGAAGTCACGAATTCAGTCGAAGGCATTCCAGAACTAAAAATGAGACCAACATCATAGAGACAGTATCATTAGGAACCACCACAAAAATTGTCAAGTTACTAGAGAAAGATCTACCTATTCTCCTACCATTTGATTCCATGGGTATAGGATGTACCCTAGGAATTGGCTCCCTTCCAGCAGATGAATTTTATATGGTAGAAGTGACCGAGGAAATATAAGTAGATACAAAGAATGTTCGAACATCCATTTTTCTGAGAAAATATTAGACTCTGCACTTTGATGGATCTAGATGTCATTTTGACGTTGGGGCAGGTGTGATCCTTACTTCTCCTGAGGGAAAGATCCTACCTTTTTCCTTTAAGTTAAAATTTGAATTCACAAAAAAAAGGGCTGAATATGAATCCCTCCTCCTTGGCCTCATCATAGCCAAAAGGATGGTTTTTTATAACATTAAATCGCTAGGAGACTCGTAATTAGTTAAAAACCAAGTATCTGAGGTATATGAGACTAGAGCTAAGCACTTACAACTCTATAAAGCAACGGTATTAGATATAACCAAGGGATTCAACTTCATATTAATAGAAGTAATCCCATGAGAACAGAACCTTCTCGCAGATTCAATAACAACCTCAGCTTCTCTTTTCACTCCAAGCAGTGAATTGGAAAATACAAATTTCATGGTATCACTTCATACTGAACCATTGGTGCGTAAAATATGAATAACCCTTATCTTGACACATATAGAAGCTAAGAATGAGTTTACAATCCAAGATCACTTTGACAGTGATAGAGTCACTCTTGGATATCTAAATGCGTATGCGGAATTACATCTCACTCATCACATAGTAGATTTCTATTTAATCCCATATTCCTCTTCCTATTTTGGAAATCCCATGATAGAATCTCCCCCACAAAATAATCTCAAAATATACGAGGTAGAGAATGAAGAAATTTTGGAACTACCTATGGCCCCGCCTGAATTTGAAGAAGGCAAGACTTTCTTAATCGAAGGAATGATTAATATAAATATTGGAACGGAGGAAGAACCAATGATTTGAATTTGGGATCCTCATTAACTCTAGAGGAGATAGAAATACATACCCATATCCTCAAGGAACAACAAAATGATTTTGCATTTGATTACAAACAAATGACGGGAATTGCACCACCTATCATGGTACACAATCTTGTCACCAAACCAGATGCAAAACCAATTAATCAAAAATCGAGACCAATGAAGCCAAAAGTGGCTCTCATGGTGAAAGAAGAAGTAATGAAACTTATCTAGGTGGGATTCATGAAACTAGTCGACTATTCACAATGGGTATCTAATATCATCCCTATTCTAAAAAATAATGGGAAGATACACATTTGCATAGAATTCTGGGACATTAAAAAATATTTCCTCAAAGACGACTTCCCATTACCATCCATCACCGTCATTGTTGACGCAACAGCTAGATTTGAGCTTTTGTCTCTCATGGATGGGTTCTTGGGATATAATCAAATAAAAATATTTGAAGAGGATCAAGCCAAGACTACATTTATAATTCCTTGGGGAACTTACCGTTACACTATCATGTCATTTGGTCTTAAGAATGTTGGTGCTACATACCAACAGGAAATGACATACATATTCCATGACCTTATTCATAAGATTGTGGAATCCTACGTAGATGACTTGTTGGCCAAGGCATGGAAGCACTATGATCACCTAGAAGTGCTCCATATCATTCTCTCATCATTGATCGAATATGGGGTCACATTGAATCTAGAGAAATGTGTATTCGGTGTAACAAGAGGAAAGCTTATAGGTTACATTATATCATCACGAGGGATTGATGTTGACCTAGCCAAAATCTAGGTTGTTCTTGAAATGAATCCACCATCAGACAAGTTTGGTATCATATCATTTCTTGGGAAACTTGGTGCAATTCAAAGGTTCATCCTTGACTTAAGTTTTGCTATTCATCCAATCAAAAATTTATTAAAGAAGGATGACAACATTGATTAGACGAAAGAATGCAACAATGCCTTCAAAGAAGTTAAACGTTTCTTTTTGTCTCCTCCCACACTAATGCCTCCTAGACCAGATTATCATTTGATCTTGTATTCATGGGATAATGATGTCTCACTAGTCTGCACGTTGGATCAAGAAGATAATTATAAATGGGAACATGCAGTTTATTTCATTAGTCAGACATTGCTTGATTATGAAACATGTTACACACAGGAAAAAAAAGAATGCCTTGTCATTTTCTTTGCAACAAAACATTTAAGACATTACATGTTGAATCAAGAAACAAGGGTTATTGTAAAGACAGATCACTTGCAGACATTCCTCATGTAAGGGTCTCTATCTAAAAAGGATGGATGTTTCATAACCTTAATGGGTGAGTTTTAAATAACATTTGTAAACCAAAAATCCATTAAGGGACAAATAATTTCAAAATGATTGGATGAAAATCCATTAGATGGGGGTGATTTGGTAGATCTAGAATTTCCTGATGAGTGCATATATTTTGTTGAAACTAGGCCCCCCATCTTGATATGTCCTTGGTACACTGACATCATCAATTTCATCATGGACCACACATACCCAGAAGGGGTCACATTGCAAAAAAGAAGGAATTTATGCATTATTATTGCTAAATACATTATTTTAGAATAGGTGCTCTATCGTAGAGACTTCGACGGAATGCTTTTAAGATGTGTTGACATGGAAGAATCCAAAAATATTCGTTACGAATCCCACAGTGGGATATGTGGAGGCCACTTTGGTGGCCATGCCACTGCTCACAAAATACATTGGATGGGCTATTTTTGGCCCACTCTAGAACATGACACAGTAGAGTTTGTGCACAAGTGTCATAAATGCCAAGATTTCTCCCATGATATTCACATGCCAGCACAGGTTCTGCAACCAATCGCAACACCATGGCCTTTTTCCCCGTGGGGCCTAGATTTGATAGGGAAATTCCCTCCCTCATCAATAGATGGCCATAACTTTATAATCATGGCCACAAAATATTTTACTAAATGGGTAGAGGTCATGCCTCTCACCATCGTACCAGGTTCTATAATCACTAAGTTCATTTTGAATCAAATCATTTACAGGTACGGTGTCCCATAATTCATTATCCAGACAATGACACATCCTTCAAGAACGATGAGGTTCATGAGTTATGCAGAAAATTAAAGATAAACCATCACACATCCTCTCTTTATTACCTCCAAGCAAATGGAGAAGCTGAGGTGAAAAACAAAACATTAAAATCCATTCTCATCAAAACAATTAAGGAGAACAAATAGGATTGGCATTTAAAATTATACCCATCCTTGTGGGCCTACTAAACGTAATAAGAAAACCAATAGAGACAACCCCTTTCTCGTTGGTATTTGGGGTAGAATAAGTTCTCTTGCTTGAGGTCGAAATACCTAGTCTCTACATCTCATTAAAAGGGATCTTGGGAGAAGAAGCCTATAGAGAGGCATGCCTCTCTCAACTAGAAAGCCTTGATGAGGCTAGGTTAAATTCCAAAAAACAGAACAGAGCCTATGTTGACCAGATGTGATGGAAATATAACAAAAAGTTATACGAATCAGAAATATACGAGGGAGATCTAGGTTTGAGACTAGACAGCTAGATTGATAAGAAAACCAGTGAAGGAAGGAAATTTCAGCCCAAGTGGTTGGGTGAATACCGAGTTATGAAAGACTATGGAAATGGTGCATATCTCTTGTGTACAATATAAGGTGAGGAATTCAATGAAACTTTCAATTCCTTACATCTTAAATGGTTTTACACATAGGTCATCAGCATCATGATTTGTATATTATGTCTATTTGCATTGCATTCGTCACTCAATTGTTTCATTATGTTCACTCATTTTGTAAATTTTGTGCTCAAGGAAATTATTCTTAAGCAATTTATTACAAGCTTTTGAAAATATTGACAAAAACCATACCAAGGCCTGCATACTTGTTCATACTCATTTCTTCTACTAAGTTAAGTTTTTATTACCTACGGTCTGTTCTAGAAGATTCTTGGTGTCACATCTATACCTCTTACATCTCTTTGAAACAAGGATACTCCAAAATCACAGATCAGAAATGTCAAAGCCAAATTCAATCAAAAACACTAAACAAAACAGAATATTTTGTTTTACACACTTTTTTTCCCTACCAACCTTTGGTGATGAATGTACATCTCTTACTAGTGGTGCGAGGTTGAGAAAGGAAAGAAGTGGCCTTAATCACCTATGTCCTACCTTCGGTGATAAGCCAATACTTATTACTAGTAGCATGGGGTAGGGTGTAGGGGGTCCATTCATAAAAATTAACGAATCTTATTATTTTAAAAATTTAAAGCAAAGTGTAATAAGTGAAATTAAACATCCAAATTCCAAAGAGATCAAATCCTCAACTAGATTTTGTCAACCAAGTTGCTATTTATGGATCTAAGTCTAGATAAATTGGAAAGTAAGTTCCATATGAGCTATGTAGTAGTTTTTGAGTAAGGTAAGTATGTAGGTCTAAATTTGATTTCTATCAATACCTTATCTTTCTCTCTTCATTTCCATTCAGTCAAAATCATACAATTTGTGCCCTTCCCAACCTCAGTGTTGATCCCTCGCATCTTACTAGTTGTGTGGAGTTAGGAATGGGGAAATTTCTTCTCATTATCACTACATATTCATCACATTTTTCCAAAACAAGAAGAAGCAACAAAAATTTCCCAGAGAAGCCAAAAGTTCAGTACTACAGTATGTTTGCATCATCACATATCAGCATTACAAAAATGAAAAAAAAAAGAGAAACATTTTGTTCAACATTTGTTATCACTTGTCATCCATTACATACATTATGAAAAGTGTATAAAAACAAATATTATAAAGCATCTAGTGTACACATGAGAAACAAATCACAAAACTCTAGATACAAATAAGATTTAGATCTATATATATATATATAGGAATCATATTTTACATATAATGCCATCATGCACTAGGCATGGTCAAAATGCTCAATGAGCCTAAAAAATACAAAAAAATATATAGTATCAAAAATGGTATCAAAATTAATAAAGGCTCAAATGCCCAATCAATCCCAGTGGGATCCCTCGGAGGGTGCATGACCATGTCTAAGGCTCCTAAAATGGCTACAACAATGCTTTCAATTCACTGAATGATGGGAGTGCTCATGATCGTGACCACTAGTTATGGTCTCACTACGAGAATGGATCCACCTCATCAGGTTCTCAATAGTCTCGTATCCAGCTACCTGAGTACGAAGGGAGGTCACTAACTCTTCCACCTTCTAGAAATGGGAAAACACATCAGTGTGTTTTCTAGCTGCTAAAGGCTCTCTAACGTCCTTAGTAAGTTGATCCTGAGTCTTCCCTGAAGGAAGCAAGAAGGTGTCTACAAAAACCCAAAAAATCAGATCCCACCATCCCTATGCAGTTGCTGTGAATAAAAAAGGAAAATAATAAGTTAGAAAATGACTAAAAACAAGTAAAAAAAAAGCAAAGAAACAAAAAATAAATATCAACTAACATCTCTAACTAATAGGGTCGAGAGAAGAGTGGTAACTCACTCGGATCTCCAGGCATCCAGGTAGGGTCTCTAGGATCTGCACCTACTACTAACATGACTGTTGACTGCAAAGCCTCCCCAAAATTTGGAATGAAATGATTTCCTACCACAGAGTCATCATATCCCTCAATATCTTGAGAAGGAAAATCCTCTGAGACCAAGGTCTCCTTCTCCACACTCACCTCTACCCTCTCTACCCTCAAGATATTCTAAGTGTCATGTAACTCAGAATCACTATCATCCTCCTCAATCATCCCACTGGCCTCACCTCCAACCCCCTCTCCCATCGTCTCCTCCTCAGTATCCCCTCTTGTGAACTCCTCAGAGTCTGAGTCCACATCAATAGGCTCATCCTCCTCCCCATTGAAAGTAGGAGCATCCCTGATATGAAGTAAGGGTACTCAAGGAACACCAGATGCCTGTTGGGCATGAACCACTTACCTAACTATGATAGGTACTCCAGGAGTAATTGTGGTCCAACCTCGATCTCCTCTAAGACCTACCCAAGTCTCACAAATAGTTTTGTACATAGGCCTCACTAGAGGAAGCATATCAATGTAAGGGAGACCAAACTACTGAGGGAATCTATCAAAAGGTTTGATATCCACTCTCCCTATCCTGTCCACTAACTAACTTGAGATAGAGAAAACAACCAATGTAGTCACCTCCTACCCTCACAATCCTGCCATATCCTGATAGGGAGTAGCCTCCATATCTGAAGTAGTCAGTGAAGCCACTAACTGGTGTGGCATCCTAAGCACTAACATCCCTTTCCACTTGGCTTCCCTGATAGCCCTCGGGTCTACTACTAACACATCCCTCCCATAGGGAATGATATGCCCATACACCCAACTCATGACCAGAGTAGGGTGACTGAAAGACTGCCCCTATAATTTGACCACCCTGTACCAATCATGGTAGGTGGTCCCAATAATATCTACTCCCCAAGCATAAATATTTCCATGAGCCTCAATCTGTGTGATCACAAGAGCCCATCAATATAATAGAGTGTCTCCTCACTTATCCCCAATCAACCATGAGGCCAAGATACCCATGATGGCCTTACGGAGGGTGGGGATAGGAGTAGTAGCAATAGATTGGACATTCATCCCCTTCTTCGAGCCAAAGGATTCAAAAACATCCCCCATGTAGGTAGCCCACTGAATCATATGAGGTCTAGATCTTGCTATTTTGAGAGATAACCACCTCCCAAGAATCATAACCCCCAAAATGTGGTAAATGTCCTCCAGGGTGATAGTCCACTGACCCCTAGCACCTGGTAACTAGAAAGTATTCTGGTCCACATCCCAGTATGAGAATAAGTCACACAATATGTGAATGGAAGGAGAAACATGAGGAACCCATGAAATCCTCAAAATATCAGCCCTCTAAAGAGTGTCTTTCTCTATCTGGGTCAGTATATCTAAAAATTCTTGGAGCCAATCACACTCCTGATCTCTACTCCATTGAATATATTCCTCCTTCTACATCCACCCAAAAAAGAGGAAAATAGCAAGTTAGCAACATAGTCGGATAGTTAATATCATAAAAAACATAGCAAAATACCAAAAAAAATACTTTTATGGCCATCTTTTGCTTTCTATCTAGAACTGTCACCCTATGTAGAGCGGTGGCTCTGTGACTGTCGCCTTCTATGGGAGGCGGTCCTGTGACCACCGCCATCACAGGGCGGCAGTCTTGTGACGATTCAACGTATGGCTCTAATGCCCTAAAACACTTCAAAAAAGAAAAAAATACACCATTTTGAGAAAAATAAAAGCCTACCCTATGCGATCCCCCCCTAGAGACTCATTTAACACCAAGATTTATGAAAATAACACCCCTAAGATAAAGATTTCAACATTTTTATATTTTAGGTTTAAAAACAATAAATTAACAAAAATTAACCTCAGACTTCGCGGGTCAATCTCCTACTCTCGGAGGCATGATCACGATATTGCAACAAATTTTTTTACTGCACTCTCATCAAAAATGGTTACCGTGGGCCCCAGAGCTCAAAAATTACCAAATCAATACACAAAAATGAATAGGAATATGAGTTCATTATATATATATATATATATATATATATATATATATATATATATATATAACATTCTAACCTTGTTTTGAATGTTCTTTCACAAAGTTAGAGTGCCAATGGAGGTAATTTCTTATCACCGTGAAAATGGTAAGTTCGAATTTCATTTTAATTTAGTTTTTATTTTTCAATTTCTTTTATCTATCTGCACTTGAGTCCTCTTTTCATTTTACAGATAACTGAAATCTGGATGGTGACATTACAACACACAAGCATGTTAGGTATAGCTTCTAACTCCCCATATCGGGACCGCCATACTCGAACCCACCGTTTTATGCCCCTTCATGGCTAAAACACTTCTCCAAGGGGGCAATATGTATGTACCCAAAATTATATGTATTGTACTACTGGAAAGAGGTTACGGAAACCCCAATGATGATTCAAATCTCTTCACAAGGTGTTCATAATCTAGAAAGCACGCTGAGTATACATTTTCATCCTAAAATTCCTTATCTAGCCTTTGCATGCTTTGTTTTAAACCCTTTCCTCTCTTTTCCTTGTATTTTGGTATTTAGTTATAGGATCGCCGCCTTGCCTAGGCAGCAGTCTCGTGACTGCCACCCAGGACAGGGCGTTGGTCTTGTAACCACTACCCTACACTGGGTGGAGGTCCTATGCATGTTTTCCAGAACTTTTTGACGCTTTCATCAATGAAAAAAATCAAGTTGCGCTTATAATTCTCAACCAATATTGCTTGCTTTGAAGTTTAGCTGCCTAGTAAATAGTAATTCCTTTTTTAATAATAAAAGAGTTCAATTTGATCTTACCTTCTGGTAAATCAAAGTGCTATAAATACCAAGCTTGTTTACAAGAAAATGGATCCTCTCCCTCTATGATTTATTAGTCAGTGTGTTTGAAAGTTCTTCAATAAGTCTCAACAAGTTTAGCTTTTGTAAAGTTCTCAGCCTCTCAGTTTAAGGCTCCATAGTTCTGGTTTAGAGATCACTGGATATCTCTAGTTTCATCTTGTTCCATTGTTGTTCTCCAAATAACTAGCTTAGCATAAAACAGTTCTATTTCTATATTATGTTCATTTGAATCTTGATGCTTCTTAGAGTTATAGTTTTCTTTTTTGTCACAGGAAGTATAGGTCTAGAGATTTTTGTGTGTTTTTGTTGTATTCCTGCAACAATCATGCTAGGAATCACATAGCCAAGCTCTGTTCTGTTGCGTTATCCATCTCCTACTTGCATGTTGTTTAGCTTACGTCCAAGATGCCACTATTTTAACATCTTATCCTATTGTCACTGTCACATTTCAACTTTTCTTGATTCACGAGAACACATAGGAACAAAGAGATCACACTGAGGGGAAAAGCTACAATACAACTAGATTTTCCATTGTTCTGTAAACTCCAGGTTTGAATTGTTGAATTTATAGTTATAATATATCAAATAGAATAGAAAATCATTTTATTCCAGTTAAGCTTACTTTCAACATTACCAGGGAAGCTATGGGGAATAATAGCTTCTGAGAAGCTGTGATTTATTCCTCACTTCTAAGGTAAGATTTAAGGTCTTTCAATTAAATTAGTTAGTTATTTATATTCAAGATCAACTCAAAAATGGACAGGAAAATAAATACATCTAGCTACCTTGCTTATTTTAATCCCATTATTAGATTAATCGCTTGTTATCTGAATTTAATAGAATAGTCACTCTTTAATTTTGTTCAAATTCACATCTTTGAAAATACAAAAAAAAAGCATAACGTAGATTTATATTCATAATTAGTTAACTTTATTCAGTTAATTTTGGTTATCTCTTGCATGAAAATTATGAGACCTAGAGATCTCAGGGATTACATATTCAAACCGGTAATACCTCAGCCAAATCTCTTCCAAACAACAACAAACCCACAAATAGTTAGTGAGTAATTGAGAGAATTAAACATCGAAGATGACAAAGCATATTAATTATGGTCAAATAAACCCAACTATAGATTGCCTTAATAGGATATCCACATGACCATACAAGAACCTGAAAGAGAGTAAACATTTGGTTGTGATTCATTAGTTCCACATCCAAAAGCAAGAGACCTTCTCATTGACATAGACACAGGATTACGTATACAAATTACTAGAACACCCGTAAGGTATTCCGAGAAGATCACACAACTCCTGGTATTTAACATAGAAGCTGAAAAAGCTTATGACTATTGGATAGTCAGAAGAAGAGATTGATTCTTCACATGACCATAAAAGGTCCACAATAACGACGAACTCATGGTTGTAATCCTTAGGTTCCATAAGCCAGTGGGCATGCTAATCAGTTAAAAATTGACACCAGTTTACGTACGCTGGTATTTATATCCTCACCATTCCGACTGTTATTATAACACAATTTTCCATATTGAACATGGAATCCAATCAAGTTAATATTTTTTGGGTTAGACTAGAAAACCACCCATAGTTTCCTGCAAATCTACTACACCTCTTGCCACCAATTTCATAACCTTGTCTGGAAATATACACGAAGTGCCTACATCTCACTTTCAGTGCGTCCAATAGCCAATAGATAGGATCTTGGCAGAGCTCGACATTGATTGGAGCCTCCGAGAAGATATTATATATGAACGATCCATTACACCAATTTAGGTTAGAAGAGATGTCTTTGCCTTGGACTCGCATATCCTGTTATTGTGTGTTGAGGATATAAGATTACCCAACTAGTTTTTCCACATCCACATATATTTCATTTCCATCAGTTGTCTCGGCATGACCTCAGGAGGTCGGGTATAAAGAAAGGCTACTTATCTATTTTCATGCTCGCTTGTTAGTTTTCTATCGTACAGGAACACTTAAAATCTCCCAAATATTTAAAGAGATATTGGATTGAGATAAAACCTCAGGTATTTGGGAAAAAAAATTTCAATATCCCTTTTTATGTGATGAGGGATTTGTATCAAAAGAGATTCCCAAGGAATCAAATGTGCTATATGATAAATCCTTCATCGACATTGTGCCTGTTATTTCCTATAACATAAATGAGCTGGAGTGGAGAATAAATTCCCTAGAGAAAAATCAAGTACAGATTGTGAATTCATAATCAGTTTCAACACCAAGGTCATCTTCAGGTGAGATTAAGGGTGAACCACAACCTCAACTTCCAATCATTATCTTTGATGGAGAAGAGGACCAAACATTATCTTCTCTTTGTTCAAGGGCAACAATCTCCTCTGCAAGGAAAAACAAGGGGAGATTTACAACTTAGTCATCTGACCGCTTAATGCATCATGATCCTTAGTCAGAGCATGATTTTTTGGGGCCTAAAACCATTCCTTCTTTGAAATACAATCCACCTATCATAAGGAAATTAGAGGCTGGGTCAAACTTAATACCTCACAATCTTTCTAGTCAACAAAATACAGTGCTTTCCCTTCTAATCACCCTGGGTGTCCCCTATAAAACCACTCCTAGCATGTCAAAAATTCACAAGGGGAAAGGAAATATGATTTTATTCATAGGCGGTTTGGATCTTTTGGATTGGATGTCATTACAATAGAAGAAATTTGAGCTTGAGATAATCATGAATCATCCTAGAATGACTCTAGAAGCATTGATAGACATGGGAATGTCCTAAGACGTGGCAGGGTTAGTCATTTTTGTTCAGACATCACAACGTTTAAGTGAGTTTTTGTTGAGGAAAAATAATCTTTTGAATAAGCTTCCCCTGGTGGGAGGAAACTATGAAGTGGGACTGAAAATGGTCTAGATGTTTCTTTCCTTTCATTATTTCTATTTCTGGCATGGGTATATCTTTCTTTTTCATGGGTAGGGGCCCCTATAGAACCCCATTTTGTTCCTTATTCAAAATGCAAGAAGAAAAACAATATCAATCATTTACATGCTTGTCCAAATGTATGAAAGACTTCATCAAATTAAATATGACACTACTACATTCTTCCACTTTACAATTGAAATAAGGGAACAATTAAATTCAAAAAAATAATTACATCCCATGTAATAGAAGTATTTATTGTAATGTATCAGTTTAAGAAAGGAATATGAAAAAAGAATACAACTTAAGGAACAATGCCTAAGCTTTTTTTATTTTATCCATTCCCTCACGGGTATTTATGGAGGCACTTGTCTAAGCTTGACTAGGTTTCTCAATCAACTGCTACAAACTAGATCTCAAGGATCTAACTCATTGTTTTAACTACCTCTTTGTCATTCCATCTTCATCCACTTTTTGTAAAAGGTCATTCAAAGCTTCAAATACCCCTTGTTTTATTTGGTACCTTGAGGGATTACTTAATGGAATGATCTATACATTATAATCATTGGTTGTTTTATATTCTCTAGTATCTCCTTCAAAGTTGATTACTACTTCCAAAGTATTGGCTCCTGATGAATTAGTGTTGGTTTTAGTGATAGTTCTATCTCTTTTTTAGGCTCTTACTTTTGTTGGAAAATACAGTAATAAGGTCAATACCTTGAATAGGGAGGACCTCATTTTCCTTATTTGAAATTAATTCACTAATCCACCCTTTCGCCAAATATGTTCCATCCTTCTCTTGCGATTCCTGTTGGGATTCCTCAAGGATAACCATCAATTGTTTAAATAACCCTTGTTCATCTTGAACTAGTGATTCTGCATGTTCTTCATTAGTTATTTCAATAACCACTTTGTTATTCTCACCCTGTGTTAATAATTCTTTTGAATTTTCCTCTCCTTGGTCTGGAAACTTAGGTTGATCAATATTTTCTTGGTTTATATCAGTAGTCAGGGGATATTCCTTCCTTATTTCTCTAATTGATGTCATACTAGACCCAACTTCTCTTCCAACATTTTATTATATCACTGACTGGCTTGCAAGCTCTTCCTTCCTCAAACTTTGTTGAGCTGGCATCCTACCCTGCTCATGTTTTGATGATGCACCTGGTAATGACATGGTAGTTTTTTCATCTAAATCCAACTTCAGGTTTCCATTTAGAGGCTATATTTCTTTATCAACAATGATTTTCTCTCCAGTGGATGTGGCTTGTGCCACTTCTACTTTCTCTTTAAAACCATATTTTCCCTCTTGAGAAATTTCATCATCTTTAGTAACAATAATAGAAATAGAATTAATATCTTCTATTTACATCTCTGCATTAACATCTTCTCCACTAATAAATTCTATTTTATCTGATTCCGCAACCACTTGTCTTATAGAAGGAACTTCTGTTGCTTGGGATTTTTGTTTACTAGTTAATGGATGAATATTTCTCTCTTTTTCCTTACTTGTTTTGAGGTCATCTACCAGAATCATCAATGGTTCACTCATAGATAATTTAAGTGCATCTAACAAAGAAAATCCCTCACCAGTATCAACATCAATTACATCATCTTGTGTCTTTGTAGATTCATACAATGCTCCAAATGAAGGAGTACTCATATTATTAGTATTCAAGGTCGCAAATGTTTTTGTGCCTGGAGTTAAAAATTGGCTACTTACTAAACTATCTGTAAGATTTTCCTGGGTTTCTCGATCTTGAGTGCCTTTCATTGTTGTTTCCTCATTAGATAGAGGTGGGAATAGAAGCTCTGATTGTTCCACTTTTGGTAGTGATGGATCATAATGTGCCTCATAAACATCACTCCTTTCAAACTTAGGAGGATCAATTACCACATCTCTCTACTTATGCTTTTTGGGCATGTGGGCACCTACTCTTGCCAAAACTGGTACATGAGTAGTCTTATGTTTCTTGTGTACCCTTTCAAAAAAATTTAGATCGGGTGTTTCTCTTTTCCCTTATGCATCTTAGCTTGCTATAGCTCCACTCATCAATTTCTCAGTACTATGTGGTTTTGGTGAAACACCTAAGCAAACCACTTGGGATGCTAAGCCCTTTCCCTTTATTGGATTGGCATTGTAAAAGTAATGGGGGCATTTTCCATAGATTTTAAGAGCATGTCTTGAGTATTTTTCATAATAACTTACATAGGAGTACCAGTCCTAATAGCAACTAAAGTCCACTCCTCTATGAGTTTAGGAGTGGGCCTTTTTTAGGGAAACTTAGGGGCCTTTCCTCCCAAAAGATCCATTCTATATACTCCTTCCTTCAAGGGTGGAATATCCTCACTCTATTTTCCCAAACTCCTAAAGTTATTTAAGATTCTATTATGATGAATTGATAAGTCAATTCTTTGTTAAGTTAACCAATTCACAGTTCATCTCGTTACATCAGTTATCCTTATATAAGAATCATCAGATTCTGTCTCATTCCAATCTGGAGGGATTATGGATTGTTCTTTCACCTTCTAATCAACATAATACCCACTTCTTGTATGAGGATCATCCACAATTCCTTCTGGATAACTAAAATTTGAAAATCTATTATTTGTGAAAGGTTCATTATGGAGAAATCCCTTAATCTGACCTCTTCTTCATCCCTACAATTCATCCAATAATATTCAAATTGAGTCTCATGCTCAAAATTATTTTCAATGTTGTATAATACCCATATGATGTCATAATTTTCCGTTGCCTCAAATGTTTCCATGTCAAACTTCTACATTTCATCTTCGATTAACCTGGATTTTATGATGGAATGACATGAATACCTTCCAATTCTAATGGGGAATTTGATATTTTTTTTATGTCTTCTGGAAATCAATTTGTGCACAGATGTTAGTTGTCTTTCCAATTCACATAAATCCAATTTATCATCTAAATACGTAGGTAATTTATAGGGTTTTCCTTCAAAACTACTAACCCTTATGTATGGGAACTTTTTATATTGAATGAAGTAACATCCATGCTCCAAAATTACTTGTCTGGCTTGTTCAGAATTTTTTTATTGTCCCATCTCTAGTTTGAAAATACAAATGATTGGGGAAAAGAAAACATCATTAACTAACCTCACATTCCCACTCTAGTTGATCAGTTGTAGTTGAGGGAATATCTCATGCATTTGGCACTGCTTAAAATCTGCACATGGTAACAAACCCATGAAATATCTATGCCCTACAACATTGTAAATTAAGTAGGTCATGATATAAAATTCTAGATTTGAAGTATCACACATCTCAATTTTCACTGCTAAGGTGACCATGTGGCCATGGAGTGCTTCTGCAATGAAATTAGCCTAGAAAATTCTCCCCTTTCTCTATAAAATGATCCATATGTAAGTAACCATCCACTCCTTAAATTAATGTATAGTTTACAACCCCACCATTCAAATTAATAACATAATGACATCTTTAACCTCTTTTAAAAAAATATGCCCTAACTAGAATTTTAAGGATTCTAGTTGTATTTTTCATGATGAGCCACTTTGTTTTTATAATATTGGCATAATCCCTTTTCTTTGCTTCATAATCCCATAAAGCTAATTTTATACCAATGGTGATTGGGTTGGTGATTACAGGCAATTTTAACATTATTCTAATGGCTATAGGTGTCAATATCAAAACTGCATCCCCACTCCCATCTAATACTTCCCTCTTTTTAGGATCATAATTCATAGCACAATGCCACACCAATTTTGGGCAGTGAACCAATGGTGGGATAGAACTCACTAGAGAAATGTGACTATCTTGAATTACCTTTAGGGGTTCACTCTTATGGGGGCTATTCAGTCTTTGAAGAAAATCATTTAGATTAGCACTCATCAGGTCCATGTCTGTAATATTATCTAAATCGCTTATGATCCCTGACGTAACCAAGAATGAAGATGGCACGGTCTTCAACTTCAAAAACCCTAGCTTTACTTTGAACCAAATTGCCAATGAAAGAGAAACACAGGATTTTCTAAGTTCTTACTAATCAACCTAGAAGTGCATGAGCAATTTAAATCCAAATCAATATCCTTTTTAGTCCTCTGGTTCCTAGTTTAATCTTCATGAGAAACATTGAAAATATCACATATTCTCACTAAAAAAGTTGTATCTTTAAAAACTATGGGCCACCCATAAAAATCCCTCAAAATATTGTGAGCAGTTACCCTTCTAGCGAAATTCCCCCCACAAAATACTCCATGAAAATATAAAATTAGTTTAGGGTCTTCATCTTCAATAATGTATCTTAAGAGAATCCCTTCAGGATTCTTCCATGTCAATCCATAATCAGTGATCATATATTTTTGGGAAGCTAACCTGACTGTGCTCTTCTAATATTTACTCAAATGTCTAGGACATTCCAAATGTTTAAGATAAAACATGATGTCCTTGTACCATGCCGAATCGATCAATATTTCATGGACATTCATATATCCTCCCTCAACTTCATTTATTTCCATTAGTTGTAGGTTGTTCTTTGCCATTAGATTTGTCGACCCTAAACCCCTAACTAACTTGGTGGTTTGAATATCCATGTCATAATATTGTAATTTGTTTACCCATTGACACCATTTAATTGATATTTCAACACCTTTTACTTGATATTCCTTGACCATAGTATGGGGAACATAGGCTGTGATCTTAGAACTCAAGATATATGGTTTGAAACTTTTTTTTGATCTTACCAAAGAGAAGGCATGAATTTCCATGATAGTATATTTCAATTCTTCTCCTTGAAGTGCTTTACTAAATAAATAAATTGGCCTTTCATTTCCTTCTTATTCCTTTTGCAATAGTACAGATGGAATAGTGTTTTAAGAAACAAAAGAAAACATTTGAAAATATTTCTTGTAATCATGAGTTGCCAAAATAGGGGTATTCTTCAATGCTTCCTTAATTCAAGTAAAAGATTGGATAACTTATTCTTCCCATTTGATAATTTGATCCTTTTTTATCATACTCGTAATGGGGATATTCATTTTCGAAAATTTAGAAATAAATCTCCTAATGAAATTTATTTGTCCAAAAACATATTGAATTCCTTTTTTGGTTTTAGGTATAGGAATTTTTCCAATAGCTTCCAATCTTTCAGGATCAATCATAATCCCTTTTTCAAATACAATGTGTCACAACAACTTCACCATTTGAACCCCAAAGTAGAATTTTTTAAGATTTAGTGAAATTCCATATTCTCCACACCTTAACAACATTTTCTTTAGATGTTGCAAGTGATCACTCTTTTTCCTTGAGAATACTATCGCATCATCTTGGTATACATCAATGAAATCATTTATGTATTCTGAGAATGCTACATCCATAGCTCTTTGAAATATTTCTCCATTATTAATCAGACCAAATGGCATTCTCACATACACATAAGTACCCCATGGAGTGGTGAAAGTGGTTTTGATTCTTTCTGATTGTTTCACTACTACTTGGTTATATCCTAAGAATCCATCCAGAGTAGACAATAACTCAGAGCTAGTAACCAACTACAACATGTTATCCATATTGGGAAGGGGATACTTATATTTTATTTATTCCTTATTCAAGTTCTTAAAATCCACACACTACCTTATATCTCCATTCTTCTTTCGAATTGGTACTATATTTTCCACCCATGAAGAATACCTTGTGGGTTGTATGATGCCTCCATCCCTTAACCTTTTGAATTATTCTTGTATTTTAGGGGAAATAAATGGATTGATTGGTATTTTATTTTTCCTAAATGGTTTGGCATTATCTTCCAGTGGTATCTCATGCTAGAAAATGTCTTCCCTATATGCCTTTAATTATGAGTATGGCCATGCCAAGTAATCCTGGTACTTTTTCAACAGTTGGACATATGATTGCTTTTATTCTTTACGTAGGTTACTACCTATCCATATTTTTCTAGGTTTATCATTTATCCACGGGTTGTGTTCCTCCACATCTCTCGAAGATGACATATGCCTACTAATAATGTGATCAACGTTATCAAAGTTTTACTCTAATGCAGCCAAACCTCTTGGAATAGTATTTTTCTTTTACTGAATAATATCCTTACCAAATAGGGTCTCTTTACCCTCATTAACACAAACCATTAGCTCCCAATGCACATTCTAATTTGTGAATTCTCCTTTATTTTGTAAAGACATTTGAATTTGGGCATCATCTTCAATAACTTGCCAATGTTTGATATTATCAAGGACAAATGGTCTTTTCAATACTTCAATGTTATACTCACAATAAGGAAAGATTGTAGAAATTTCAAACCTAGATCCCAATATTACCAATCTATTTACCACAATATTCTAATTTCTTTGATGGTATACTATGTTGAAGGAATCAAAAATTTCAATGAAATCCAAAAATGCATGCCTATATTGTATCATTCTTTGATTCGTTGTTGGATAAAACTTTTTAAATTTATTGACTACCAGTTCTGAATCACCTTTAACAATAATGTCCCTAATACCATACCTCCAAGAAATCCTTAAACCAAAAATCAATGCCTCATATTATGTAATATTGTTTGTGCATTTTAACTTTAGTTTAAAATAAAAATTGAATTCTTCCCTACTTAGAGATATCAAGACAACACCAAAACCATTCCCAAATTTAGAACAAGCTCCATCAAACATCAAATTCCAAAGGGAACTAGGTTTCTCAGGATATTTGTATTTTTCAATTTCATGCTCCTTAAAATTTACATAACCATCAAAATTATCAACATCTACATCTGTATATAATACTTCATAAGAAGCATTATTAGGATCTTCGATTAGATGTAACATCTTCTTTTCACTATACAATTTTATAAGGTTTCCTTCCACTGTTATGGTTTCATATGACATATCCATTTACACACTTCCCCCCACAGTGGTAGCCCATTTCCTTGATAATAGAATTCCCCATTTAGTCAAGAAATCCACAATAACCACATTCATAGTTAAGGATTTTCCTAGGTAAGATGCCAATTGCACTATTAACCCTTTAACATATCCAATCACAAACACTTCCCTTGAATCCATAGCTGTGCACTTTCCAAAGGTTATTGTTACTTTGATATTTAATTCATTCATTACCTCAAGAGGCATCACATTGCATGAAGCTCCTAAATCAAACATATAGTTTTGCACCAACCTATCCTTGCTGATTAAAGTAGTATAAAAAGGATCAACTTCAAGATGAGACTCCACAAGTGAAGTACCCAAGTATAATTCTAATGAATCTCCCAATTCTTCCAAGTCTTGTGGTATTTACAACTCTATGATGATAGGAGGAACATCCACACCATTCACATTATTGCCTTGGGTTGTTATCTCTTCTTTAAATCCAAAATACTCAAATGTTTATTTTCAATGCTCAGGGATTCTGAGAAATTTAAAAATAGGCATAGTGAATTTGATTTTACTCAAAATATGGGATATATCACATGGAACATATTTGGGTAAGGTAGTGTTGGGTGGGAGATTTATGGTTCTTTCCGGTGGTATAAGAGTCTTTGCAATTTGGGCATGAGCTAGGGTACAAGTTTTATTTGGAATAACATGACCTTTGTTAAGTGTATCCTTCTTAGGGGGTTCCTTTGGGATATTAGTGAGAAGTGAAGTTTTTTTTATCTTAAGGACATCCCCCTTTGACAACTCTACTTCTGGTATTATATTCCTTTTCCTGAGAAACTACTGCATTCATCAAAAGTTGTGGATCTTCCTCAAAAGGTATTCCCCCATCATATTTATTGATCATTAAAGTCCTTAAATATTCAATATCATGATTAGTTAAATCAAATTCTTGCACCATATCAATATCAACACCATCATCATGAGGGAGAGGTATTACTCAGTTTAAGTAGCCCTCTGTTGTGAATTTTTAGGGCATTCCATCATACAAAAAACACCATAAGCTTCATCATCATTTTATTCTTAAACCTCCTTACTTAAATCACATGGGGAGTGTGGCAAGAAACACTTATCACACCAATAAATAACATGGGCCTATTCTACCATAACAACCCTGACAGTCAAAGGATTAGGGACCAATCTGATCTCTCTAAGTTATGGTTGCTTATTACTGGATCCCATGGTCCCCTTTCCTCTGTAATTTTATCTATGATCATTCCTAGGATGATTTCCAAATCTATCATGGATTTGTGGTTTATGTTGACCATGAGAACTTTTTCCTATTCCTTTTCCTGTTCTGACCAACTTGTAACATATTTCTTTAACTTCCTAAGCCAAATTCTTCACAACCTCATCCAGATCAAATTCTTTTTCTGAATGAGGTCTATTAGGATTAATTTATTTTCTACCCTCTCTCTTAGGGGGTTTCCCAATTTCCTTGATATTATTTTCAATTTACAAGGCCATGGTGAAAACCCACCTTTATGTTCTAGGGTTCTTATCTCTCAAGTAGTAAGCATCCTTTTTATCAAAAGAATCATAATATTATATTCCAATATACATTATAGTGCTTTTAGAGATAATAACAATGGTAGGGAAAGGCAAACATGACAAGGAGGAGGACAAGGGTTTGAACAATGATGGGCAGGAAATTGATAGTAGGAAGATCCCTCTAGGAGATAAGATAGATGCTTTGGATCAGTCTTTAAGGGAGAAAGGTACATGTGAGACTTTATCTGTGGGTGGGAGTCATGTGTAAAATGGGTCCCCTAAATTATATGCAGATATTTTGAACTTTGATAAGGATAAAAGGTTAGGAATCATTCCTTAGCTTAAATGGGATGGAACATGTAAGTTCTTAGATATCCCTGATATTATAATAGATCCGAATCTAATTAAAATGGAGAATGCATTGATAGGTAAAATGGTATGGGGAAGGCCTAATATTGATTCCATTAGATCTTGGTCTGTCTCGAAATGGAAACCCGAGGGGCATATGGATGTCACAGCCATGAAAAATGGTTTCTTCTTGTTTAGATTCAACAACTTTGAAGACCCACAAAGGATCCTCAATGATGGCCCATGTTTCCTTGGAAAACTGGGCCTCTTTTTAAGGAAATGGAATCCCACGTTCAACCTTGATAGAGAGAATATTAATCAGTTTCATGTCTGGGTGAAACTCCAAAGTTTACCTTTGGAAGTATGGGATGTAGATATTATTAAAGGAGTTGTAAAAAATCTTGGTACCTTTGTTTCTATGGATAATGTGATGCTTACAAAATCAAGAGGGTTTTGTGTGAGATTTTGTATCTACTCTTTGATGGGTTCATCTTTACCTAAATCAATCTCTCTATGGTTGAGATTGAGAAAATGGGAACAAAAAATAGAGTTTGAAAACTAACCTCAAAGATGTGAGAAATGTCAGGGCTGCAGGCATGTAAAGCAACAATGTAAGCTGACTGTCTCAAAGGCGTATCGGGAGAAGAATACCAAGGAATTGGAAAAACGTAAGGAAATTGCTCATATGGTTACTAACTCTCCCAATATTGTTAATCCTAATAAAGGTATTCAAATAACAGAAAATAATGGAGATGGATCTAATGTGAACAAATCCTAGATGCTCAAGTTTTTAGATGAAGAGGGATTCATAGATGTAAGGAATAAGAAGACCTAATGGAAATATTTGTTAGAACCCTAGTTCTAGAAGGCTTAGATCTATGTTTAAGCTGAAAATGTTTTATCCTAAAAAATTTGGATAATCTGCTTAAGGAAGTTGCCAAAGAAAATATCTAGTCAAAATCAATGGATGGAAGAAGCATCAATGAATCTATAGAAAAAATTTCTATTTCATTTGAAAATCTATTGGAAAGTGAAAATGTTGTTTTGACACTAGGAAATGAAAACCAACAAGTTTTTAACAACATTCATAACATTATTCAAGAAGTTGTCTCTACTCAAACATATATGTTCTACGAGTTGAATGATTATGAAAAGGGGGACCCAAATCAAGTTGAAAATGAGACTTCTCTGGTTACTTCTTTCAAAGGGAAAATGTCTAAGGTGACACCAAAAGAGAAAAAAACTAGATCTTGGCGTCCCTTTAAACAAGTTATAAGCAAGAAACAAAGTCAAAATGAAATAGATGATGGAACCCAATATAAAATCGATCTTAGGAGCTTTAGAAGAACAAATAACCACGTGGTTAAATGAATATTATATCATGAAATGTCAGGGGGTTGAATAATCCTGTTAAATGGAGGCTAATAAAGGATTTGGAGGTGACTCACAATTTTGACATTTGGCTCTGCAGGAAACCAAGATGAAGGAGGATCCTTTCTTGGAGGCTAGTGGAAGGTGTTGTAAAATTTTTTAGGGGTTTTGTTGTTAGTTTTATTGGTAATGATGGTGGAATGGAAGTTATATAGAATGAGGAAAAACTCAAATGAACGAAGCTTATTAGTAGAATAACCATATGGATTTTCTTTTTCAAGATAAGAAGTCTAAGGAATTTTGGATCTTATCTAATATTTATGCCCAAAATGTTAAAGGAGAAATAAAAAATCTCTGGGATGATCTTTCAAAATTCTAGTATGTTATTAAAGGGATGGAATGGGTGATTCTTGGGGATTTTAACACCCCTTTGTGTCCTAGGGAAAAAAAGGGGGAAATATTGATGTTACTGAAAGTATGGAATACCTTAAAGATTTCATCTCTCTCAATAAAATTATGGATGTTGAGATGTAGGGTAGTAGATTTACATGGTCAAACAAAAGAAAAGGTGATAATTTGATTCAAGTTAAACTTGATAGAGCTCTGATTTCATGGGGATGGTTGAACAAATAAGCTAGTCTGTACTCCCTTCCCCACATTGGGTCTGATCACAATCCTAGCCTCTTCTAGATCAATGATAAAGAGAGGAGGAGGATCCCCTTCAGATTTGAGAAGATTTGGCTGCAAGATGAGGATATTTTTTATTTAGTCAAGGGCTGGTGGAATGTGAAAATCAAAGGAACAACTTTATTTAGGATTGATGAAAAGCTCACTCATGTAAAAAAAATGAAAGGATGGAACAAAAGAAGTTTTGGTAACATTTTTTAGAAAAATAAGTCTCTAGCTAATGATATTTCATCCCTCTAAGGAAATATGGAATCCTCTGCTGAGGAAAATATCCTCCTTAAAAAAAAGAGAGAAGGAATTATTAGTTGAGTATCATAAAATTCTCTTGAAAGAGGAAATTTTTTGGAAACAAAAATCAAGGGTCATGTTAGAACTATAATATTAAGTGCATCATAATGTTTAGTTTATAGTTAAATAATATAGAATATGTTATATTCTTATTATTTAAATATAAACTTAATATTAGGTTTGTTAGTTATTAATTAACTAACTATTTATTAAATCGGGGTGTGCTCCGTCACTTAATATGGACATAACCCTTCGAGTTATTTAAATATGAATGTAGATCATATTCATTAAATCATGTGAATCATTTGGATTACGGGTAAATACATGGAGTAGAAGTGATTACAGGCAAAATTTTCTAAGTGTTTGTAAAGGGGTGATCTCCAAATATTAAAAGATCACTTAGTAAATAGTGTGTGGGTTAGGTATATATATATTATAATTATTTTCTTATTCTTAAAATTAAATATAATTTTTTTTAAGTTTTTAAATTAATAAAATAATTAGTTTAATTAGATAGTAGTATAATTTATATGAGAGTGAGTTGCTAGTGTATGTGACTCGATTGGTTAATATGATTTAGTTTAACTTGTAAATTGAAATGTGATAGTTGGGTATAATATATAGTTCCACGACTTAATATCATTGGTGGTTATAAATTAACATTGATTAAATTGGCTCCATGATAAACTCGCCGAGTTGATAAAAATTCCAACCAATAAGAAGCAAGAGCTCCAATTTTTAATTTTTATTTTTAAAATATATATATATATATATATATATATATATATATATATTGTTTAATTGTAAAGTTATTTCTTTTTGAGAAAAATGGTCAAATAATATAATCGTTTCTTTTTTGAAATGATATATTTTTTATGACATGACGATTGAATTGTCATCATCATTTTGTTAGAAAACTAAAACAAAAATTCACTCATGTTTCAATTGAAATTTTTGATATAGTTCTAAATTTTTTGTGTATAGATTCTTTTATATATATAGGATCTTCTTTTGTGACGTAAAAGTAATCGGGATCCATTAAGAGGATTACAATATGACAGAGGGATTTTTCTATCAAACTCTTAATTTAATCCTTGTTTGTTATCATTTCTTATGCACAAATGGGGTGTAATCAATTTTTAATTGATAAATCTCATATGTTGAATGGAAACAACTACAACATTTAAATTTTTTGATTGAAAGCAGAATTCATGGCTCGTAAACTATGGGAAGTTTTAAATGGAACAGAGACAACTCCTACTAGAAGACATGAAACTATTGATAACATCACCCCATATCAACAGAAAGTACAAGAGGCGATGTCCATTATCTTGCAAAGCGTACAAGATGATTTTTTGCTTCATATCAGAAATATAGAGAGTCCTAGTGAAGATTGGACACAATTGGATTTGATGCACGAAGGTACACATTTATCAAAAATTATTAAATTGGTTTTAGAGCTTATGACAACTCCCATGAAGGGAGATGAAAAAGTGATTAATTATTTAGTAAATATAAAAAATATTAAGTCACAATTAGATGGATCTAGTAGTAATTTGATTCGTGATAAATTGCTCTATTTTATTATCCAATAAATATTCATGAAAAATTTAAAAATTTCATTTCAATTTTGAATTCAAAGTATCAATCCGAACAAGACATTCCAAATTTTTAAACCCTTAGTAATCTCATTGTTCAGGAAGAGCAGGTTATGACTAATTTTGATTCGAAAGAAAATACCACACATGCACTTCTTGCTCAAAAATAAAAAGGTAAACCTTCTAGGTTTAACAAGAATCAAAAATAAACTTTTAAAACTCCTAATAAAAACAAGAAACTAGGAAACTTAAAAGTCAGTTTTGATGGTAAATGTCATAATTGTGGGAAATTTGGACATAAAAAAGAGGATTGTAAATTTAAAAATAAGTCAAATTTTAAAAATTAGAAATGGAATAAATCATATCAAAATCAAGATAATGATGATGATAATGAGAATAACCATAGTGCTAATATAATGCTTTATAAATTATTCTAAATAAAAAGTATAGTTTCTAAACTGTTGGAAAAAGGAGTTGATTTTTTCTTTATTCCATATTTAACTTAGATGAGTTATTAAAAATAATATAAAATAGCTACAAGTGAAAACATACACAAAATAGATTATATGTATTTTAAAATTTTGCTTCATTTTTTATAGTTTATTAAAAAATAGAACTATGTTCATATTTTGCATGAAAAATTGATAATTTATGACATATATAAGCTCATGGAATGTATTGAAAGGTTCTTACATGTCATATTTTGAAGCAAACTCTATGAGAAGTATTCGTAGTTAGTGGATTATGTTTTCAGTGAATACTATGATTATTCTTGTATAACTTGATTATCTGATATGTTATCAATTCTTATCTCATTTGTAAAGGATTACAATAAGATAATGAAGATATTTCTTAGTATACAAAACTAAAATATTACTATATGCATATCAAATAACACTTGGGGATGCCCTTGCATTTGTATTGGAGATGTCTAATACTGATTGCATCTAATATATATTTTCAAGAGTAATATGTTGAATTTTTTGAACATATTATAGCATGGTTAGTTGTTAAGCATATTGTTATATTAGTTGTTTTACAAATTGTGTTTAAATTTTACAGTTGGTTAAAAGTGAAATTAATAATGATTTATATGCTTATATGGATATTGTAACTCTAACCATGTTTATGTTGTGATAGATATAAAATATATTGGATATGTGTTCAAGTTTTTTGGTGCAGGAACCATTACTTGCAACAACTAAAAGCAACCAAAAGTCTCCATTTCTTCTATTGAGGTAGAGAAGTATAATGGAAGCAGCGAAGAAGCCATATGGTTGAAGTGGTTGCTAGAAGAGATGCACATGGAAGTTAAAGGAAGTATTCTCATTCTATGTGGCATTCAGAGTGGTATTACTCTTGATAAAGAATCAAGTTCAACATCATAGAATGAAGCATATTGAAGTTCATATATGTGTTATCCGAGAGAAGGTTCTCTGTGGTGATAGAGATCTCCAGTTCTATCGGACTGAAGATTAAGATTGTAGTTATGTTTATGAGCCATTGCGTACTGTAAAATATTACAAGCATGTGCAATGATTGGCCTTTTAAAGTTTCCATTGAGGGGGAGTGTGCATGTAATTTAACCTCCTAATGGTCAGCCAGTTGTTGACTCCTTCGATTCTATACTTCTACTCTAGTTTAAAAGCATTGTAAAAGATCTTGTATGATCTAAAGTAAACTGATAGAGTTTACATGTAAACTGGTAATGTTTACGGGAAAAATATAGTTCAGTATGCATCTATTTGTAAAGAAGGTCCTTGTGTTATAAAAGGCTCCTAGAGATGCGGTATAAGAATATTTCCATGAGAAACGATGAGATGTAGTCTCACAAATCATGCTTAGCCTAAATCATATGTTTGATTTATGGATTCCAAATCCTTTTGTACCAAAAGGTAAGTTAAGCATGATGAAGGTGTTATAATTCCTTGAAAAGTGCATGTGGTAGCCTAAACCTTTAGGGTTTATGGATTTTTAAATCCTGTTGTACAAGCAGGTAATGTTGGCATATGGATCCCAACTTAATATTAAGGGGGGTGTTAGAACTATAATATCAAGTGCATCATAATGTTTAGTTTATAGTTAAATAATATAGAATAGTTTATATTCTTATTATTTAAATATAAAATTTAGATTAGGTTTGTTAGTTTTATAATTAACTAACTATTTACTAAATCGGGGTGTGCCCCGTCACTTAATATGGACATAACCCTTTAGGTTATTTAAATATGACTGCAGGTCATACTTATTAAATCACATGAATAATTTGGATTACGGGTAAATACATGGAGTAGAAGTGATGGAGGAGTTACTGGACTGGGTTGTAAAAATGTTTCTCTATAGTGGATTATTCTTCTGTGGTTTTTTACCCATTTAAGTGGTTTTTCATGTTACATACAATGTCACTGTGTAATTTGTTTTCTATTGTTATTTTATTTTATCATGGTGTGCACATTTATATTTCCACTTATTAATATATGTTAACCTAACATTTAATTTAGTTGGTAAATATACCTTTTCACCCCTCGTCCTAATAGGTCCAATGGCTCAAAGAAGGTGACAAGAACACTAAGTTATTTCATATCTCAAATCTAAAAAGAAATATCTCTAATAAAATTATTTTTATCAAGAATGAAGAGGGAAAGCTGCTCAATGAAATTAAGGAAATCCAACAAGCTACTAGTTCTTTTTTCAGTAGGATTTTGGCTTCTTCTAGAGATTCTAACAACATTAAGGAAGATAATTTTCTGGATTATTTTCCCTGATTGATTAATGAAGAGGAAAATTGTATGCTCACCAAAATCCCTTCGCTGGAAGAAATTGTATTTATGATGAAATCCCTAAATCCTGACAAAGATTCAAGACCAGATGGGTTCCCAGCTCTCTTTTTCCAAAATTTCTAGGAGATTGTGAAAGATGATACTTGCAATGCTATTTAAGAATTATTTAAGAATAAAAAGATGCTTTAAGAGTTAAATATCACTTTTCTAGCCTTGATTTCTAAGAACCATGATCCTATGGATTTCAAAAAAATTAAATTTGTAAGTCTATGTAACCATGTCTACAAAATGTGATCCAAAATCCCAGATTTAAGAATTAAGCTTGTCTTGCCTTCGATCATCTCTGAGTAGCAGGGAGACTTTGTAATGGGAAGACAGATCCATGATGGTATAGTCACTATTCAAGAGATCCTTCATTTGGTTAAGCGGAATTAGAAGGAAGCCATTTTTATTAAAGTTGATATGGAAAAATCCTATGATAGAGTATTTTGGCCCTTCCTTCTAAAGGTTCTTACTAGGTTTGGCTTTGGTGATGACTTTAAGATGTCAATTCTTTCATGTATTTCCACAAAAAAAATCTCGGTCTTTATTAATGGGACCCCTTGTGGATTTTTAATAGCATGCATAGATTAAGACAAAGTGATCCTATTTCTCCCTTTCTTTTCATTATTATGGCCGAGACCCTTAGTAGATATCTAAATAAGGCTACCTTGAATGGTAGGATCAGAGGTATTTCTCTTGTTGTTAATTGTAATAGGGTTACTCTCCAGCATTTTGTTAATAAAACTATGTTGGTTGGTGAAGATTCTGTCATGGAGACTATGGAATTCAAATAGATAATGGGTGATTATGAGGAGGTGTCAGATTAATTGATCAATTATGGGAAAAGATTAGTCTTCTTTATCAATACCCCAGAAAGAAGATGGAATAAAATTGTTGGAATTCTTAGTTGTGTGTTTACAACCCTCCCAACTAGGTATCTAGGCATGGTTATTGGGGTGGAAAAACCTAAGAATGCTAATTAGAATTTCTTAATTGATAGGTTTTTGAATAAACTTGAAGGCTGGAAAGGTTCTCTGTTATCTCAAGATGGCAAGGTTGTCCTCCTCAAATGCTTGATTCAGAATTTAGATGTTTATAATATGTCCATCTATAGGTTACCCTCCTTGATTTCTAGTATGTTAGAGAGTATTCAAAAAATATTTCTTTGAGGTGGCTTAGAACCCAAAGATATAATTCCTCTTATAGAATGGGAAAAATTTTGCACCCCCAAAAAAGTTGGAGTTCTTGGTATCAGAGATTGGACCAAAATGAATAAAGCAATGCTGTCGAAAATGACCTGGAGGCTAGTCAAGGAAGAGAGTGTTTAGACTTCTATTATCAGAGGTAAATATTGGCCAAATTTTTCTACCAATGGATAGTGTTTCTGCATCTAGGATTCTAATGGTTCTTTTTGTTTTTGGAAATCTATAAGTTGGGCTAAACACATAGTCTCTGACGGTAGCAAATGGATGGTTGGAAATGGGAGAATGATCAACTTTTAGGAGGAAAAACTGTTAGGGGACCTCCCTCTTAAGATCATTTACACCACAGTATTTAGAGACTCTACGACCAAGTATGGGACCATGGTCAGATATTTTTTCAACTTTGATGACCCCCTGGGACAATGGAAAACCATTGATTTGGATGATTCTAATAGCATTGATATTTATTCTATTAACAACAAACTAAAAGCCACTATTGTTAATAAGGAGAGCTTAGAAGAGGATATTGTTTACTGGTCTAAGGAGGAAAGTGGTGTCTTGTCGATCGGAAGTGCCTACAACTCCTTCTTTTCTAAGGTAGGGGAAATGAAAAAGTTCAATTGGGGAAGTGTTTGGGTGAAAGAGTTAATCCCCGAGATTAATATCTTTTGGTGGTTGGTTATCCATGATAATAATCTAACTATCAAAAACCTAAACAAGATAAATTTCCATATGGTTAAAAGGTGTGTATTGTTTGAATGTGAGTGTGAAGACTCCTCACACCTTTTTATAAGCTACCCCTTTCTGGTCTTGGTTAGGAAGACCATTCTTAATATTTTTGAAGTCAATTGGGTTTTCCTTGATTCCATAAAACTGTTGTTGTCCCAATGGTATAATCCTTTCAAGAGCCAAGGGTTAAAATATTTTCAGACCCTTTCTATTATGAATTTAGCTTGGGAGATTTGGAAAGAGAGAAATAGAAGAATCTTGAAAGGCAAGAAAGATTCTTCCAAAAAAGTTGGAGCCCATTGTGTTAATTCCATTCTAGATAATTTCTCTAATCTGAACCCTCAAAATAATTCTATCATTCAGAATGAATCCATATTCTCCTTAAAGTGGGGTTTGGGATCCACACCTATGAGTACCCCTACTCTAAACCCTAGATTTAAAGGATGGGTGAGACCTAGCAAGGAGTGTTTTAAGTTGATCTTTGATGGTGCATCCAAAGGAGACCCTAGTAGAGTTGGATGTGGGGGGTTTTATGGGATTCTCAAGGAAGATTTATTGTTGGGTACCATATAAACCTGGGCACTCAAAAAAGCTATGTTTCCAAAGTAGTGGGGGTTTTCTAAATATCTCCAACACAATTCTACAAAATTTGAGGTGGAAGGAGACTCTCTGAACATAATTTACAACATAACTGGGAAAGTTCCATCTCTATTTCCATTCATAACTCTATTAAGAGTATTAAGGAAATTTCAATTTTATTTGAATTTATCTCCTTCAAGCATGTTTATAGGGAGGCTAACTTTGTGGGGGATTGTTTTGGTAATATGGGGGTTAATTGTGATGAGTCGACACTTATCTATGAAGTGGAAGCTCTTGATCCCAAGGTGTGAGAAAAATTACATAATGACATAAATGGACATGTCACAAAATAATGTCAGCGCATGGTGTGTCAAACTCATCATGGTCATTTTCTGTAGGAATAGTGAGCATTTATTTTTAAATAATGTGAAGATCAGGGAGGGTATCCACTTGTGTATCTGGAAATATTTTGTTTCTTCCCGTTCCTAGAGAAATTTCACTTTTGGGTCTATGTGTAATCCTCTAGCTACTTGGAATTTTAGATTTTTCATGAACATATTTTTGTGTGGCCAAATGGGTGGTGATCTGGTTAGAACTTAACCTATTAATATCGAAGGGGTGATGCCTTAAGCCATGGCTCTATTTGATAACAAGGGTTTTACACCCTTCCTAAAAATTTTGGAAGGTCATTTTGAAAATCTTAGCAAAGATTTCTCTAGCACCTAGAAGACTACTAAAAAAGGTGTGGTGGTTGAAATGAAGGGGATTAGCATGGAGATTATTGTGTATTCGATCACCAAAGTGATGGGTATTCCTACTATTGGGAGGGAGATCTATAAACCTTAAAAAGAAGCCTGTGAAGAGCTGAACCTATTTCTTAAAGGTAATGAAAATCTCACTTCCCATTTTGCTAGTTATCTTCATCTATCTTTATCTAATATATATGACAAGGTGGTTCTCACCCTTATCCAATTCCTCACTCTTTAGGGCCATCACAAATGTATTTACACCTACCACCTACCTATGCTTAATCATTTAAGACGTTTCCATGGTTTTAGATTTCCCTACTTTCTTTATCATTCCTTATGTGCCTCTATCTCTCAATTCAAAACTCAAAACTAGAAGGGTCTTTGTCCCACTCCATCAAGGATTTATTCTTTCCTAGTTAAAATAGTTTCCCTGGATATTAACAAGACTAGCTCCATAGCTAAAGCTCTAGAATCTTATGCGGATGGAGTTGACTCAGACTTAGAGGAAGAATAATCGAGTGAAGATTATGACTCTCAGGAAGGTGACTCGGAAGAGGATAAATATGAGGTTGAGATTGTGGCAGCCTAGAATCTTAGGGAAATGAAATCTAAGTAGGGTCGTAGTGTCCCTTTAAACACCAAGGGGGATTCCTGTAAATAGGATCTTCTAACTCCTATCAATATGTAATTAGAACAACAATTTGAGGCTATGTGACATGTTGGACCTGTGAAATGGGAGAACCATTTGGCTAATATGGCAGTAGATATTGAGGAAATTAGGGGAGATAAATGGCTTACTAAGATCTCGGTGTAATTTTTGTTCAATGACTAGCATAAGATGAAAGCCTAGGTTGAGGAAGCGGTCAACAATGGGCATGGCAAAAATATTGAGGTTTTAAAAGCCAACTATGCTTTCATAACCAATGAGTTGGACCATTTTCGTACCATTCTCCATATCTACATGGAGTGGAGTGTAGTCATGGTGAAATCTACTCTGCAGCATCTCCAGACTCTGGGTCAGCTTGCTAATGCCTATAATGTTGTGGATAGTCAGGGCATGAAAAGAAAGGTGACTCCCAATGGTTTTGACTTGGTGTATTTGGTTGGTAACATATATGCTCTAGCTAAGGAATGCGCTAAGGTGCTAGAGCGGCTTGAAAAAGCCTATAAATGATTTGGGAAGGGTTTTTTTTTTTTATTTACTGTCTCTATAAATTTTTGGATGTTAGTTTCTTCACTTTTTTTAGCACCACTATGTATTTTTGTTGTTGTTTCACTACTTTAGCTCTTGGGGGAGCTCATATGATTATAAACTATTTTATCATCTTTTTTTTGATGGTGTGGTAATGTATTTATCTGTTCTCATGGAGAGGTGATTTTTTTTTGGGGTAGGGTCCCCTGAACCCTTTTTTACCTCTAATACAAAAAGCATCATAATATTTGATTAAGAAAGACTCATCACTTGGCCTCAGAATTATGTGCAATCTATTCAAAGTATTATTGAATCTGGTATTAAAATATTTTAAAAAAAATCTGGTATTAAAATATTATACAAACTCATTGGGATTATTTTTAATATTCTCAAACTTAGAAAAAAGGAACCTTGGGTCAATCTAATCCCTATATTATAATCTAAAAGCATTCTTCATCTCGGTCTATGAATCTACTGAATTGTTTGGTAGAGATTTATACCAATCACATGCATCCTCTTCGAGAATATGAATGAATAATTTTATATACACATCCTCAAATTCAATTTCAAAATCTTCCATCATATTAATGAAGAGTCTCAAATGTTGATCCCCGGTGATGGCATTATTTCTGTGAAATTTAGGCAACCTAATTCTCATATCTTTGGGTATAACATTAGGATACCCAACCATTACTCTAAAATTTATTGGTCCAAATATATTTAAAACAAAAGGAGGTCTACATGGAGGATGAGCCATGTTGTCTTGGGAAGGTGATCTTATAGGGGAATTAAAATAGTGTGGGACAAGGGATCGTTGGGACACATGTGTATGATATTCAAAGTAAATATCCTAGAATGACTTGATTTCACAAACCACCCTATCAATTTTTAATGACAAAGAAAATAAATGAGGAACAGTTGTCCCAAATAAAAATGATGGCCCTTCACCAGCTGGAGTAATTAAATTTATACAAGGGCTACTTTACTTTGAATTGTTTGAAGATATTGGACAATCCTCAACAATAGGTTGATCACTTTCCATAACTGGTACTTCTCTCTCACTTAACTCTTGATCCCCCAATGCTTTCCAAAATTTCCTTCCCTTTAGATTTGTTCTTCCAAGCTCTAGAAATAATATTCTAGTAGGATCTTTATTGAAGAAATACCTTCTTCCTTCCAACTTTTCGAATATCAATGACAAAACTTACTTGACAAAGACTAAGACAATGGTAATTGCCAAGAATTTTTAAACTAACACGGATTCACCACTAAGGATTTTCACCTTAGATATGCTAAAGCATTGTAAGTAATTTTTAAACTATTTATCAAAACACAGTTTCTACAAATCTCAATGGATTTGATCATCTTTTGTTGATATTTATCAGTATCCATATGATCTAGTGCAATATTTACTAAAACAAAAAATATTACACAACAAACTCCTGATCTCATACAATTCTCACAAATATTAACAAAGGATGATGTTTAAACAACATATTTTCATTCAAATCATATAAGAATCATCACCAAAGGTTAATCTACGTATGTATTTACACAAATACTCCCCATAAATAGTGCCAGATCGGTGTTGGTATCCAAATTGAATCTTCCTTTGAAAATGAGCAACATCACAAGTTTATTAGGATGCTTAGAGACAAACAAATCATAATATGATTTTTTATGTAGCTAGGGATGTATTTTAATGACTCTTTAATTCTCTATTTTAGAAAGGATTAGATAACACTATGGTAAGGGTTTGACCTACCCTCACTACTTTAGGTTGTGTCTTTAACCAGGGTGAGAGGAACCATTTTGTAAGCTGTGTTAGTGAAGAATATCAATGGATTAACAATATTTAACTCTCCTTTCTCAATATTTTAAGGAAACCTTGAGAAAACATGGTCAATGCAACATAGCCTAACTCTCACAAGTTGTTACCCTAAAGAATGAAGATATTTTCTAGACAAGGTCCAGGTTACTAAAGACAATGATAAAAATTGATTGCATCTACAATTTTTGGTAAAGGATAGGAGAAATCAATGAAATTATTCAACATTTGTGGATATGAAGTGCAATCATGGGTGGTTCATGTAGGATTTATTATTCAATGTATAATTTTTTATTGGGAAGTTAAGCAGGATAAAGTTGATTATACCAAATTCTTGAGAACTTTTAACAAATGTTGGAAAATATAAAAAACAAAATGACAAAAGGATTCAAATAGTCAAAATGAACCTTTAACTAGAGGATGTGCATCTATGAAATATAAAAGACACATTGTTTCACACATTCTTCAAGGATTCAACAAAAAAACTCATGTTAAATACTTAATTAAATATTAGAAGTTCCTAATTCATCATGCATAAGATACACTCATAGACTAACAAACAATTTGCATCATCATAATGAAAGTAGAGTAAATTTAAATTGTTTATTGCATCATTAAATGAAAACTCTCTTCATAATGTAATTATAAATGCCACAATACTATAACAAGGAAAAGATCTTGTGTGATTCAGAGGAAATCCTAACATAAGATTGTAATAGGAACACATATAACTATTTGAGGATATCTCAAAATGAAAGAAAACACAACTAGATTCATGATTAACATGATTTACTTAAGGTTCTTCAAATTGATGAGCAAGGGAAAGTTTATTTATAATCTCAAATATTGTCAATGGCTGGACACTTGCAACCATATTGACATGATCAAGTTTAAAGATACACAGGAAATAAAAGTTTTCTTAGATAAGTTCCTCAAAAAAATGGCTTCTCTCAGATTTCTTTCCTTCTCTTTTCTTTGAATAATTCTCAGAAAATTTAACCCCCTTAGCATGATTATCCTTTTACTTTTTATATCACCCTCTTCACTTGTTAACCTTAAGAAAATTTCCCCCCGAAAAGCACAAATATTCCAAGGAATATTTCCTTTTAAAAAACTTGTTTGAGAACATGACATCAAAACTTTTTCCTATAAACTGATGTACAAAATGCAAGTCTTTTCAATCAGCCCCGCTTGTGCTCGACTAGGATATAAGGTCATCATTTCTGGAAAATTATGTTAATCATTCTTCACTAATATTTAGTAGATAATAATTTCAAATAATATCTGAACACTTTGAGATAACTCTGATATTACATGTATCCATATTCACTTTTCAATAATCCACCTTAGCCACCACACACTCTATTTTATGTCTTATTGACTTAATTTCCACATATAGTTCCTGTCAAATCACTTTGATTTACTATCTCTACTCATTCCTAACCTCTCCCAATTCTTAAACTCCTTTTTGTATGAACTGAACAAAATATCCCTCATCTCATGGGAAATATTTTACTAAATCAAAAACACATGCCTCCTTTTTATTATAAAACTTGGCTCAACTTCATTGTCATTATGTATTTCCCTTCTTGTTATAAATATAAGGAATTTCATTAGAAAAATGGCAAAGGTACTCATAGCTCACAGCCTAAAGGAGATTTCCTCAAAGGACTTTAATAATATTTTTTATTTGAGTGGTCCTGATGAGGCCTTTTTTAGGGCCTTGTTTTATGTAGAGTGTGTAGGTGACGCCAGAGGACCCTTAACATATCGGAAAATATGATTAGCATTTCTTACAAGGATAATCAAGATTAATCCTATATTTACATCCTTTCAGGTTATGTATTTTCATATTTTTATATGAGAACACTTGAAATATCCCAAATATTTATAGATATACTAGGTCGAGAGAAGACCTTAGGTATCTAGGAAAACTAGTTTTCAATGTCCCTTTTTATGTGATGAGGGATTTGTATCAAAAGAGATTCCTAAGGAATCATATGTGCTATATGATAAATCCTCCACTGACACTGTGCATGTTATTTCCCACAACATAGATGAGTTGGAGAGGAGAATTGATTCCCTGGAGAAAAAGAAAGTAGAGATTGTGCCTTCACAACTAGTTTCAACACCAGGGCCATCTTCAGGTAAGAGGAAGGGTAAACCATAACCTCAACTTCCAATAATTATCTCTGATGGAGAAGAGGACCGATCATTATCTGCTCATTTTTTAACGGAAGAAATCTCCTCTTCTCAGGAAAATAGGGGGATATTTTCAATTCGGTCATCCAACCACTTAATGCATTATGCTCTTGACTCAAATAATGAGTTTTTAGGGCCTCAACCCATTCCTACTCTGAAAGACAATCCACCTCTCACAAGGAAATGGGAGGCTAGTTTAAACTCAAGACATCACAATCTTCCCAGTCAACAACATGTAGTTCTTACCCTTCTAATCACCCCAAGTTTCCCCTATCAAACCGCCCCTAGCACGTCGACCCTTCATAAAGGGAAAGGAAAGATGACATTCTTCACAGGTGGTTTGGATCTTTTGGATTGGGTGTCATCAGAGCAGAAGAAAGTTGAGCTTGAAAAAATCATGAGTCGTCCTAGAATAAATCTAGAAGCATTGATGAACTTAGGAATGTCCTAGGACCTGGCAGGTTCAATCATTTTTTTCAGACAACACAAGGTTTAAGTGAGTTTTTGCTAAGAAAAAATAAGCTTTTGAATAAGATTCCCCCGCTAGGAGGAAACTATGAAGTAGGACTAAAAAATGTCTAGATGTTGCTTTCCTTTTATTTTCTCTATTTTTAGCATGTGGATATATTTATTTGTCATGGGAAGGGGCCCCTATAGAACCCCATTTTGTTCCTTATTAAAAATTCAAGAAGCACAACAATATCTATCATTTATAGACTTATCCTAATGTATGTAAGACTTCATCAAACTAAATATGACACTACTGCATTCTTCCACTTTACAATTGAAATAAGGGAACAATAAAATTCAGAAAAAAAAATTACATACCATGTAATAGAAGTATTTATTTTAAAGTATAAATTTAAAGAAGGAATATGAAAAGAGAATACAACTTAAGGAACAATGCCTAAGCATGTTCATCATCTTTTATATCTACACTCTTTCTTTCTTCAACTTCCACTTTTGTATCTTTTTCTTTTGGAAAACTTGTTACATATGCATCATACCTTTTGAATAACTCATTAACCTCATCCTCATCTGGTCCTATATGATTCTGGAAAATTAATGCTTGCCTAGATATTGTATCAATGCAATGGCCCATTTTTTGTTTGTAATCCAGTGGTATGGATTTTAACTCTGTAATTCTATTCTCAATTCTTCTCATCGTTTTAATGATTTCATAGGAGAAACCATTCTTCTGAATATTCTTTTCAAAGGAATTAAGAAGAAATTCAATCTTCAAATCCCCATAGCTCTTTTTGAACTTATTGGCTACCATATCCTCTAACTTCAAGTCAATGGCATGAAGAGTATCATTAACCCAATTTCTCTTAATTTCAATATTTTCCTTGATCCCATTTAAGGTTTCCAATCTGATCTTTAATAACTCTTCAATAACATGTTGGCTTCCTTTGACTGCTATTGGAACAATGTTTTCCTACTCAACTAATTCATCACTGAGTTGGGTAATGTGGTCTAACTTGGGAATAATTACCTCAAAATAGAAAATCTAATCATCACATTGTTTAACTACCTCATCAATTTCATTGAGTTTGTTATTAAGATCTTCATACTTTGATATGGCCTTTATAATTGCTTCATTTATCCTCTTGGTTAATTTTTCAATCCATGTGTCCAATTCCTAGACCTTCTTGAATTTTTATTTATTTTATCCACTCCCTCAAGGGTATCTTTGGAGGCACTTGTCTGAGCTTGACGAGGTTACCTAATCAACTACTACTAACTAGAGCTCAAGGCTCTAACTTGTTCTTGTAACTACCTCTTTTTCATTCTATCTTTGTTCACATTTTGTAAAAGGTCATTCACAGCTTCAAATACCCCTTTTTTTAGTTGGTCCCTTGAAGTATTTCCTAAGGGTATGATTTGTACATTGTAATCATTGGCTATTATATCTTCTCTATTCTTTCCTTCACAGGGGATTTCTAATTCCAAAGTCTTGGATCCTGATGAATAAGTGTGGATTTTAGTGATAGTTCTAGCCCTTTTTGAGGATCTTACTGTCTTTGGAAAATATATAACATTAAGGTAAATAGCTTGAATAGGGAGGACCTCCTTTTCCTCATTTGAAATTAATTCACCAATCCACCCTTTTCCCAAATTTTTTCTAGCCTATTGGGGTTCCTCGGAGACAAACATCAATTGTTTGGATACCCATTGTTCATCCTAAACTAGTGATTCTACATGTTCTTCATTATTTATTTCAATATCCACTTTGCTATTCTCACCTTGTGTTAATAATTATTTTGAATGTTCCTCTCCTTGGTCTAGAAACTAAGGTTTATCATTCTTTACTTGGTTTATATTAGCAGTCAGGGGAGATTCCTTCCTTATTTCTCCAATTGATGCCATACTAGACCCAACTTCTCCTCCAACATTTTCTTGTATCACTAACTAGATTACAACCTCTTCCTTCCTCAAAATCTATTGAGTTGGTATCCTACCCTCCTCATGCTCTGATGATGCACCTAGTAATGACATTATAGGTTATTCATATGAATCCAACTTCATGTTTCCATCTAGAGGTTGTATGTCTTTATCAACAATGCTTGTCTCATCAGTGGTTGTGGCTTGTGCCACTTCTAATTTCTCTTCAAAAATAAATTTAACCTCTTGTGAAATGTCATCAACTTTAGTAACATTAAAAAAAATAGAAACAATATCTTTTGTTAACATATCTCCATTAACATCTTCTCCACTAAGTAATTTTGGTTTATTTGATTGTGCAACCACTTGTCTTATAGAAGGAACTTTTGTTGCTTGGGATTTTTATTTACTAATTAATGGATGAATATTTCTCTCTATTTCCTTACTTGTTTGGAGGTAATATACTTGTGTCATCAATGGTTCACTCATAGATACTTTAATTGCATCTAATATAGAAAATCCCTCACCAGTATCAACATCAATTACATAAGATTTTGTCTTTGCAGATTCATACAATGTTCCATTTGAAGGCATACTCATATCCTTAGTAAAAATGGTCTCATATTTTTTTGTACCTAAAGTTAAAAATTGGCTTCTTACTGAACTATCTGAAACATTTTCCTGGGTTTATTGATCTTAAGTTTCTTTCATTGTTGTTTCCTCCATAGATAGATGTGGTAATAGAATATTTGATTGTTCCACTTGTGGAAGTGATGGAGCATAATGTGCTTGATAAAAATCACTCCTTTCAAACTCAGGAGGATCAATTACCACATCTCTGTAATTGTGCTTTTTGGGCATGTGGGAACCTGCTCTCACCAAAAATGGTACATGAGCAACCTTATATTTCTTCTGTGCCCTTTCAAACCTTTTTAGATCAATTGTTGCTCTTTTCCCTTCCTTATGCAACTTAGATTGAATAAGACCACTTGTTATAACTCCACTCATTAATTTCTCAGTACTATGTGGTTTTGGTGAAACACCTAAGCAAACCACTTGGGATGCTAAGACCTTCCCCTTTTCTTGGATTGGCATTATAAAAGTAATGGTGGCATTTTCCATAGATTTTAAGAGCATGTCTTCAGTATTTTTCCTAAGAACTGACATAGGATTACTATTATCACTAACGAATAAAGTCCACTCATTTATGAGTTCAAGAGTGATCCTTTTTAAGGGAAACTGAGGGGACTTTCCTCCCAAAGGATCCATTATATCTACTTCTTCCTTCAAGGGTGGAATATCATCACTCAATTTTCCCAAACTCCTAAAGTTATTTAAGAGTCTGGTATTCTGAATTGATAAGTCAATGCTCTTTTGAGTTAACCAATTCATAGTTCTCCTCATTACATCAGTTATCCTTATATAAGAATCATCTGATATTGTCTCATTTGAATATAGAGGGATTATAGGTTGTGTTTCCAACTTCTGATCAACATAATACCTGCTTACTGTATGAGGATCATCCAAAATTACTTCTGGGATAACTACAATTTTGAAATCTATTATTTGTGAAAGGGTCATTATGGAGAAATCCCTTAATCTGACCTCTTCTTCATCCCTACAATTCATCCAATAATATTCAAATTGAGGCTCATGCTCAAAATTATTTTCAATGTTGTATAATACCCATCTGATGTCATAATTGGCCCTTGCCTCAAATTTTTTCATGTCAAACTTCTACATTTTATCTTTGATTAACCTGGATTTGATGATGGAATGGCATGAATACCTTCCAATTCTAATGGAGAATTTGATATTTTTCTTATGTCTTCCGGAAATCAATTTGTGCATAGATGTTATTTGTCTTACCAATTCACATAAATCAAATTTATCATCTAAATACCTAGGAAATTTATACGGTTTACCTTCAAAACTACTAACCCTTATGTATGGGAACTTTTTATATTGAATGAAGTAACATCCATACTCCAAAATTACTTTTTTGGCTTGTTCAAAATTTTTGTATTGTCCCATCTCTAATATGAAAATACAAATGATTTGGGAAAATAAAACATCATTAGCTAACCTCACATTCCCACTCCATTTGATTAGTTGTAGTTGAGGGAATATGTCATGCATTTGGTACTGGTTGAAATTTGCACGTGGTAACAAACCCAGGAAATTTCTATGCCTTGAAACATTGTAAATTAAGTAGGTCATCATATAAAATTATACCTCTAAAGTATCACCCATCTCAATTTTCACTACTAAGGTGACCATGTGGCCATGGAGTACTTCTACAATGAAATTATCCCAGCAATTACTCCCCTTTCTCTCCAAAATGATCCATATGTAAGTAACCATCTACTCCTTAAATTAATTTGCAATTTCCAACCCCACCATTCGACTTAATAACATAATGACATCTTCAACCTCTTCAACAAATTGTGCCCTAACTAGACTTTTAAGGATTCTAGTTGTTTTGTTTTTCATGATGAGCCACTTTGTATTTATGATCTTGGCATAATCCTTTTTCTTTACTTCATAATCTTGTAAGGCTAATTTGATACCAATGGTGATTGGGTTGGTGATTACAATCAATTTTAACATTATTCTAATGGCTGCAGGTCTCAATGTCAAAACTACATCCCCACTCTTATCTAATACTTCCCTCTTTTCATTATCATAATTCAAAACACAATTGCACACCAATTATGGGCAATGAACTGATGGTGGAATAGCACCCGCTATAGAAATGTGCCTATCTTTAATCACCTTTAGGGATTCACTCTTATGGGGGCTATTTAGTCTCTGAAGAAAATCATTTAGATCATCACTCATCAGTTTCGTGTATGTAATCTTGTCTAAATCACTTGTGACCCTTGATAAAACTAAGAACGAAGATGGCATGGTATTCATATTCAAAAACCCTAGCTTGAATTTAAACCAACTTTCCAATGAAAGAGAAACACATGATTTTCTAAGTTCTTACCAATAAACCCATGAGTTCATGAGAAATTTAAATCCAAATCGATAGCCTTTTCAGTCCTCTGGTTCCCAATTCAAGCTCCATAGTTAAAAATTGTGATAATTCTCAATGAAAATAAAAAATGGTAGAAACAAAAATATAGAAAATTGATAATAGAGGACAAAGAATTTTTAGACTTTAAAACATCCTTGATTTGTGTAGCAACATTAATGGCAGGATAAATAAATGCATTGTATCATAACCATTCATTCCACCATTCTCAACTTTGAGTGAGTTGTCCACGTGGAAAATACTTTCACTAACACGGGCTCAGGGGCACTTTTGTAGTTTTGCAATGTTTTAGAAGTTACAAAATTTTGGCTATCTTTACCTACCCATCCACTTTTGGTTTTCAACATGGGCTTGACATGTGGTCACATTTGGGTGATAGTGGGGCTATGGGCCTTTTTTGCAATTTTATTTCTTTTCTGATTCAAGACCAAATATGTTTTAGTGCTCCAACAACCCACATCCTTACCTTTTGCATGAAAGGAGCCACATGTCCCTTCTGGGTCTCGAGAACCTTTTTACACTTTTACACTTTTTCCCTTAGTGCATAAAATTACAAATATGCACCGCTTCGCCACATCCACTCAAATTGTGAAAAATGTACACTCTTGGATGCAAATTGAGAAACTTCTTGCACTAATTTATAATTGCAAATATTCAAATAATATTTATCAGGTCACGGGGTTGATTTTGCATTTTGTGAATGTGATAGAAAGTTACAAGTTTGAAAATTAGACCAGCCATACTGTAATCATTTGGGAGCTTCCACGTACTAGTGGGAAATGGGAGAGAAAACACAAATAGAAACAATACTAAGGAATATTTTACAATGGATGATCCCTCTAATTTAAAATCTTAAAACAAAATTGGTTCCCTGTAAGAAAATTCAAAATAATGCACATCCAAACATGATCCTCGACTGAAAAAGAGGAAATACAAATCCATACATAGAAGAACCAAAATTCCAACTCGCACCCCCATAAGAAAATATAAAAATATAATAGATAATGATGGAAATGCTTAACCAAATAGTGGAAAGATTAATTCGAGCACCAATAGAGTACACAATTAATACAAATGAATCCAATAGTAGCGGTGATAAGAAAATGTGCAAGGGGATTTTCAATAGTAGAGAGAGTGATATCCTCTCCACTAGAAGATATACCATGTGGTATATTTTTAGGGATTCAATGAGGTGAGTAAATGAAACATGAGAATTATTACTTTCAATTTGGATGTAATGAAGGGTGGCCTTTAATGTAAGAAGAAAATTAGGTGTAATGTGCAAGAGATCATAAAGAGATAGTTTGGCTAGTGTATTCTTAAGCTTCTCAATGATGTCATAACCCTTAGAGGTGGTGGTGGGAACTGTGTAATTGATAGGTGGTTGAACATATACAGGTGGAGCTATAGGAGGATGAGTATGGTGAGTGGTGACTACACTAATGGTTGGATCAAGAATTAGAGTGATGAAGTGAGGAGGATGTTGAGTACAAAATTACATAAAATTAGTGCTGAAAGCCATGCCACAAACCTTGGTGGGACTATAAGAGGGATAAGAATATTGATCCATGAATTTAGAATAAGTGGATAGATTTCAATGTAATTTTTGAAGGTATGGTTTGAGCGATGTGGTTCACAAAATGATTTAATTTAAAATGGAATTAAATATTATTACATATTAACTACTGTAAAAAATGATATATAAATACTAATATATAATATGACACAAGAAAAATAACATGTAAAATATGAAAACCTAAGCAAGAAGAAGAGGTAGGAATACTTAGCTTATTTCTGAATGGATGGGAAGTGATTTGAGTAGGTGCAAGTGTTGAACATATTGCAAATAAGGTCATCACTCCTCATGGTAAAATCTAAAACTTAGGAATAGAGGAGGATAGGGGAACCCATGGGAGGGAAGTGGTGCCTAGGCACTGGTGACTGAGAAAATGCTCGAGATCTAATTTTTGTTTCATCACAAGGGTTTCATAGTTTTTCCCTATTGATCACATGATATTCACTCCTAGATTGGTGAATTTACATGTAACTTGTAAGAAATAAGTTCACTTACACATAACCAAATACCACATCAAACCTAAAAACGAAAATACAAAATAGGGATTTGGAATGACCCTAGAGGTCACCCAGAGAGTGAGCTTACGACTGAGTGCTATGCTAAATTTCAAACTACATGTAGTTATTGTGTGTTTGTGTGTAGAAATGGTGCCCTTGGATCCCCTTGTGCAAGTTTTAATTAATTGTAGGATGTGGCTAGAATGTAGCAATGTAGTAGTATGTGTGGATGGAATAGAATATAATCCCCCTACCTATGGTGTGTATGTAGAAGTATGCATCCCTTGTTCCTTGAAATTATTCCTTTGAAGTTATTTAGTGCCTTTGGAATGCAAGATTAGGTGATGATAATAATACTTAGAGCTTGGTACTCTATTTTGAAAACATAACTATGTATTTATCTGATTCCCTTGTTTGAATTTTGTAATTAACAATTGGAAGGCCGAACCATAAGTGAAAAATATGCCCAAAAGATAAAAGAGACCCAAAAGGAGTGAGTGAGGTAGAAAATGTTTAGGGGCACCCAAAGGAGACATGAGCATTTGAGCACTTTTGTCTTGGTTAGGCACTGGTGCATGAAACCATGTATGATAAATGAGTTAAGTTCAGACTGTGTTGTAGGGTGTGTAAGACTAAAGATAAAGCAAGAGACAAAGAAAAGAGGCCAAAAGGTAGTTTTTGATCAATAGTTTTCTTACTTAGGAATCATGTAAATGCTAGCATGCTTTTAGGACCTAAAAATGTACCCAAGTGCATGATTTTGTGTCTACAGAGGTATACATTATTTTTTCAGTTGATACTTTTAAGAATAGTGTGGGAAACTAGTTGTAAGAAAAATTTCCACTCTCATTAAAGGCCATGTCCATTGTCAAATTAATTTCATGGCCACATTTTGTGAGGAAAGGATACTATTTCTGCTTACCTATTATAGGTTTTGTTCATCTTCCTTTACCTTTGGTTATGATTGTATAGGTATGTTTTCAATTATTAAATTAATTTCTTTTGCACACTTTTCATGTTTCCAATTAGGACATGTATGATTTTTTATGTTTGTATATAGTTTTTTTCCTTGTTCTTGTTACAAAGTCCCTTTTAGAGTAGATTTCATGGTGTAATAAAGTATTCTAGGTAGAGAAGGTTTCATAGTGAGAAAGTGTTTTGGGGTAGTGTCAAATGCATGCACTCCATTTCCAAATCAACATACAATTCATAACTCTACAATGCCTCATCCTTGCCAAGAAATCAATGATTTGGTCTAGTTTTAAACAGTTTTCCTCTCTCATTAAGGATTAATTATTCAGTTTCTCCTTAGAAAAATTAGATTTTGGGGAAAATTTCAAAGTGCATTTTTTCAGCCCCAAGGGATCATGTTTTAGGAGAAAGTCCCCCATGCTCCTTTGTAAAACATTATAGTATTTTTGGGACAATTTTCAAGGTTTATAAAATCTCCCAAGTACTTAGCTTTAAGAGCACAACCAAGGAAGTCCCAAATAATCTCCATATTGAGCAGGTTTAATGACAGAATCAGATGGTTGGAGTAATTCCAAAGATTCATTTTGAGCTCTATAGATCATTTCTAAGCCCAACTGTGCTTCGTGCAGGTTTAGGGGTGGTTTTTTCATATTTTGATAAGGTTTTAAAAGCTTCAGTCTCAACTCCATGTCTAGTGGATTGCATAAGGATACTAGTCACTTTAGTAGGAAAATAACCCATGAAGGTATCCAATTTGCTTTCCCAAATTAAGCCCCAACTAATTTAGATAACTTCCCCCTTTAATTTAGACTTAACCATTTAAAAACTCGTGGGGTGTTCATTTAATCATCAAATTAAGTAATTGACGAAAGCTAGATGATTATGTTAAAAACCTATGGGAAGATAGGTGGACACGTGGTGTAATTATGGGATTTGAATTAACTTTCAGTATCTACGGACCTCAAGTCCATAGAATTAACTAAATTAAATACACTTTCACGTCTAGGATGATTAGTGGAAATTTAGTGGGAACACACAATAATGTAGAGAGGAGACATATGGCATAATATTAAACATCCAAAGGAGAACACGTGTTAGCATATCATCACCTTCTCTAGCCAAAGCAATCTAATAGACTTGAACCCATGGAATAAACTATGTTTTATAAAACCTTCGTGTCTAGATGGGTCAGCCACAGGGTTTGAAAAACATACAGTGGTATAAAATGAGGACACATGGTAGGATCTAAGTAGCCAAAGGGTAGACATGTGTCAGCATTCCAGAGAACCTCAAGGAATATGGGCTTCAACAGACATAAGTCTGTGGAATGATCAGAATCTAATGAAAATTTTGGGTCTACAGGAGTTGAAATAGTTAAATAATTCATAATGTCAATTAAAAATTATTAAATCCCTTTTAAAATATTATAGGTCCGTTTAGTTACTTAAAACACATAATTACACCTGTACTATTTATGTGTTTATAAATTACCTTCGTACTTTCTTAAATATCATTATATCTTCTTTCATACTAAAATTAGGTTTTCTAATTCGACAATACAACTTGATTCTTCCAAGTCTAAGTTGTTGCCCTCAAGGAAGATAATTAGAACATAATTGATTATTTTTTATAAAATGATTTATATCACATATTTATCTATAAAAATAGATACATCATTTAACATTATTTCTCAAATGATCAGTCCTATGTTCCTGATTTCATTTTTGTTCATGTTTATTTTCTATAACTTATCAACTTATATATATATATATATATATATATAGCAAGTAGTTAATTTATTCTTAGCTTTAAGTATGCCTTCTTAATTATATCTTTAGCTAAAGAGGTCATACTAAACTTCATACTCAATCTAAGTTGATGCACTTGTACCACCCACTAGGGTTTGTAGACTTAACACTACATTAATTATATCCAATCATCCATGAATGAGTTTCTGATATCAGGGTCTACAACAACGATTCTCGGTTATGATTTATATACTTTGTATGTTTTAATTCAGGAACCATCAAACCTAATGTAAATTCTTATCTTTGCACAACACCTGGTTATTTTATAACTTTCTGTTTTGTTTATACATTTACATGCTCATATGACTTCTTACAAAATAATATCTTTTCTTCCATATAAAATGAATACTTTATTGATAACAATAGTTCCAAATAAAGCCATTTACTCAATCTTGATGTTCCTTTCATCAATTGATAAACTTAAGAATTAATAATTTTACATAGCCATAAGTAATACTATTAATAGAGATTCAATATATATAATAGGCCCAATGGAATTTTTATAATTCACAAGGATATATTTAACTTTGAATCAATGATATACAATATGTTTTTCGTAAAAATAGGCACAAAATAATCAATGCTAGTCAAATCATCCCTTCCTTTATTTTCTTGAAGTTCCCTTTAATCCTGTAACTAAAATTATAATGTAAAACAATGTACATGGTTAGTTCGCAAGAATTGACATGGACTATCTTCACATCTATCAAGTTATTTCATTACAAAATGATTTAATATATTTTGCACATTTAAGATAATTTCTCTAACATTATACTCAAGTAAGCATGTGAACAATAATGAAATTGATCTAATAAATTTATTTAAGCTTCTTTCTACAACTTAAAAATAACACTAGATCAGTTTGTTTGTCATAGAAACTTTATTTATAACTCACATCAAATAAACACAACAACATTACTTTATGAAATAGATATAAATATGGTAACTTATTTAAGAAATCACATCAGAAAGGATCTATGTGATTGTATTTTATAAAGACATGAAAATGGAACTCATCCTTTTTTTCCAAACTTTAATCAATTTTTTATGCATCTTGCATAGGAAAAAAGGAAAAAAATTAAGCTTGAACTCAAATGAAAAATTCAAATTTAAATGATGACCATATCAATGGCTAAGTTCTGGTTTGATCAAGCCACTTTATAGGATCCCAAGGTGAGTATGAAGACACAAGAAAAACAACCAAAAAATTATCAAACCGAACCCTTCCATATTATATATATCACAGGATTTACTTGAAGGCATCTGTAGAGTAGTATGGTCACCCATAAATAAAATCAATTCCTTTATAAAACCATGTACAAAATATAAAATATTCACCATCCTAACATAATGGTTTTGTCTATGTACAAAGATAGGGGTAATGCATCTTAGCTCATACGAGCTATTCAATCCACATAAATTAGACTCTACGTTCACTAGTGTTCAATCAAAGAATCTCAAGAACATAGATTACCCTTGGAATGAATGCAACTGAAACCATTATTTTTCACAACCCATTCACTTAATCCAATTCCCACATCCATTTATATTTTAATAACAATAAACTCAAAACACACAAATGAAAAGGCATATCCCGTACCCTAAACAGGGATGGATAAACAAAGGGTCATTGAATATTCATGTTATGGATACCCAAGTATGCTGACAAGAAAATTACCAGAAAGGAGAGGAAATAATCCAAGAACGCAACCCTACAGTCTCTGATCATATGAAATGGTTAAATTTAAGCATCTTAGACCACTCAAAAAATAATCAAACTAATAAAAAACACTCGCATCCCATCTCAGAAGTATGGCAAGAAAACAAAATTTTCAAACAAAATTACAAGTTTAAGAACAAGTAGTCCTTTTAACATCCTAGAAAAATTTCATACGATGCATCCAAAAAAATAAAACCCATTTCAACTTCCAAGGATTTACAACCCAATAGTTGAGAAAATAGAATATTGATTAAACATGCAACCAATAGACATTCAAGGATATTGAAATGAAATAACTAGATATGGAGAAAATAGTCCATGCCTGAAATATGGAGAGCTTTGCTCTTTATTTATCATTAGATAGATCTTATGTAGGTCAAGAAAACAATAATCTAAAAAAACTCGATCACTTGAACACAAAGAAACCCTCAATAACCTTTTCTCAATATAAATAGACCAATGCCTGTATTTCCTAGTTTTCATGAGTTCCATTTTAAACAAAGTCTCTATTTTTTGGAAACTGGTAATAAACTGAATTAAAACCTTCATGCATAACCCTCTATCATAGCTTTAGAAAAACAAGAGTGTTTAACCAATTTTTCATGCAAAGGTGATAACTTCTCCAAGAATATTTGCACAATACCCGAAATCTATGGGGTGTGTTTAATAAAATCAATTCTTGTAGGCACATAGGGAGTCAAAATCCCTATTATCTTCCAAATCCCATAGTTTAACAACAACTAAATAACCATACTAATTTTTATGGTAGTCAATATTACCTTTTGAAATATGCCTTTTTAAATGTGCATGGTGGTTGATGATTGAACAATAAAAATAATATAGCAAACTAATATTGAGAAAATGTGTCATGATAAATGTTTTCAAAACTCACATGGTTGGGGAAAATATCACCACTTTCAACAAAATGTCCAACATCCTATCAATTTCCAATCAAGTATGATCAAATCATATAGATTCCAAACAAAACAAGACCAATGAATATGGTTGAAGACTCTATTAATCTAAGATACTATTTATCTTAGTTCCCAAGGTAATGCATAGTAATCAAATGCCCAATACCATGTTTTAATGGTAATCAAGAAACCATACCATATATCTAAGACATGGCCAATGACCTTTAAAGTAACCAAAATTTTTAATTTCCTACAAGGTCTAAGACCAACATACTTAGTTTAGCATTAAGATCAATCCAAGATAATAATAATACCAACCAAGCTTATTCAGAGTGCATGGCGATACTTCCAATCAATGGTCACAAACTGTATGTATAACAACTAAGCTTATTAAAGCAGTAAAATAAGTACCTAAGATCAATGAATTAAATCAACAAATTCAAGAATAAATCATGATTATAAATCATTAATTACACATTCTTTGCTTTATGGCAAAGCTAATAAAATAATTAGCAACTTTTCAAAATTCATTAATATTTCCAGTAATCCAAATAATACATTATAGTTAGGTATAATCCTTCACATTTCAAATAACAGTACCATCTTTTTCATAATAAATATAATATCTTAGAAAATTAGTTTCTTTACCTGATCCAATTGGAAGTCATCTCTTTGTTGTACGATCAAAGATCATAACTATATCAAAAAATTTAAATTACTTCCCACATTTACCATTATTTTCTCATATTGAAAATAATATAAAGCAACTATGTTTAGGTTCATCATATTTTACAAGTCATTAGTTTTATCACAAAAGTAAACTAAAAGTATCAATGAAAAGTACAATAACCACACAAGTATTCAATTACCTCAAATCAATCACATTCAACAAAGTAAGTATCTCATAAGACACAACATTTCATAGTACACAATAATATTTATTAAAGGTATTACAACCAACAGTCCAACAATGCACCGCATCAACATACCCACCAAGGTAAGTATAGAAAAGCATCAAAGAAAAAAATGTCATAAATGTTAAGTGCATTACGAGTGTTGAATGACAAACATTGTTATGCGGTTGTACATGCAACTACAAGTAAGTGTGCATATCCTTTCCAAGATATGTATACGCACATGTGGCTATATATACATCCTCGTAAAAAAAATTATTCTCTAACTCTCGTAACCCACTCTTCATTTACGACTTATCCCTTTCGATGAAACAATATGAAATCTTGGGATGTGACATACTTCCCCCATTAATGAATCATCACCTCAATTATTTTTACTCATTAATCGCAATTAGAATAATCAATCACATAGTTATATCTAATAGCTAAGGAGAACAATTATCATTTTAATCCAAAAACTAACAATTTTCCAAATTTTAGTCTATCTATTTTCAAATTTATTGGCTATAACAACCTTTCAACTAGAAAAACTATCACACAGTAAAAAATATGACATAATTTTTTCATCATTACAACCAGTTATAACATGCAATATTATGTAATATATATAACAAATAGTCAAAAACATGTTATATAAAGATGAATCAAATAAGGAAAACATTGTTTCTAACTCCACCCTATCTTCTCAAGTTGTTTTATTTCATTATTACACTAGTCTTTTCTAGACTTTGCCTTTTGCAATTCCCAATTTCTTTGTAATGAACCCAATAATTTTTCTTTTTCCTGTTGGTTTTACAAAAATATATCTATGGTTGTCATTCTTTGGATATCTTCATCCTTGATTATTTTCCAATGATTACTTAAATCATTTAAACTATTCCTTTCTTTTCCTTTTAGGATTGTTGTTTTCACATACTTCGAGGTATTGGTTTGTATTTAATACCAATAAACCTTTGACTTACACTGGGACCTGTCAATATATTCACTATGTCTTAATTCATTTAATGAACTCACTTATAACTCCAATTTCCATGATGAAGCTTAATCCACGTCAATGTTGCATCAATAGACATAGGTTTTTAGTTTTAAACATATTTCTTTTCATATGCTATAAATAAATCAGATTTCTCTTTCTGTTTTCACCTAATCACTAGATACAACAAACTCAAACATACTAGTGGTATACTAAAACAACATTAGGAAGTCCTTCATTACTTACCTGACATCTTGTTAGGAAAAACTTGTTCATTTTCATGGTTGTTATCCACTACAATGTTGTTATGCTCCTTTTTGTTGGAAATTACAACAAGTTCTTATTTTTTTACTCATCCTGATAGTCCACATTTTTTTACATATCATTTCCACCACTTTTCCTAAATTTATAGGTGAAGAAAAGATAAATCTCTTGTATAATTTTACTCGTTTTTGAGTTGGAATTTGACTGCAAATTTTCTTATATCCTTTAGGTTTCTTTGCACGCTACTTCCACATTATATAGTCCACACATATCTAATTCATATACCCTTTTAGGGTTTAATTTCATGATGGATTCAAGTTCCAAATTTTACCATCAAGACATATTGATAAATAAACAACTCCCTTGATGATTGTTACCAATTAGTTCAAATTATTTTACCTTGAATATTCATTTTCACACTTTACCAGCTGCTCCCACCAACCTTCTGGTTTCATGTGTCATGAAGGACTGTTAAATTTTTATCTAATTTATTTGTAACTAACCTACAACATAATTTGGTCCAGTTTTTTCTCCATGGTTCATCCTTCACATATCCATTGTATTTTATTAAAATAATAATATATTCAGTTAACGTAAGGACCCAATAAGTCTAAGAGCTACAACCTTCAACTTTGATACAAAAATGTAACACCTCAATATTACGCTTCTTCAAACTAAGGGATTTTTTTACCCATTTAATTATCTTGATTCTTTTAATGATTTTAAAATTTAGTAATTAAAATCCAACATTTATTTATGTTTAGAATCCATCTTGACAACTATATGATAACCATGTGCAACTGCAGGGGTTAAAAATTCCATCTGATTCCCCTCACACACTCATTACGAGCCAATATACCCATTATATCATTTGGTTAAGCCTTATTACAAGATGAGATAACTTTTGATGTATTCTTAGCATCTTATAGAAAGTCACTACTATAACTATCATCTCAATCCTGACACCATAATAAGAGGACTTGCTAAATAGAAAATGCATACAGTTACATGCACTACTATGGGCATAATTTTTGGCATCGTGCTAGCTAGCCTAGTGTCATCAATAAACATAATCCACTTAAAACATGTCTTCCCTTGACCTCACAACCATTTCGATCATATACATTGGAATTCATTTTTGTTTCTAAAGTTATTAAGTTAATTATTACTATTCTTAAGTAATCATGATAGATGTATGTATTGGTATCTTCGAGAAAATTCATAATATGAGCACCTCTTATATCATGATAATCAACTATATCATTTTATGATATAAAGTTATATTTTATCTAGTACAAGACTTAAATAATTCACAGTGCCAGTTAAACATTATTAAAGCCCTTTTACAAGATTCTAGGTCTATTTATTAACTTAATACATATAAATACACTTGTACTATTCATGTGTTTACAAAGTACTGTCATACTTTCTTACATATAATTGTATCTTATTTCATACTAAAATCAGGTCTGTTTATTCAATGATACAACTTGATTCTTCCAAGTGTAAGCTGTTATCCTCAAGGAAGCTAATTAGAACCTAAACAATTATTTTTATAAACTGATTTGTAATCAAATACTTATCTATAAAATTAGATACATCAATTAACATTATTTCTCAAATTCTTAGTCCTATGTTCATAATTTCACTACTATTCATGTTTATTTTATATCATTTATCAACTTATATATATATATATATATACTTCATTTATTCTTATCTCCTTCAAATATGCTTCATTTATCTCCTTCATTTATTCTTACTTATGGTTTTATCTCAAGAGGTCATAATATACTTCATACTCGATCTAAATTGATGCACTTTCCCCCATCACTAGGGTTTATAGACTTAACATTATGTTAATTATATCCAATCGTCCATAACTAATTTGCTGATGATGATATTTTACATACAAGGAGGCTCATTTATGATTTGTACACTTAATGAAGTAATAATTGTGGAAACTTTTAAACCTAATGATACAAGTTCATCTATTACATTCATATGAAACCTAGTACAACTTATAAGTCACAAAGTTTCGTTTACTAGCCTTTTATCACAATTCATATATACTTATTACACAACCTACAAAAATTTCTTCCATATAAGACTAAAATACAACAATGATAACATGGGCAGTTCCCAAGAACTAACATGGATCATATACATCCCATTTCTAGATGTTTCTTTCATACAAAATAGAATGAACAATCCACCTATACTGATTTTCATAGCCATAACAAAGACTCATCAACTAGAGGGTACATTAAATATTAATAGGTCAAATGGCCTATTAAATAGATTCACAAGGATAATGAAAATTTGCAAGCATACTCCAATTAGTAACTGATATACATTACATTTATCCTGAATTAAATAGGCTCAAAAATGATCAATCCTAGTCAAATCATTCCTTCTTTTCATTCTACTGAAGAATCACGTCTCAGTCTTTACAACTAACCTGATAATGCTACTACAATGTAGCATGGCTAGTTATCAATTAAGAAGGAAGCATAGACTATCTTCATTATCTAATCCAAATGATTAACATAAAGCCAATTAAAGCATATCAAGCATATATTTCATGCTCACTCTAATTCCTCATAACATTATTTAATCAAAAAAATCATGTAAACATATGCATGCAAAATGTATTTAAGATATTTAGTTCCCAAACTTATCATTATAGTAACTGAGAAATAACACTAGTTCTCATAGTATAAGACATCACAATTTTCTTTATACATTCACCCAGTCATAATTACCACAATCGTATTCCTTTATAGACACATTAGATATAAATAATCATGTAAATTGATATTCGAAAATAACATCAGCAAGGATCTATGTGATTTACTTTTATCATATCTTCTATCCTTTCGAACTCAACCTTTTTCTTCAACCTTTAATCAATTTTGTAAGCATCTTGCTCAAAGATTTTAAAGGATCATCCAATCCTATGTTATTTTGAAAGTCAAATCAAATACCTTATTACCTAAATGTATGAGCATATTTTACCGGATCCAAGACTTAGACAAGTTTGTTTAAACCATTTTATAGGTTCCCATTTTGAGTATGAAGAGACTAGAAAATCCACCAGAAAATTATGCAAATGAAATCCTTCCAACTTATTTGATCATTATGAGATTGCCTTGAAATCATCTATAGAATAGTATAAGCACCCATGACTAAAAATTAGTTCCTAGATAACAAGTCCTGACTATCACAGTAGAAAACTTTCACTAGATCCTAACATCAATGCTTTCATCTATGGACAAATATAGGTTGGGTAATGAATAATAAGCTAATACAAGCTAGTCGCATCCACATCTAATTAGGGATTCTGTAAGTCTCACTAGAGTTCAATGAATACAATCATGATGAACACACATTACCACCTATAATTTAATGCAAGGCCATAACCATTTTTTTTCACAACTCATCCACTTAATCCAATCCCCACCTCCATTAATATCTTACCAAAAATGAAATTTAAATACCCACCTCTCAAGGCATATCCACATAATACTCTTAGACAATCAAGGATAAACCACATATCATTGAATATTCATGCTACTGATACTCAAGTATGCTGAAAAGAAAATGACAAAAAAGGAGAGGAAATAATCCAAACACACAACCCTATAGCTTCTAATCATATGAACTAGTTAAATTTAATCATATTCAACCACTCATTAATCTATGATTCAAACTATTGAACAATCATTCAAATCCCATCTCAGAAGTATGGAAAGAAAACATGTTTATTTTTTTTGATAATAAAACAAGTTCAAGACAAGATAAATCCTTTCAACATCCCATGTCTAAATATCATATGATGCAGTCCAAAAAATGACAACCTATGTTAACTACCAAGGATTTACAATCCAATAGAAGAGAAATTCCCTAAGATTAATTCAAGCATACAAGAACAAAAGACATGTCAAGGATCCTTGAAATCAAATAACTCCCATATGATTTAAAAAGTACATGCCTCACACATATAGAGATACCCCCAAAACTTCCTCCTTAATATTTATCCCTCAGATCTAGAAATTCAAGCATGTGAGAATAGATCTAATTACTTGAACACCAAGTATCCCTTGATACCCTTTTTCATGCAATATATCATAGGACCAACTGCTTTGTTTCCTAGTTTGCAAATGTTACATGAAAAATAAAATGAACCCTAGTTTTTGCAACATGGTACATAGCTTGAATCAAGGAAGCTTCATGAACAACCCTCTATCAAGGGGTTTAACAAAACATTTAATAATGTCTTACCAATGCCACATGTAAAAGTGGTAGGCTTCTCCAATAATGCTTCGCTCTCCTCTGAAATTTATAGTTAGGAGTGGCCAAAGATTGATCAAAAATAATCCATACATGTTTTCATGGGGAATGTGTTAAAATCAACAATGGTTATGTTTCTAATGAAATAGTTTAATAAAATCCAAATAACCATTCTAATTTGCAGAGTAGTCAATATTACCTTTTTAGACATTCCTTTCTAAATTTACATGGTGGTCGATGACTGAACAACAACAACAATCTAGTTACTTATAACCTTATCAACTTTGTCTCGATGATAAAAGACTGACATCATGATGCCATGATAAATGTTTCCAAAATCAATCATATTTTTGGGTATTTTCCATATCACTATCATTTTATAATCAAGTATGGTCAAACATCATATTGATTTCCTAATAAAGTATGTTCAAGACCATATGAATATGGTCGAAGACTCTATTAATATAATCCACCATTTATCTTAGTTCCTAGAGGCTTATGCATAATCTAAAATGCAAAATACCATGTTTTAATGGTAATAAAGAAACCATACCATATGTCTAAGACATGGCCAATGGCCTTTAAAGTAACCGAAATTTTTTAATTTTCTTCAAGGTTTGCAGACCAGCATACTTAGCTTAGCACTACAATCAGATCCCAGACAAGAATAAAACTAACCAATCTTATTCATATTTCATAGTGATGCTACCAATCACTGGTCACACACTATATGCGTAACGACTAAGCTTATTAAAGAAATCAAATAAGTACCCAATATTAATGAATTGAATCAACAAATTCAAGCATAATGCATGATTATAAATCATTAATTACATGTACTCTACATTATGGCCAAGCTAATAAAATAGTTAGAAACTTTTCAACATTCATCGATATTTCCAGTTATCTAAATAATCCATTATAGTTAGGCATAATCCTTCACAATTCAAATACATGTATACCATCATTTTTGTAATAAATATAATCAAACTTGTATCTTAGAAAATCAATTGACTTTACCTAATCCAATCAAAATTCATCTCCTTATTTTGTATGATCAATGCCGGTATCTCTATCAAATGATTTAGTACTTCCCACATTTACCATTATTTTCTCATAATGAAAATAATATGATGTAACTATGATTACATTCACAATATTTTGCATGTCATTACATTTAGTAAGAAAGTTAAACTAAAATTATCAATGATAGGTACAACAACCTACAAATCACTCAGATTATGAACCATGGCTCACAGAAAAGTAAATCAGCCTCATTCTACAAAGTGAAACAAGAATTACTTGTACAATGTTAAATACTTTACAAATGCCAAACGATAAGTGATATTGTGTGGTTGTGCATGCAACTATGCGTAAGTGTGTATATCCTTTTCAGGACATACATATTCACATGTATTTGTATACTTAGCTACGCAACAATGTATGTACCCATGCCCTCATAAACCATTCCACATTTTATGACTCATCCTTCCTATGAAATAAAATGAAATTGCAGGATGTGAAATGGTTCATCACGCTATACATATTTTGTGCGTTCTTATGCAAAAGAACTTATTCAGAATTCTCACAGGGATGTTCCTCACTTCCTTTACATTACTTGAATTTCATTCAAATAGAATAAAGGGGGGAAAATAAAGACACAAAATGACACACGCAATACTATTTTTATATACCAAAAAGTATGTTGTTCTATTTATGGATCTTGAGTAAGGAAAGTATTTAATGATCACACACTTCCTACTCCATCTACTTTCTTTGATTATTTATATTATCTTTATCTCTCACTTCTGTCATTTTTGTACCTAGTTTTGGTTAGATCACAAGGATCCTTGTGTGTTAGTCTTCTCACATTTGTTTCCAGTTTCCCCAGGACACCAGCACCCAAGTCCAATTAGAACCTAGGCACTCCTATCCACCCTGGGCACTCTTGTCCTCCTTTTCTTGTTCATGTTTTTGACATTTATGGTTTGTATTTTTTAGTTTTATTACTCCTATCTTGAGGTCCTATTCGGCATGTCATGTCACTAGTGTCAAAATTCAAGCAAGATATCCCTATATATACACAACATACATACCATTATAAGGGTGGGAAATTATTTCAAGGGATATCTTATCTACATACTATCATAGGGACTACATTTTGGCTTACTTACTCTACATACATTGTATATGAAGGGGAAGTTTTGAATTACATCCACACATTTTCATTAGATCTAGATATATCCCTTTATCTTGGCATTTTTGGTGCAAAGGAAACTTAAGGACATGATTCTATAGACACACACATAGAACTACATGGAGTCTAAGATGTACTGTAACACTTGGTCATAAGTTCACTTTGTCGGGTAACCACTAGGGTTAGTCTGACTCCCCATTTTTCATCTTTTATTTTTAAGATTTAACATGTTTTAGGATTTTACAGGACATCATCTATTGTGCAAGTTACCAACAAACTTGGAGATCTTCCAATGACCTACAGGTGATCAATAGTGAAGGATAGGGAAACCCTAATGAAACTAGAAACATCATATTCCAACCCTCTGCATAGTCACAAGTACCTATAAAATGTCCTAAGCACCCTTTCCCTCACCCAGGCACCTGTGTCCCAACTAGTCTACAAGTTCTAGAATTTATATCAAGCATTTCCAGTAATTTTCGCAACCAGATCATCAGTTGTTCCATTTTGGAAATATTTTTGGGATAAATAAAAACCACATAAGTGTCGTATATTTATCTTTTTCTTACAAAATTTCATCTTTAGCATTGTTTATCATTTGTATTTTATTGGATATCATTGTAGTGACTCTAAAATTAGATTTAATATTCTGATTTTGTTAAATCACCATGCATGAGAATACTACTAGCACATTCTTCAATCTAAAGGGCATAAAAATATATGAAAAACTTCCCCATTTAGTGGTGAATGTGGTATTTTGTTAATCCTCACACAAAATGTGCACTTGGTGGTACCTTAAGAATATATTAATAAATGAATATATTTTACACCTTGCAACTCCCTCAAGAATCTCTTATGTAAATGGCATAGGAAAAGGATCTATGAAACATAAAGCATTGAGAACCCTGTAGTCCACAAAAATCTTAATTTAGCCATCCATATTTACATTGATCACCATGGGGCTGACCCCCTCAGATTCCTCAATAGGCTCTATGATCCCTAACTTAAGCATCTTTTCAATCTATTCTTTCACCTTCTCACAAAGGTTCTAGTTCATCCTAAAAGGCCTCTTCCAAGTGGTATACATGCCTTATTTTAGCTTAATCTTCATCTCTCCTGATGAGGAATGGATTCCCTTCATTTCATGGTAACCCCTTAGAAACAAGTCTTGGAATACCCATAAGAGATCAATGATCTTCGTAACCTCTTCTTCTAACTAATAATATCCAATAATAGTCTCCTTAGGTTCATTTTCAGTTCCAATATTAACCTTCTTGATCTTCATAGGTACATGGTATGTGCATGATTTTTCATATGCAGATTCCATCACTTTGCGCATACCCTCTATTTATTTAATTTCCATATCTTTAATTTCTTCATCATCAATGAGGTACACCATATTCAATTTTTCCTTCTCTCTCCACATGCACCCTAGTTAGATCACTTTTATTTTCATTCCATCCTTGCATGCCTCAGTCTCAAGCTCTCCCAAGAGTTGAACCATGATTTCTTCTACCTTTGTGCTATCTCACAGAGTGAGGCACTTCATTATCTTCAAGGCCTCATGTACTGGTGGCTTATTAGAAAAATAATAAAAAGTTTGATCCATACCTTATTTCATGTACTGCCAACTTACAATATCTTGTTTGATCTCAACAAGAACATACCATACCTATGTGAATCCACATAGAGTAGATGAAAACTTATAACTCCATATATATGGTGGTATATCTATGATTCCCGGTTAAAACAACCCACTTGAGACCCAAGAAACAACCTAGGGTTAGCTAGAAAATTATGGAATAATTTTTTTTATTAAAAGTGTCCACAACCAAGTTGCAAGACAACAATTGACCCTATTAGGTTCTAGAACAAATCTAAACTACTAGAACATATTTTTCCTTCATTAAAAAATATCAAGTTCACATGGTTCAATTTTTAGGGTTAGAAGTCTCAATTAGATTCAAGGAGTAATTTACCCCCATACCCACTCTCAAACAGGCTCATAGTTCCAACTTGATTTTTATCATACTTAACATATTAAAATTTTTCTAAATCATTCCCATTAGATAGGAAATTTTCTCACCTTTCTGATGATATAATGAAGTCCTTATAACTCCTTCAGAAACTCAAGATATGGGCAAGCGGACTTTAGAGGTCAAATTTTCCGCAAGGGGGCACGTGTCAAACGGGGAATGAGGATCCATTTCTCGGGTTGGTGGGTCATGAGGTGGCATTAGAAATTTTTCCTAGCATAGCATAAAATTCATATTTATGCCCATGCCTCCACGGGTCCTCCAAGGACACGTAACGGGTCCTGATCCAAAGCGGGAAAGGGTGAGGGAAGGACAGAGCAGCGGAAGAGTTTGGGGCATTTCGCCGAAGAGGGAGAGAAAAAAAAGCAACGTCCACATGCCTGTGGGTTTGCTAGGGACACATGGTGCTCAACAGCCCATCACAAGGGTGAAGGATAGGGAAAGATGTGGTGGCAGAGTTTTTGGAGCAACTTTGCCAAAGGGGTAAAAGGGTAAATGGCACGCGCAGGTCCACGCGTCCATGGAAGAGATCTCTCAAGGCAAGGACGGGAGTGCAGGGCAGTGGGAGGAACCACCAAATTTTTCCAAATAAAAATTTTATAAATGAAAATGGGTCACGAGGGTTCTTCCCCCTCTGCAAGCACCCAAATCTACCACATGGCAGCCTGTGATAGGTTGCGGGCCGGCGAGGAGATCTGGAATTTTTTTCCAAAATTTTAAAAGTTCTAAGGGGAAAAAAGATGCTGCACCTCCACCACTGTCTCGTGAGGACACATGGAAGCCTCTAATTGGCTACGGGCTGGCAAAGGAAAATTCAAAAATTTTCCTAAACAAAAATATTTTAAAAAATTTCCTAAGGATTTTAACGGGAATTTTTCGGGCCACAGGCCTGCCAGGTAAAATTTTCCCAAATTTTCCCACCAAGACATGAAAACTTCAGAGGGTCATGACTTGAGCTAGAAAGCTCATTTTTTTGCAAATTAGGACTTTCTGGAAATCTCTCGATGCCCTCTTTTGACAAGATACATAAATTTTACTTTTTGGTAAATTTTAAGGGGTCAAGTTTGCAAAAAGGATCTGTAGACTTTTAAAAAGCCAATTGGTAATTTCCAACTTTTCAATTTGATTAAATTGGATCTCCTCCTTCACTCAAGATGCCAAATAGACATGGAGAATTGATCTAGGAAGGGTTTAAAGTGATTTAGGAAGGTAAATTTGTTCAATTGATTTTAATTTGTATTTTTCCAACAATTGATATAAAAACAACTGTTAGAGGGATTGGATTTGATTTTTCATTAATTTAACTTTTCTTCTTAAGTTTTCTTTGTCAATTTGAGTTCCTTAATATCTTATCATGCTAAATTATATCAATTAGAAGTTGATTGCTAAGTGTAGGTCTGAACTGTGCATTTTATTTAAATTCATTTGTCAGTTTTAAGTTTATAACTGAAATTTCATTTCTAGAAATTTGTTTAAAAAATTCTTCATTCAAGTGTGGTTTTTATTTCTAAACTAACCCAATACATTTAGTTTTTTATAAAAAATCATTTGAAAGCTAAATTACAATTTTTTATTTCCAATTTTAATATATTTCCAAGGATACAAAACAATATACTTCCGTCATATGTATTTTCTTTCCTTTGCAATTAAACAAAGATTCCATTTACAATTTGATATTCCAACTCAATCACAACAATGCAAATGAGAGATGAACTTACAATTATTTATTAATTCAAATGGAGATACATTTTACATCTTTCCATGTTTTGAATGCAAATAACACATTTCTATTTATTTCTTTCCAATAACAGAACAAAATATAATGTCTTTCACAATTCAAATATCCACTTTCATGATCAATTACATACAAATCTCCTTCACAAAATTCATATTACAATTTCATCCACTTCAAATGGGAAAGGTTACAAATTATTGTGTTTTCACAAGGGACTATCAAACTACATTTTTCCTTTGCTCTAGGATAGCAACATGCACATTTTCTCTTTCTCCAAGTTGATCACAACAAAAGAGATGGAAAGGCAATGGTCTCCACCTAACCAAGACATCCAATGAAATGAGAAGACTTCCTTCATCATTGGCCCCCGAGCCCCAACCAAAATACAATAAAAGGTGTAATTCAACCATGGCAACAACTGGCTTCCACAACATACAACATTCTTTTAACATACACATTTCATTTTAAAAACACAATTCAACACAAAACAATAGTTCACAACTGCATTTAAAGACATTTCGAAACAGAACTCGGTCTTGATCATCCAATCCAAAGGATCAAGGTCTATGGGGGAAGCTTCTTATGCCTCCCAATTGGGAATCGGGCATCCACCAAAATAAACCACCAATAAATTTCACCATACATATCCTTATGCCCCCCAAAAATCTCTCCTTATGCCCCCCACATATTTCCTTATGCCCCCCAACAAAGTAAGAAATGCAAGCTATTTCTTTTCCATGGTGGATCCCAAACCCAAACTCCCTCCACAAAATTATTATGCCAATGGCATTCCCTTATGCCCCCCAATAAATTCGACCCAACCATCCAACAAATACAATAAAACATTCTCCATACACACAACACTCTAAGAAAATAATAGCAATAAAGAAGGAATAAATGCCTACCTTTCCATGGTAGTTTTTATTTCCAACAACAAGCTCTCAAATGCCAAAAACACAGTCCAAAACAACAATCTCCCAAGCATTTAAAAATTTCTCCAAACTTCCTCCAAAAACAAGAGCTCCAACACAAGAAAATGTGCCCCCAAGGAAGTTGCAAAAATTATTCAACAACCCAAAACTAGGCAAGAGTTTGAATTATATAGAAGAGGGAAGAAGAGAGGATGATGTGGATCCATGTAGGATGCCACATCACACATCCTCAATTCAACACAAAAGACAAAATCCATTCTCCCAAGCACAATAAAGACATGGGTGAAAAATGACAAGTTACTTTCACACTCCAAAAATCCCACACCTCAAGGGACAACAAATTAAATAAAATGTAAGAAAGTGCAATTAAAAACATGCAACACGTTTAGAAAAATTCATTATAAAAGCCACAAATCACCTCTCCAACCATAAGTATGGTTGGTAAATTAAATTTAAAGGTATGGGACAAGTTTTACTTGTCCCACAAGCCTCCTAAAACAGGCCCCAAGAACAAATTCGAATTTCCATGGAGGTGGAGTGTTTCATACTCCAAAATGACTTACAAAAACTCTTACACAACTTACACATCCCTTACATATTTAATACAAATAGCCAACAACTCTTATGATTACTTTTTCATATCCCACTTTAATTTATTTAAATTTTAACTATATGATTCTTCACATTAATCTACCACATTTAAATTAATTAAAAAAAGGAACACATTAATAATAAAATACATACAACAATAATAAAAGAGACACATTAATAAAATACACAAATCCATGGTCACATATAAAGGTGATTCCCCCCCATGGGAATACCTACCAAAAACAACACACACACATAAGACATGTTGCCATGGTGATCTTGTTGAATTCACCTAGAATTCCATTTTGGTTGGTCTCCAATCCCCTGATGTTTTGTTGTGATATTTTTAACCTAGAAAATACAAATACCTCCTTTAACTTTGTGGCCATATCAAAACATCCAATATGGTGCAAATAAAATCACAAAATCATCTAAGTGAATCACAAGAACATCGAAGTAATAACTACATCAGTTGAATTTTTAATCAATAACTATATCATCATCAAAATAATATCCATTTTCTAGATCAACTCATAATATTCAAATCACATGTCTGAACAACATCCATAAAAGATCCATGTCAAATAATATATCATCATGCACATATAAGGTGTCTCTAATAATCATCATGCATTATAATCAAATCAAGATCAACAATAATCCATGATCAATGTCTAGCAACATACTAAATCAAAAAATAATAATTTCTATAATTTAATCACAATATCAAAAAAGGTATCCAAAAAGGTGTCAAAGGGAAGTGGGCACTACAATATCCTCTTATCCTTACTCCCATTGTCTCTCACAGTTTTTTATTTGTCCCAAAGTATGAGTCTTCCCATAATACTTAGGTACTAATGAAGGAATATTGCTCCAAGTAAACTAAAAAGTCTACCTTTAGCTTGTGTCAACCCAATAAATTAGCTTTGTGTGTTTCCCACCAACACTATTGTTCCATAAAAGGTACTTACCATCATGTTCTATCTACATCCCTCACTTCACCTCTGCTCCTTGATCAAACAATGAAAGGATTCATGGTTCTCTTCTCCATTGTACCTTGGTAACTGATTTTTTCCTAACAACTTGATCATGTGCAGCCTAATCATCCATGTGACTCTTCACTTAACCTTGTGACTTACCATTTCATAATTTTCATGAGCCCAATTATCATAATCCATACTAGTAGTATCACTAATAGGTTTCACATCCTCCTAATGAAGTACACCTTCTTTTGATGGTTCCATGCTCTCAAAGTCGTGCAATGTATGTGAATAAATCATATTTAGTTCTTATTCACTCACAGGCTCAGTGTAGGGCACAACATTTACATCATCTTGGGGTATGACAATGCACTCCTCATTTTTCTCAAAACTAATATATATTTTGTTGAATTTTAGGTCTGTATTGTTTGCATAACATTAAGTATGCCCAAGGAGTGCTAGAAAATTATCTGCCTTAGCCAGCTCTGAATATTCAAAATATCCTATGAATTTTGTTCCTTGAATAGTGATTGAGGCATCCTTGAGTACCCCAATAGGCATGGCCCTTGTTTTATTTTCAACATAAATTACATTAGAATATGGCTACAATTGTATTATCCCCATCTGGTTCTAAGAATCCAAAGTTATAACATTGACCTATGCACCTACGTCAATCAAAATATTACTCATAAGCCAACTATCAATCACTGCAACCATTGTAATTTCCTTATCATACTCATGGTCATGTGGTGGTAATTTGACATGAAGGGTCATGCAATCTTGTTCAATCCCTGTGTTTTTTACTTTCACACACAACCATTATCTAAGAAAATGAATGAGGTTATCTTGGTGCAACATCCTTAATTCTTCCCTCAAATCATCAAAATATTTCTATGGAATCTTAGTTCCTCTCACACTCTTTCTCCTTCAAGTTTTGTATATAGAATTGCATCTCTATGCCAAAAACCATGGTCTCTTAATAAACCTCCTTCTCATGAGCCACATATAGATACTTAACATGTATAATATCTTCATGTATAATCTCCTCATGATAAAGGGGTTTAATTTAAGAGGATCCCACACACATGTTGATTTTGCACATGTAGTGACTAACACAGGCTAGAGCTCTATACCATCCATATTTTTAGGTACCCACTGGTTATTCTTTATGTGATGTACCTTGATCATACCTAAACCTTTTTCATTATTCTTTTTTTTATACATATGTTCATAGAGATGCAGATAATCCTCAACCTTGTGTACCTTTCCATAGTATGCATAGACCTGATTCTTTGGACACTCACATTGGTAATGATCTGGGGACCCAAAAGTACAGTAAGTCCCACATTTAAACCTTCCTCTACCACCATCTCTTCTACTCCTATATCCATCTCGAATCCCACCATCTCCATTAAATTGTACCCTTCATTAGGTAGGGATTCCTATTCTTGGGAGTTACTTTCCACATTGGTCTATCACAATCTTGTCTCACATGCCTCGTGAATATGTTTAATAAAATGGTAGTTTGTTGTATCATGAGTATGTGCATTGTAAATCTTACAATACATGCAGATGTTCTTCATTGTTGCATTCTGCAAGAGGGGGAAATTCAAGACATCGTGAATCTTATGGAAAATATCACAAGAGTGTAATAGTGCACACACATTCCTTCATAGAAAACTATCCTTAGTGTGCCCTTCCACATCACAATCAGTGCACCAAAACTCACTATGTATCTCATGTGAAAAATTGGTAGATATATTCTCCAATTGTTTAGCCATAGTTGTTATTTTCACTTGAAGAAAACATCTCACTCCAATGTGTTGCACTCCTAACTGATTGAGTGCACAGAGCTACATCTAAATCCTCATGTGGATCAGTAAATGTTTATGTGATAAGGCCATTCGAAACAAAGTCAAAAAGCCTCCAAAAAACCATTGTGCATGTTGGATCTGATGAATATAATAAGATAACTTAGGCAATAGAGTTTTAAACTACGCATTATACTCCCGTACACTTTTAAATAAACCCTTATTTATGTCATTAAGTGCGTTAATAATATTTTTCTCAAACTCATGAATGTGAAATTCAGCCAAAAAGGTAGTGCTCGGTACACCATAATTCACCATAGTCTGATGTGGATCATAATTTCCGTACTAGTTATGTGGAGACTCTTGAAGTGTGGTGGAAAAATAACTTTCCTTTCTATCAAATTTTTTATGCCCGTAGCTCTCCATTACAATTCACACTTTTTAACATGTTGATCCACATCCTCTACACCTCAATACTCTAACAAGTGAAGAGACATATCAAATAATACTTGGGTTGTCTTATGTTATGCTTACTGGGGCTGTAATGGTTACTGGGGTTATTGTTGTTGTGGTGGCCCCTATTCTACGGTGGGACCAAATATTGATCCTGATCCTCCACCAAGATTTCCTTTACATGATGGCTGACCTGAACCTCCTAAGCCTCCTGTAGTGACCTATGGACTCGTAGATGAACTCTCTTATGTCCTAGTCATTATGTTGAACTGGAAACCAACCATATGTGCTACAACATCACCTATAGGATTTATTCCACTATTATGCCTGTTAATGCCTAGCCCTGATGAAGCTCTTATTAAAATACTTCCAAATTCACTAGTTCTAAACACTGACACCTGTTACACTACCATGTGTGCATTTTTGATCTATTGTGCCTGCTTAGCAGTAACTAGATATGTCTACCTATGTCTCGTACCCAATGTGGAGATTCTACTTGTTCACCTTCACTATGATGCTCTTCAAAAACTACCTCTAGATTTGGAACACCATGTGCAAGGGCTAGGAGAACAAGACGGGTCAAATGCGTGCCTGCATTTCTCATTATCTCCTTAGACTCGCTCTCATCAGATGCCAAAGGGGTCTCTCTATTATACTTTTCCAATGTTATAAGGACATGCTACTGTGGTCCCTCACTTTCTATGGGCCACTCATCACTTCCACTAGTCATCATTCTTCTTGATCTTAATGCCTCATCAACTACCCTTTAGTTATACTTGAGCCATCTCTCCTCTCTGTCTTTCTTCCACTATGGCCATCGTCATCCTCCCCAAACCTTATTTATATGATTTTTACACATATACATGCATATTTTACAAATTTTTCAGATTCTCTTTTATAGGTCCATTTTTATGGGAAGTAGTATTCAATATCAACCACGACATCATCCACATCATCACAATAACAACATCGACAATAGGTACATCACGACATCTACACGTGTTTCTTTCCTAGGTTCATTTTCATCACATTTTACACTTTCTCATCCTTAACATCCACACTTCACATTTTTTATCACTCCACTCTTTGTCTAGTACCTCACCACACTTACATCATTGATCTACATGGTTATCAGGTACACATATCTATGTACTTCATTATATAGATATTTATACTCACCAACATAAAGTGCGGGAAAATATAAACACAAAATCATGCACTTTGGGTAATTATCTAGTCCTAATTACATATTACTATTCATATTATTCCTAAGTAAGAAAAGTACTAATCAACCCATGTCTTTGGCCAAATTTCTTTTCTTTTTGTTGCTACTTTCAGACTTGCACCCTTACCTGCTCAATCTTCCTTTTTATTCTTTGGTATTTTTCATCCTGGACCCCAGTAGGCGCCCTTTTCCCATCTGGGTGCCCCATTCCTCTTTTTACTTTGCTCACACTTTTTGGGTCCTTTCTATCCATTTGAGCATCTTATATTTTTGGTCGTCGGCCTTTTCAGGGTTAATTATGAAATTAAAGCAAGGTAATAATATAAATATAAAGTTATGTGATCATAATAAAGGACCAAACACTAAGAACTATCTATCACCACATAAGGTTATATGCATCAAGGCATCTAAGAGCTCTATTGTATACATATAGCTCCATCACAAGGGACGCGACGGATGGTTTTTCTACATCACACTTCATAATAGGGAAGTTCATTTTATTCCATACACACATTTACTACTTTTTACATCTAGCTACTTTCTCGCTAACCAAGTGTGACTAGTGAAAGGAACTATAAGAAGATTATTCAAGCCATGATCTCAAATAATAATAGCACACCACATTAGATTTGTAAAAAAAAGAGCTAAAATACCATATATGGAAATCCATCATAATCCATAATGCTCAATACATTACAATAAAATGACCTTAATTACTCAATAAGAAAGATGTACATTTAGGAGGAGGGAAGTGCAACTAATACCTAAATTATTGGTGAATAAATTCCACTAACTGATACTGATAGCTAATTTAACTCCAAAATACTAGTAAGCTAACTCCACACAACTAGTACACCTAAGAAAGCTAACCCAACAAGTGTAGGGATAACAAAGTGTAAGAATTATCCTAATAAATAAATAAAAGGATAAATAATAACCTACACTAACACCCTCCCATAAGCATATCTTAGGTGGGTGAAAAAGAAGGTGGGTCCTGAAACAAGGCTTGATGAGGTACCCATGTACAATAACTAGGAAAATTGGACAACGTAAGGTACCCAAAACTAGTAATAACAAAGTAGAGAGAGAGAGATCTCGCTGCAAGATATCCTGAGAAGTTTTGTTCAAAAAATCTATACAATGCTGAAGAAGTTTGGTGTGCACTATGGTCTGAATCCACTACTCGATCATATAACTCAAAAATAACTGACACTGGGCTTCACTAGAATAGCTCAATGCAAGGAGACTGTTAATAGAGTGATGTTGAAAGTGCAAAAAAACACCAAACATAATTTGATCAACTACTAAAAATAGGTGTGCCATGATCCAAGAATAACCAAGGCAATAAGGCAAGGACACAAGATCCAAATAAATATGAGTGCCATGATCCAAGAAAATCCAAGGTAACAAGGAAAGTACATGAAACCCAAAGAAGCAGTATCAACACGTAACAAGGAAAATTCACAAAATCCAAAGAATCAGTATCAACACCACACCCTCCCATACTACTGAATAGGTAGAGTGACACCATATATTTGTATGAGTTTCCAAAATCAACTACTTGAACACTGACAGACTAACACTGGGCTTCACCAGAATAGCTCCCCCACAAGAGATACTATTAACATGCCAAAAAAATAAAGTGTCAAAAATACATATCTAGAATATCTCAACAAAAAAGAGATATAATTGTATACACCCATAGATACAAGAATGTAACACCTAAAAGTTTAGGACATCGAGCTCAACTGAAATTGCTTCCACAAGTGATTACAACACTCTCCCAAATTTAGCACTTTATAATTAAGTGCATGTAAACATTATAATGAAAAAAAGTACCTTTTAAATTTGAAATATGTGTTTAAAAATGTCACAAATGCGTAGATCTCGAAAAAATGCATGATTTCAAACAAAAATCACCTTAATTTGAGCTACAAATTAAAATTTATGAGCTCTAGAAGGTTTTGTTATTAAAATAATATTTTAATGTTGACATTTTTTTAAAAGGTACACGTGACACCGAAATGTTCAAAGGGTAAAAGAATGCATCCACATGATATAGGCTTGCGACCAAAGTGTAAAAGCCTATTCCCTAAACCTAAAATGTATAGAGGGTAAATCATTGCATCCAAAGGGTACACGTCAATATCTAATGGATAAAAGAATGCACCCAGGGGGTACAGATCTTCGTCCAGTGGATAAAAGATTGCATCTAAAATAGAAATATCGAGAGGGTAAAAGAATGCATCTGAAAAGTACACACTTATATCCAATGGATAAAAGAATTCACCTAGAAGGTACAGATTTGTATCCAGTGGATAAAAGACTATATCCAAAACTAAAATATTCATAGGGTAAAAGAATGTATCTATAAGGTACACACTTATATCCAATGGATAAAATAATGCATCCAGAGGGTATAGATCTATGTCAAGTGGATAAAATATTGAATCCAAAACAGAAATATCCAAAGGGTAAAATAATGTGTCCAAAAGGTACATGCTTAAATCCAATGTTAGATTCCCATTAAAACAACCCACTTGAGACCCAAGAAACAACTTAGGATTAGTTAGGAAAATTATGGAATATTTTTTTTATTAGAAGTGTCTACCTAGGTTCTAAGGAAATAGTTAACACTATCAGGTTCTAAAACAAGTTTAATCTACTAGAACATACTTTTCTTTTATTAATAATTATCAAAGGTCGCAAGGTCCTCATTTTAGGGTTAGAAGTTTTAGTTAGGTTCAGGGGGGTAAAATGTCACCATACCCACTCTCTAATAGGCTTAGAGTTGCAACTTGATTTCTCTCACATTTAATGCATTCAAAATTTCCCTAAATCATCCCCATTGGATAGGAAATTTTCTCACCTTTTGAATGATATAAATAATTCCTCCTAACTCCTTATAAAAATATGGTTATGGACCAGAGGAGCTTAGGGGTCAAATTTTCGCAAAGGGGGACACGTGTCGAGCAGGGAAGAAGGCCCTTTGTCAATTTGGTGGGTCACGGGGCGGTATTTGGAATTATTCCCCACGCGGGTGAAAAATTCACAATTTTCTTATGCCTCTGCGGGTCCTCTAAGGACACATGGTGGCATCAGAGCAGCGGTAGGAGATTTTGGGGAATTTCACCGAGGGAGGAAAAACGAAAAGGTTTGATGCGTAGGTCTGTGCGTCCACAGGGAATAATGCTGAGGTGAGGGAAAGAGTGCAGGGGCCGTGGGGTTTTCAAAAAAAAAAAATCCAAAAATACATCAAGGTTGTGAGGGTTCCACCCTCCCTCCACAACAACGCCATGTTGCCATGTGGCAACCTATGATAGGCCGCGGGCTGGTAGGGAAAAAGGTAAAATTTTCCCAAAATTTTAAAAATCCCCAAGGGCAAAAATGATGTCGCACCTACACCGTTGCCCTATGAGGACACGTGGTAGCCTTTGATTAGGTATGGGCTGGTGGAGGAAATGTTAAAAAATTTCTTCAAGAATTTTTCAAAAAAAATTCTAAGGATATTTTCGACGGGAAATTTTCAGGCCACGGGCCCGCCAGGGAAATTTTTTCCAAATTTTCCCACCAAGGTAGGAAAACTTCAAAGTACCATAAATTTTTCTAGAAATCTCAGTTTTTGAATAACAGGGACTTTCTGGAAATATCTAGATGCCCTCTTTGCACAAGAATCATAAATTTTACTTTTTGATAAGGTTTGAGGGGTAAATTTTATGAAAACAATCTGTAGGCTTTTCAATAGTAAACTGGTAATTTTGGATTATAAATTTTTGTTTGATTTGATCTCCACCTTCACTCAACATTCCAAAAAGACATGGAGGATTGTTAGAGGAAGAATTTAAAGTATTTTAGGGAGGAAATCTCACTTATTTGATTTCCAATTTACATTTTTCCAACAAATGATAAAAAACAACTGTGAGAGGGATTGGGCTTGATTTTGCAATGCTTAAATTGTTTTCTTAAGTTTTCTTTGTCAATTTGAGTTCATTTATGTCTTAGCATGCTAAATTATATCATTTTCAAGTTGTTTATTATGTTCAGGCCCGAACTATACATTTTTATTAAAAAAAATTTCTAGATTTATATTTACAACAGAGATCCATTTCTATGAAAATTTGTATATCAATTTCATTATTTAAGTGTGGTATTTAATTTATAATCTAGTCCAAGGCATTTTTTTTTTATAAAAAATCATTTCAAAGTTAAATTGTAAAGTCTGATTACCAATTTAATATATTTCAAAAAGAGACAAATCAATATAATTCCTTCATACGTATTTCTTCTTTTTCCATTTTTCTAAATAGAGATTCCAATCACAAATTGATATTCCAATTCATCACAACAATGAAAATGAGATAAGATCTTGCAATCCTTTATTGAATTCAATTATAAAACTTTACATCTTTCAATGTTTGAAAACAATAACAAAATTCTATTTCTTTCTTTCCAATAACAGAACAAAATATAAACATCCTTCACAATTCGAATATATACTTCCATAATCAATTACAATATCTTTTCTTCACAAATATACATTACAATTTTCATCCACATCATAGTGGGAAAGGTTACAATGAAATAAATTTCACAAGGGACTATCAAAACTATCTCCTTCTACTCCAGAACAACAAAATTCAATTTTCCTTTCTCTTCCAAATTGATCACAACAAAAGTGGTGGAAAGGCAACACTCTCCACCCAACCAAGACATCCAATGAAAGGATAAGCCATCCTTCATCATTGGCTCCTGAGTCCCAACCATAATACAATAAGAGGTGTAATTCAACCCATGACAACAAAAAGCTTCCAAAAAACACACAACATTCTTTCAATCATACATATTCAAATTAAAACACATTCCAAACAAAATAGTAGTTTACAACTGCATTTGAAAATCATTCAAACAGAACTCAAGCTTAATCCTACAAGCCAAAGGAGAAAGGACTATGGGGGAAGCTACTTATGCCTCCCAATGGGAATTAGGCATCCACCAGAACAAACCACCAATAAAATTTTACCACACATTTCCTTATGCCCCCCCCAAAAATCCCTCCTTATGCCCCCCACATATTTCCTTATGCCCCCTACAAAGTAAGAAATGCAATCTATTTCTTTTCCATGGTGGATCCCAAAACCGAACTCCATCAAAAATAATTCTGATGCTAATGGCATTCCCTTATGCCCCCCCAAATGGATTCCCCATAGCCTTCTCATACACCATTCCTATGTCAATCTACTCATACAGCCAACAATAGCATAACAACATTCACCATTCGCACAACACAACAAGAAAGCAACAACATAAAATAGGAGTTAAACTCCTACCTCTCCATGGTAGATTTTGTTTCCAAAAAGCAAGCTTCAATTCCCAAAACATAGTCTCAAAAAAATAATCTCCAAGCATTCAAAGTATCTCCAAACTCCTTCCAAAAGCAAGAGCTCCAAACACAAGCAAAATGCGCCCCCAAGGAAGTTTGCAAAATGATTCAACAACCCAAAACAAGAAAAGAGTTTGAATTTTATAGAAGAGGGAAGAGAAGAGAATGGTGTGGATCCATGTAGGATGTCACATCACACATCCTCAACTCCAAACACAAAAGAAAAAATTTCATTTTCCAAAGCACAATAAAGAGGTTGGTGATGTGTTCTTTTCTTTTATAAAATTATGGTCACATATAAAGGTAATCCCCCCCATCGGAATCCCTAACAAAATATAACACACACACACACAACTAGTTTCCATGGTGACCTTGTCGAATTCACCTAGAATTCCATTATGGTTGGTCTCCAATCCCTCGATGTTTGTTGTGATTTTTAACCTGCAAAACACAAATACCTCCTTTGGTCTCGTGGCCATATCAGAAAATCTAAAATGAATATAAATATAATCTCAAAATCATCTAAATATGTGAATCACAACAACATCAAGACAATTTAACATTATCACATATAATTTATATCAACAACTATATCATCATCATGTAATATCCATTTTCTAGATCTACTCATAATATCTAAAATCACATGTCCAAACAACATCCATAAAACATCCATGTCAAATAGTATGTCATCATCCACATATGAGTGTCTCTAATAATCATCATGTATCATAACCGAATCGGGATCAACTATAATCCATGATTAAATGTCTAACAACATACTAAATCAAAACATAATAATGTCCATAATGAAATTAACCATATCAACATAGGTATCAAAAGGTGTCAAATGGAATTGGGCACTACACAATGCATAAAAGAATGCAACTAGATTTTACTATCTCAAAACATGGTCAAGTTTATAGTCGATTCCATGGTTTTGGAACCTTCCAAACCAATGTCGCACTCTGTTTTGCATAATTACGCATGCTGCATAAAATTGGTAAAAAATTCCAAATGCATGAAAATAATAAACCCTTTCTTGTAAATAAAAACTTACAGATGGATGTCTACATCATCTATAGCTCTGATACCATGAAAGGAACAATAAGAATATTGTTCCAAGCCACGATATCAGATGATAATAGCACAACACATTAGATTTTAAAAACAAAAGAGCTAAAATACCATATATAGAAATCCATCATAATCCATAATGCTCAATACATTATGATAAAATGACTTGAATTACTAAATAAGAAAGATGTACATATAGGAGGTGGGAATTGCAACTACTACCTAAATCATTGGTGAAGAACTCCCACTAACTGATACTGGTAGTTAAGTTAAATCCAAAAGACTAGTAAGCTAACTCCACATAACTAACTGAACACAACTAGTAAGCTAACTCCACACTAGTACACCTAAACAAGCTAACCCAACAAGTGTAGGGCTAACAAAAGTGTAAGAATTATCCTAACAAATAGAGAAAAGGATAAATAATAACCTACACTAACAACTAGCACAAGATCAACCTAGGGCACAATTTTACACACACATACACATATGTACATTGGGTCTGAGATGTAGTGCAACCCTTAGTTGTAAGTTCACCATTATGACAGCTGAGGAAAGTTTCAACCCTCATTCAAAGTCTTAATTTATTATGATTTGATGTCTATTTGAGGGTTTTTCATGTTCTTATTTCATTGAGGTTTACAATGACCTCGGCGATCTTGGTGTGACCTCAAAGTGACCAAGAGAGACTAAAGGTGAACACTTTGCGACACCTTAGAGGAGGTTTTATGATATTTTCTATAGATCCAAGTGCCTATAGATAAGCCTAGGGCACCCACGGGTGCCCTTGTTCCTCTCCAAGTTCCCCAATCCATCCTATCTTCCTAGATGTACATTTTTATATGCTCCAGTGTGACGGTCAGTGCTTCGTTTTTTCCTGTTCTCCAACTCTGTGTATTCTCTAGAACTATACAAATCAGTTAAGCCATTTTACCCTCTCTTTGAAATTAGGGTTTTATTATTTATTTCTTATTTTTCTTGTTTATCTTTTGTGTACTTAATTGTTTATTCATTTACTACAATATTACATTCAGATTATAGGCATGATAAAATTCCATTTTTAGCTTAATCAAAAGGGTGCTTTCTTGCTCGAATTTCACCTTTTGATGCTCACCCTGAATTATGTGTCTTGCATGGGATTTTATGGATTTTAGGGATGTTTCTACATTTATTATAGAATGTTTCATGAAAATAATGAGGTAATTTAATCTTCACATTTTTATGAGCGAATGTTAAGAAGCAAAAAAAAAAATTTGTGTGTTTGAAACCCTAGCTCAAAAGTGATAGGATAAATAATACTAATAAGTGCCTAGAATGGATTACTAGTGAAATTATGATGATTGAAAGTTTTAGAGGAATCCTTCATATGTTTAGAAAGGCATGGTATAGTTTTTGGTGATGAGTGGACCTCACTCAAACATGTTAGTTTTTTAGATGTTCACTTTGGGACAAGGTTGTCTAAAGGAGTTAAAAATTACATGGAAATATTTTTGGTTATGTGATTTGTTATTTATTTTCATTATTTTTTAGTTAACTGTGGTACATCTAAATGGAAAAGTGTGCCCTATTTGTGAAGACTAGTCAAAGGGTAGTTTTGGTGCAGTTTCATGCAACTTGTAGAGATTAGATTTATTGAAGGCTTTTCACTTGGATTTGGAAGGAGTTACAATATGTTATGGAAAGAGGATTCAGAGTTATTTCATTTGGTATAAGGTTTTTATCTTTTTAATTTGATTTGTTGTTTCTTTCAGGTCTTTTTGTAGATAATAGGCTTTAGTGTTTTCTAGGACATAATTGCTTTTATTGAAAGATTGAATTTATTGAGGCATGTTATGGATTAGTTGAAGATTTATATAACCTAGAGAGCTAATGGATGCAAATGATCTCTAAATGGATGCAACTCTAGGTGGATGATAGTAATGACTAGTTCTTGGTCCCTCAATATGGTCTCATAACTTTATATTTATAGGGTTCTCTTGATCTAATTTTGTAATTAACCCCGAAATGGCCAACCACCAAAAATATAAAGATCTCAAACAACTAGAAAGAGCCCAAAAAGTGAAAGGAACGAAAACCAAATCGTACCAAGCCAAGAACACATGCTAATCAAACACCATGATCTATAAGATGAAAGAAATTCGCCAGAATAACTTTACATAAAACCTTTGCAAATAAATGAGAAGCAATATCATATATTATTATGGAACTCAATGCAATACATTGAGAATGGGTCTTGCTTAAATAGGCAAAGAATAACAATCTAAGAACCAATCAAAGTCGTAGATCAAGCCATAAATCAAGGAAATAACTAGTCATCAAAGAACTATTCAAGACCATAGATTTAGGAGAGAACTAAACATTAAGGATCTAGTCAATACCATAGATCAAGGAAAGAACTAGTCAATACCATACATCAAGGAAAGAACTATACCTAACTAGATAATATCTCCTAATATCTAAATAAGATAAAAGAAATATCCACACACATAAGTGGGTGAGGATAAATACAATAAAGGTAAATAAAGTACCTAGGTGAACATGAGCTAAGGTAAATACCTACTCTAACACCCCCCCTCAAGTGAAGCTAGTGGCCAAAATATATGTGGCATGTCCACAATATTGAGTCCCGGGCAACTAGGCCTGATGAGGTACTCATGTACAATAACTAGGAAAAAAGGGGAAACCGCAAAGGTACCAAAAACTAGTAACAACAAAGTAAAGAGAGTAAAGACCCTCTCCAAGGCATCCCAAGAATCTCGGCTCAAAAAACTCGTACAATACTGAAGAATTTTGGTGTGCATTGTGGTTTGAATCCATTGCTCGATCACAAAACTCAAAAACAACTGACAGTGGGCTCCACCAAAATAGCTCCATACAAGGAGACTGTCAACGGAGTGATGTTGAAAGTGAAAAAACTCACCAAACATAATTCGATCAACTACTGCAAATAGGTGTGCCACGATCCAAGAATAATAACAAAAGTAATAAGGCATGGACACAAAATCCAGAGTGTCATGATCCAAGAAAAGCCAAGGTAACAAGGCAAGGACACAAAACCTGAAGAAGCAAGATCAACACCACACCCTCCCATACTGCTGAATGGGTGGAGTGGCACTACAAATCTGTATGAGTTGTCAAAACAACTACTCGAACACTGACAAACTAACACTGGGATCCACCAGAATAGCTCCCCCATAAGAGATACTGTCAACATGCCAAAAGTGTTGAAAATACAGATACAAAATCTCTCAACAAACAAGAGAGATACACTACACCTGCTAAAGAAAAATGCTCAAAACAAGAAGCATCACAATGCAGAAGGTATAGAAAGTGGAGAAAGAGGTCGAATGGTGGAGGAGCCAATGCCTATAGAGTCCTCTCAATGAATGCCTATGTCACCTCCACGAGTGATCAGATATCCACCCCAAATCAACACGGATGGATGAAGAAGATGTCATGCATATGACTTGGTGTAAAATGCACAATGGGTGCATGTAAAAGAACATCAAAATGTGTGTCAGGTTGATCATGTCTGACAACTAAAATCTCAGGTTTCTCAAGCCTGAGTGAAGGTGTAGAACTCATGTGTTGCTCATGATCCTCAGAAAGAGTCAAGTGAACAAAAAAAGGAGCTCTGTCAATGTGTGATCCCAATGAAGTATCTGCTCGAAAACCAATGTCATGATGAGAATTCCACTTAACATGTGGAATAGAGGAAACAATACCCTGTGAATGTCTGCCAATGACTCCGCTAGTGAGACCCATAGAATGGAGCATGTGAGAACTGAATGCAGTGGTATGCTTCTCAAAAAATCCATGCAGTTGAGCAAAACTAGGATACACAACATGTGGTACTGTAATAGGCACAGATGTGGAAGAGCATGCAGTAACAAGCTTCATAGGTGTATGAGCATCAAGAGCAGATTCAAGCTCAAAGACTGGTAGATCAATGTCAGTGGGTACAAGAGCAACAACTGCAAGTGGACTAGGAGCATGGATATGGTTGTCCACAATATGATGGTGATGCTGTAGGCTAGCAAGTTTGTTCTGTAGGAAGTGTATTATTGTATCCTTATCGTGAATGAGTGATTGTAGAAGAGAATTTTGACTTCTTGAGTGATCTATTTTCTTCCACAAATTTTACAATATCCTCTTGAATTCCACATACTTCAGAGAAAAGCATATCATTCTCAGAATCCATAATAGGTACAAACTACAACTCCCAAAAATTTAGAACGTCGGGCTCAGCTGAAATTGCATCCACAATTGATTACAACACTCCATCATATTTGGCACTTTATAATTATAGTTCAAGTCTCAAAATAAATAACTCCAATGGAAAGAGCATGAAAAAATATGCACTTTCGCAAAAAAATGGCACTCAAAATCGAGTTACCGATCAAAAATTACAAGCTTTTTAATATTTTTCTCTGTTATTTATTTTAGTTGCCACTAAAACAAAATAAATTGTTGTTGCCTTCACCACACAAATAAAATTAAAGGGGGATGAAGTTAAGCACCTAGAATCACAAGGTTTAAGCCCTCATATGACCATACCATATGACCAAGGGCTAAGGATTTTAATGGGTGTTTGCACAACTTACTATTTTTGGGTGTGTCGCGTGTTTTCAAGAAAGTCACATCCAACTGAAAACCTTCCTACGCGTAAAAATTACTATTTCTGGACTGTGTAGATAGTGCCGTTTATTTTTGATAATAGAAACCTAGTACAAATATCAAGAAATAGCAACAAACCCGAATAAATAAAATCCGTGGTAAACTTTTTATGAAAAGGAAAGATCCAAATTTACCTTCCTATTACGCTATATACCGTCACAAATGACAAATGGCAACAATTGAATAAAATTCATGTGTTGTAGATTTTTGTAACTAGTGACATCTTCATCCTACTCCTTGTATAAGTATTCCCATAATTTCTTATCTGGTGGGCATGAATTCCAGAGAAGAACTAGTTTTCTGCATCTGCAACAACTTTCCAATGCATCTATTTGAGTGTCTGGAATTACAATACATTACCAGTTGAAGTCCCAAATATATGATTATATAATGATTTTTCTTTGCATATATAGATTAACTTTGAGGAAAAATGTCATAAAACAAAATCTAAAGCTTTAACACCATCAAAGGAACAACTAATTAGATCATACCATTCTAAGAACACAGATTGTAAAAATTCAAGCATGGTGTATGCATTAAATATATGTAAGACATAAGTTCATCACAGAATGTAAAATGAGCTTAAAACCTAAATTGCAAACAAGGATGAGACTTCAACCCAAAATTATGATATTATTATGGAACTTGTATCACAATATAATTAGCAAGAAAGAAGCATTGCTTAAATAGGCTAGGAATAAAAATCTAAGAACTAGTCAAGGTCGTAGATCAAGCCATAAATCAAGGAAATAACTAGTCATCAAAGAACTAGTCAAGACCATAGATTTATGAGAGAACTAGACATCAAGGATCTAGTCAATACCATAGATCAAGGAAAGAACTAGTCAATACCATAGATCGAGGAAAGAACTATACCTAACAACTATATAATATATCCTAATATCTAAATAAGAGAAAAGAAATATCCACACACATAAGTGGGTGAGGATAAATATAATAAAGGTAAATAAAGTACCTAGGTGAACATGAGCTAAGGTAAATACCTACTCTAATAGAAAAAAATTATGTTTCATGATATATAACATGAATGGATGTTATTTAAATGTCCTTAGGATTCCATAGAATGGTTACATGCCATATTTTATTTGATCTTGGGTAGTCTTGAGGCCCAAAGGTGAAATCAGGGTGTTGGAAGTAGTTGTTTAGTGAAGGATATGAGCCTTTTGGCTTATGTTTTGAATTATTTGATTGGTACAAGAAACGTTGTGACAATGGATGATGCTTATATGTCATATTACACATGTTTGATCATTTTTTTAGCTTTAAGAATCATGTTTTTGGCATTTTTTTAGCTCATCCCAGTGATAGGGTTTTGAGGTAGTTTGGTACAAGATGAGTGGTTTTGGGCATATCCTACTTACTAGGGTTATATGTGAATGATTTAATGATTCAATTGATATTTTATTAAGTTTTATTGGTAAAAAAAAATGGAAACCAAATTAGTTTGAATTTGAATCATGAAAAGCATATAAAAGTGATGTTTTTGGTGTAATTTTGAGCTAGTTGCTTGAGTGTGAAAACTGCAACCTATGTAAGAGAGTTTTGCACATACCAAGGCATGTGTTGAGATCTAAAAGAGTGCATGACAGGTAGAGGAATGTTTGGAATGTTGCATGTAATGGTTTGAAGAAACAAGAACTGAAGAAAGTGAAAGATAAAGCGAGTTTTGAGAAGCTAGGGTTTAAATAAGGGTTTCAAAGTAAACGAGTTGAATAGGTGATCTCCATAAGTTGTGGTAGGAAAAAAATACATTATATATCTTTATCAAAAGGTTATTGAGTGGGTGTTTGATCATCTTAGGGGGTTGTATCCTCCTTGTGGAGTTGGTGCTCCTTGTAGGGTTGGTGCTCCTTGTGAATTTGGTTATTCACTAATTAATTTTGAATTGAGTAATTTAATCAGAATTTTCAGTGGGTTTTCTTCCCCTTGAATATTTCCAACTGATATCTTGTGTTATGTTGTTTCTTCTCTTCTTAATGGTTGATTGAATGTATGTTGTATGATGTTGTGCACACATTAATGAATGGATAATTTATCAAATGGTTTAAGTGATTAATATGAAATTGAAATTAAATTTGTAAGGACTGGTTCACCCCCCCATCTGTCCATTTTTCTTCCAACAAGAATGATTTTTTTTGGGGATCTCATGCCAAGTCTGAGTTTTTTGGGTGATCTCAGGTCATGAAGAAAGAGTGTTGGGGAGAGATATCTTGTCTTACTCTTTATCCATGAATTCTTCCCTAAATTTATACGCCAATGTAGATGGTGTGATCCATATTATTTCTGTGTTTGTTCCAAGTTTGATCTAAGTACAAAAAGCATATAGAATGCATTCTAATTGTTGGAGGATTGTTCTTGTACTGTGAAAAATGGTCTGTGAATTTCTGAGAACTGTGTTGATCTGATAAAGTAATTGTAACTACCCCTGATCATAGGCACCCAAGAAATTTTAGGAGCTCCCAGGTGCTAGTGTCTATATTTGGGGCATTGGTGTCCATGCTGAACTGAGCACCCAAGTAAGAATGTGGTTTGTTCTATAATTGTAAGTATGTTTTGTTCGTGTAATGTGTCAACATGTACCAAAGCTTTGAGTTGTTGTATGGGGTGATTGATTTACCCAATGTGTGCCCCCTTATTTGGGATGGATACGACATAATTAGGAGAATGCGACCCAAATGAGAGGACCAAAAAATTGATCTGAAACTTAAAACATGGTAGGGAGAGGGAATGTACATGGTAGAAACCAAGGCACATGTAAAAAAAGTGGCTAGAAACATGTGTTAGTAGAAAGAGTGACAAACCTGTTATATAAGAAAATGTAAACAAGAAATGCAACAGACAAATTAGACTGCAAAAAGTGGGTTTCATTTATGGGACATCAGTCACAATGTCACAAGACAATCAATTCTTAAACAAAAAAAATCATATAAACAATAAACATATGAGACATATGGAATAACCCGTAAATAATGGCATACAATAGAAGACAATAACAAGAAAAATGTGACAAACAACCATGGCGGAAAATATTTCATACAAGGTAAATAATACAATGAATCACCTGTTAGCATGTTAGAAAGATAAAAGTATGTCAAAGTGTGTATAGATCAACGAAACAAGTAGTGTGCTAATAAATAATAGGATGTAGGAAATAATGAAACAATAACACCTATAGAGTGTGAGTACGTAGATTTCCCTAGGATCCTTAGTGGTACTTGTAAGATGTACAATGCCAAGTGATAATGTTGTATGTAAATATATGTAAGGAGTCTACATTCAACACTAAATACCAAGTGAACGCACATGTGTATATAGAAAATATAATGACATACCAAATTTATGACTAGAATAGTAAGGAAAGTGTACATGTGAATATAAGTAAGCAAGAGTAATATGTAACAAATATATGCAACATATTTTGTATGAATGTGAATGTGAGAGGAGTGGTGTTCCCCTTGAGAGGATGTGTGTGTATGAGTGAGATGCGGCTCATTTATAAAAGAACCCTTGAGAGTCAATAATGAACCATAGAACAAGAGTGTGTCATATGGAAATGGTTTGAGTATGTGCACTAGAAAGATGTATCAATGAACAAAAGATCATAAAGAGTGTGAATGTGGTGTTGTTCATTTCAGATTTAGATCCTCAATAGTTGAATATGAAGCATGGAACTAGAGCACGTCATAGGGTAATAGTTTGTAAGAGATGCTAGAAATACGTAACATGAAGCATAACGCGTGAAGTGTAGAATGAGGTGGGTTTTATTTCAGATTTATAACATCAACAGTCGAGTATGAACCAGGAGACTAGAGTGCATCATAGGGAGGTGATAATACAAGTTTTCTATATCAAGTTGTTTAAGATGAATGAGAAAGACTAGATGTGAAGTACAGAGCGTTATAGTAGAAATAAGAGACACCTGATAATTATAGGAGGGGGGAAGGAAACATGATGCCCCCAAGTGTATGATGATAAATAATCTATATCGTGAAATTTAAGGGAAAGGGTCCTCCACCCAATGTATGAGGAGATAATGGTGTGTTACCATGCTCTAAAGGTGATAGTAAATGACACTGACGATGTACATGCAATGGAATATGAGGTAGTGAACAACTATATAAATTAGACCAAGGAGGTGATGTGTACCTATGTGAATAAGACCAAGGAGGTGATGTGTACCAATGTGAAGGAGATCGAGGAGTTGATATGCACCTATATGAAATATATCGAGGAGGTGATGTGTACCTATGTGAAGGATCTACCCAAGTAAGGGACCTAGGATGATGAGATGGACTAGTGGGCTGATGAGAATGAGTATTTTGTAGACAAATAGGAGATATAAGATCATATTTATCTTTAGTTTTGAGAGGTCTTGTGGACCTAGATACTTGAGTGAATGTAATTGCAATTGTATGACAAAAAATCAACACATGAATTTTAGGTGCACTCGACCTCTCAAGGTCGTTCCGGGATAGCTGATGTGGAATGAATAGATGGATATGTGGAATATATATGGAGAAATATTTTAAATGTGGATTAATAATAATAAAAGCAAAATAATGTCTTGGATGGGCACTAATGGAATCTAATCATCTAAGGCATCAAAATATTTTCTTACCTACGTCGGTGAGATGGAATGGTTTAAAAGGACGGTAACACATAAATGACGGTCAATATCTAGCTCATAGAAGATGATCACAATGGGTTGTGGATGGCATGGGAATTTCCCTACATTTTCCTCGTAGAATTTTCTAGTCAAATTCATTAAATTAAAAAAATATATGAACAATAAAAGTGAGTGGATTGTGGGAACTAGTTTTATCTAGGATGGTTCCACCAAAAGTCATAGACCTTGGCTATCTCTTTTTTTAGGACTTCCAATTGTGAGATGATGATAGGTGGAAGTGGAGAGGATCGTAAAAAAAATATTTTAAGACCCATTTCAATTTCTGTGTGTAAGTAAGATATGCTTGGTTATAGGAATCGAGGATCATATACTTCATATCTTGGTTGGTGAGGACCCTGAATGGTCATGTGGTACATATTCAAACTATCAAACTAGAGAAATAATAAACCTACAAAGTATCTATCAAAGGAAAGGTTGATTTTTAAACCTAGACCAAATAAAGACATGTGGGGACTTGTATTACTTTCCTTCTAATTAATCTGTTCTTAATTGACAAAATAGAAATAGGAAGATTTAAACAAAAATGATTTAATTACTTTCCTCAAATTAATCAAACCTATGTGTTGTTTTTATCTAATTAACAACAGAAACTACTAATTTAATATATAAAACAAATCTATTCTAATGCTTTAGTTCTTTTCAATTAAATAAAAGAAATCCAACAAATAAAAAAAACTAATTACACTAATCTAATATTTATGGATTTTATGTTTTCTGGAAAACAATAGAAGAAATTGACACAAGAAATATGAAGAAATGCAATTGCTTCTACAACACTATTAACATAACTAAACACATAAATAATCTGATGCAACTATTTATCTGTGTAGAATGGATCTAAACTACTGTAATAAATCAAAACATTTAAAAAAATTTGTTTTTGGATTTAAATATTATGTTCTTCCTCAAAGACATGGAAAGAAGTGAAATCTTCTCAGAATCACTTCTTCCTCTGAAACTTCTTCGGTATAAATAAAAGAAGATCAAATGAATATTAGAGATTGAAATGGAATTATGAATTCTTTAAACTAATGTAGGAGCCTTACTCTAGAAAAATTCCCTTGCAAGCCTATAGGGATAGGTAGGGAAGTAATCTATCACCAAAAAATTTGTGTGGGCACAAAAAATCTACAGTAATGAATTAACTATTGAATTGATTTAACTACTCTAGTCAAATTGTGCATACAAATAGAATAAAGAAATCGAAAAAGCTAAATGAAAACCAAGAACATCACCAACCTGGAATTTGTATAACTGTGAAAAAGCCATTAATGGTTTACTCTGATGTCCCCTCATCTTCTTTTCTAACTTAGGGTTCAGATGAATCCAAGGAATTGTGATGGGTAGTGCAGAAGAACTAGTGAAGAATTGTTGGAGAAGCAGTGGCTTATAGGCAGTCTTATAGCAATGCGGGTAGGAGAATAACAATGCAAGAGAAATTGATTGATTGTGTATTTCCTAGAAATATTACGGAAGCATAACAATGCTATTCACAAAAAAAATCTCCAACCAATGCTTTGGGTAGAATCTTAACTCTTATAGAAAAATGGCAGGGAAATGGTCTAAGCCATTTTTCAGCCAAGAAATGCCACCTCTCTCAAAGAAGAAGTAGTTAACTCTAATTAGTCAGGAGGAAGGGAAGAAAATGTTTAAATGTATAAAATGATCCCAAGAATAGCTAATTTGACCAAGAAATGTGTGCTAAAATCAAGTTTAAAAAGTTGACACACATTCATAATACACAAGATGAGGTTCTAGAAAAATCACACATAACTGTTAGTATGCGTAAAGGTGCAATTGTACAACTGTCGTTGGGGGTAGACCAGTGGTTGCGTAGCTACTAGGGTGATTTCATAACTACCGTGGAAATTCTTTAACTTAAACTCAAAATATAAGGGAAAATATTGGAGAAATCTAAAGGAAAGTAGGAAAAACATGGAAATAAACAAGGAAAACATCCTAGGCTATGGATATACACCAAAAATGGAAAATTAGATTTAAAAATCATTGGAAAAGATATTAATCATCATTGAGGATTTAAAACTGTTCTGAAAATGTAGCACTTGCAAAATCGGGTGCATACATCAACCTCAAAAGGAGGCTTCAACCATAGTGTGCATGGTGGAACACATTTGATAGTGATAAATTACTTGTTGTGAATGAATTTTAGACACAAGTGATTCATGGAAATGATATCTTGAGTGGCACATATCCAAGGGAGACCTAAGATCATGTCAAAATATTTGATGTTTGATACCACAAGGAATGACACAAGCATGGTGATAGGACCAATTGTAACTGGAATCTTGACAAAGGCATAAGATTTAGGAACTACATATGAGATATGAGATAATGGATAGTTGATACCAATGAGAAGTGTAATAGAGAGCACACTCATATGAAACGAAGGATCGATCATTGTGTTATTGATAGTATGAAGCCCAATAGAAGTAGTGATGTGTAGTGAGTTAGAAGATAATTTAGCATGATAATCATGATATGAAAATGTGATAAATGGAGGAGAAGCATTTGCATTAGCAACTAGAAAATCGAGAGGCCCCGATGATGGAGGAGGGACTGGATGATATGTATGATTGGCTGAAGAATCAACTTTCTTATCATGCTTAGGTAGAGGATCATTAAATATTATGAGATTTTAGTTTTCATTGACTGACATAGATGTCAAAGGCTTAGGGAATTCAATTTCATTGTTTTCAATTAGATCCCGAATAATATGTCTGAGTTTTAAACATCGATGAGTACAAATTCCAATGGATTGATGATAGTTATATATATTATTTTCATTATAATTATGTCCTTTAGGGTGAGATGGATCTAGATTGAGTGGAAGAGGAAGTGTAATAATATTTCTCTTGATATTTTTGGTAATAGAATGTGTGGAGCATAAGGAAATTTAGTAAATGTATGCTTTGGAGGCTACCATTGAATCTTTTGATGAGTAGAAACAACATTGACGATAAATTTTACATTGTTGGGCTTAGTAGATGGCTTGAAAATTGTTTTACTTTGAAATCGAGTAGAAGATGATGAATATTGATCATGATAATTGAGTTTTCCCATAGATAATAGATTTCTTTTTCATAAACTAAGAGTATGAAAAAATTTATCAGATGATGGAGAGGTCTCAAAGATGACACTCTCTTGTAATGGATATAAGACACTTTGGAAAAAGAGATCTTGCAATTCTGAATTAGTGAGTCTATTGGTCATATTAGCTAAGTTGTTTTAATATCATAAAATATAATCCACTAGATTCTCATTAGATCCTTATTTGATTCGTGAAAATTGAGAAAAGTATATTTTAAAACTGATATTGATTAAAAAATGAGAAATAAAATCATCAACTAGATGTGTACATTATGTTACCAAATGAACAGGTAGATCATAGAACTAATGCATAACATAAGCCTAGAAAGTTATAAGAAATATATTTTCTAATAAATTATGATCATCTGCATAATCGAGACATGCCAAATTAAAAGTTCTAAGGTGCTCATGAGGGTCACCATGGCCATTGAAGGTGGGTAACTTATGGGTGATGAAATTTGGAGTAAGTGGATAGGCTGAAATGGTGGTTGTGAAAGGAGTTTGAAGGAGTAAAGTGGATTCAAGAGATGGAAATTCATGAGATATATCTATTTAAAGTTGATGAATTTGAGTTTACAGATCCTAATATAAAGAAGATAATCAGGTTTGTTTAAATAATTTTCAGGTTGTGCAGTAGAAGCATTGGGTTGAATCATTTAAGTAGTAGTAGTGAGAATGCAAGTAGGAATATGAAGGGGTTGAGTGGAGGTCATGTCACCTGAGGAAGAACCTACATGGGGTGTAGAAGAAACATCTTGAGATTTTTAATAAGTCACCAAAGCATGGAGAATATGCGGAAGATGTATAGGATTTTCACACAAATCTTGACAAAAATTACTAAGATTTTCTAGTTTTCCTTGATCAACATTGGTGTCCTCATAATAGGATTTCTCACTATCAAGTGTTTTAATTTTTTCGAGAGGAACATTTTGAGAGTTGGAAAATTGGTTATCATATTCAACCATTACTTTAGAAACCCTACAGGTCAAGGAAGGGATCTCTATGTGCCCAAAAGACCCAAAATGACCATTATGGGTGACGGACATTAGAAGAAAACCTTAGAAATAAGGTGGGATTTGAGCGAATGGTTCACCAAATGAGTTAAAAAATATGGAATTTGTAAAACCCTAGATATTGTGGAGTCATGTATGAAAAGCAAATGCAAAAGTAAAGATTTGACACAAGAAATAAGAAAAGTAAATATGAAACCTTAAGTGCCAGAGAGGGAGTAGAAGAATTTGGTGATTTCTCACTTGATCCCAAAGTATGTTGGACTAGAAAATTGATGGATAGGAAGGGAAGACTATTTCAACTTCCTCTATAAAATTTTAGAGCTTTCGGAATAGGTTGGACCAGGGCGCCTAGGCACTAGGGACCTATGTTAGGTATCTTTGATTGCGTAAAATCTCAGAACTTGATTTTTCTAGTGTCATAAGATGGTCACTAACCCTCATTATTCATAATATGTATGTTGTTGGATTATTTTTGAATTCACCTATGACCTGAAAAGAGAAGATGACCTGTAAAACCCTCAAACCACATCAAATCCCAAAAAGAAAAGATGTAATATGGTGAGTCAAAATTATAGGCCATTATGTGGTTGTGTTTTCATTGATGTCAACCCTATTGATGGAAAAGGGTTATATGGTATGTCATGTGTGTCTCCATATGATGTTGTTTAAGTGGCAAGTATGAATTTCATGTAGTTTGGTGAAGTTCAGTGTGGTCCTGGTGCTTGGTTTGCTAGGTAGGGGCATGATTTGAGTCATCCCAAGTGATTTGGAGTTATTTATGATGTCATAAATAGTCATTGAGGTGTATTTTAGGTGTATATGAGTAAGTAAGATATCCGCAAGGTCAAGTCATGAGTTGTCAGGAGTTTGTTAGGTCATTCCAAGATTGTTTCTAGCCATGGAACATGGAGAATGAGGTAGATATGTTATATTTGGATGATATATTTCTTCTTGGATAATGGTTTCACCATGTTGATAGTGTACATGAGATGTGTGATGATTTTCATGTCAGTATTCAATGGTTTGATGCATATTTGAAGTCCTTAAGAAGCAAAAAGTTGAGAAGAAACATTTTAACACAAGTAAAGAAGATTGTATGGAGATTTTTAGGAATATATGAGCTATGTTATTATTATTTACATGTATAGGATGTTTTCATGATGCTTCATGACAATTTTCAGGTCATTCTGACATGGTAATTGCAAGTTATGAAGGTTTTGGTGAAACCGAGTAAGTTTCAATATGTTTTTAAGGCAAAATTTGACCTTTTGATGCTCGTTGTGAATTATATGATTTACATGGGAACCTAATATCTTTGTCATAGATTCTTTGGTTAGTTAAAAATATTTTAACAAAATAATAAGGTGGTTTTATTAACACATTTTTATGAACAATCTTCAAGAATATAAGGTGGTTTGAAACCCAGGCTAGGAGCAACTTGCATAAAAGTGATTATATATTCCTTTCTTTAATTGGTTCCTAAAAATTTATGGTTTTATGTTGTAGAATATTCCTCCATATTTCCAATAAGGTATATTAGAGCATGTGGTGGTATGTAGGCCCCACTTGAAAAATGTAATATTTTGAAGAGTTTTAGTTTGTGGAAAGTTTCTCAAAATGAGGTAAAGCCTAAATTTGAATTTATGATATCTCAGGAGTTTTTCTAGTTTTTCATGAAGGTCTCAAGTCATGGTGATATATTTACACGGTCAAGCATACTTTATTTAAGTTGACTAGTCAAAGGACAATTTTGAGGCACTAAAAAGCAATCTTCAGTAAAATTGGCATAACAAGAACTATAGGTGGAGTTAAGAAGTAATTAAAGATATGTTGGAAATATAATTAATATATATTTCCATTTATATAAGGTTTTCTTCATGATTATGAATTTTTCTATGGTTTTTAGGCCAGTTTGTGGACAAGACAATTTTTTACTATCCAAGACATGACCGTTTTTACTAAAGAACTGAGATGGTTGGACCATGAGATGGATTAGATGATGCTTTATATCACCTGGAATGTGAAGAGGGGTGAATTATTCATCTAATTAATCCATTTTGAGGTATTGAAAGTTTCAGTAAGTGTGTTAACTAGTTATGTTTTGAAAATGATGTTTTGGGTAGCATGATTTGGTAAAGACAAAAGTTGATGTAGTTTGAACCAATGGTTGTTTCAAGAGTTAAAGCTTGATTAGATTTTTTTTAAAAGTCTTATAATTTCCATAAAGTTATCAAATTCCATAGTTTATTTGGGTTTAATATATATTCAGGCCCAAATTCAAAACCAGGGTCCTGAAGGATGCTAGAAACATGTGTTTTGAGAAGTATAAGAAGCAATGGTCCCATTTAATGAAATAATATGATTGGTTAATGTAAATTGTAAGAATGGTTATTTTTAAAATAAAATATTACTCATGTTTTATGAATATTAGATCTTGAATTAACATGATTTTGGAATGAGGGGAGTTTTCTCATTCAAATGACAAGGTTTTGAGGATTGTTGGTGCATAAAAAGTGGTTTTAAGCTAGGTCGACCTACTTGGCTCATATATGACAATTTTAATGATTTTTTTTTGGATTTTATAAGATTCATTGGTCATGAAATATGTTTAATACTGAAATATGGTGATTTTGAAAGGAAGAGAAGGTTATAAAGCTAGTGTTTTGCTTCATTTTTGAACCAATACTCTTGGGGGGGAGAAATTCGACTTAGAGGAGAGTAATTTGAAAGAATGTGTGGATTAATTTTCAATATGATGAATGTAATGATAGGTTTAAGACTAATTGAATACATTATATCAAGATTTTAGAGCCAAGAGAAGTTGAGAAAGAATAATATTGAGTAAGTTTGAAGACCTGGGTTATGAGCTAGGGTTTGTGACCTGAATATGTAATCTCCATTAGTTTTGGCAATAGAAAAATCATATATCAAACATATTTAGGAGGCTGATTTGGTTCTTGGTCATCCTATGGGGTTGTAGACTCCTTTTGGAGTGGGTGATTCACTAAATTAGTGGTTGGTGCTCCTTGTAGGGTTGGTGCTCTACTAAACTAGGGGTTTATGCTTGTTGTGAAGTTGGTGCTTCAAAAAAATTCTTTGTTGTGAGTAGTATCAACAAATTTTTAGTTGGTTTTCTTCCCTTTGAGGTTTTCCCACATATATTTGGTTTTCTTGTGTACTCACCTTTTCTTGTTATTTTTTATGGTGTATTCAATGCTTATCTTAAAACACATATGGTTGTTGTATGGATGAATGATTATTTTATTGGTAATGAATGATGAATGGAAATGGTTTAATTTTTTATAAAATAATTCATTCCCCTCTCAGTCTCTTGTACTTCCAACAAGACTGACCCTGACAGTAACACCACATAGTGAACTCATGACTGAGCGTTGCACTACATCTCTAAATCCATGTAGTTATTATGTGTGAGAGATAGAATCACGCCCAAAGAAGAACTTGTGAAAGTGCACATGATAGTGTATTATAGGTAGATGTTCTACAATAAGTAGATGTGTGGATGGTGTAGACACCTATCATTTTTCTTGAGCAATTTAAATACTTAAATTACACTAATTATACCCTTTCCCGCAAATGAATGACATATCGTCAATATAGCACATTTTCTCTGCTATCGTCATTAACTAATTACATTACATTAGTTAATTAACTCTTCTACCTGACAATGACACTAATTAATGAAATTTTGTTAATCATCTCCCCTATCTATCTAGATTAATTAATTATTCTTAATTAATTAATTCTCTCTTCTATCTAATCAATAAATCGTCACTTATTTGATTAAATCCCTCTCATATTCTAAATCATGCTAATTATTCCTCTAAAAATATTTTATAATCTTACACACCTATTAATTAATCACTTTGGTTAATTAATAAAGCCCCTAAAACCCCTTGGGTCACTAAAGGACAAAGCTAAACTCTACTAATGTTGACTCAACCTTTTCTAAACCTCCCTTATCCACAACTAACCCAACCTCTCTATTTATCCCACATGAAGAGGGATGTAGAGATTCCTCTATCCATTGGGCTATATAAGGATCCCTCCTCCTACCTTTCTATTTACACCTACTCCTTGATAAACAAAATTGAGCATATAGTAATGCACTATAGTCATTTTTATTCTCTTTGAGCATTTCTCCATTAGAGTGGAGTTATATCATCATCATTTTGCATTCAAACAATCTATTTAGTGTTGTGAAGAAAAATGGAGTTAATCAAGAAAGGCATAATAAGCCATGGCTTGATGAACCTCCATCTTTGATTGTCTTGGATCAAGTAATCACTATCTCTTTTTAATAGCTAAAATATCTACATAGGTCTAGTTTATTGATTTAGCTTTCTAAAGAGTATAGAAATAAATTTTAGTATGTTATTTTGAGGTTTCTTTTCAAGATTATAATGCATAGTATTGATGTTTATTACTTGTTTACCTCTTAGCATGATGATGTATCGATATTTGATTTAACTTTGTTGTAGGACTACTATGTGTTAGTTCTAATATTCTTAACTTAGCTAAAAAAATTCATGCATACTTATGGCACACCCTGTGGGACTTACTCCATTGTCCTTTACACTTAATTTCAAGTTTTTGTAGTTAAGTTTCATTTTTGGTTACTAACCCTCTTTTACTCGTACTGACATAACTTACTTTTCTTAACTTGTTTTGTTGATTTTGAATGTGTTGATTCTTCCTTGTAGGTATAAAGGAGGTGAAGTACTGTAAAGATTGGAATTAATGGGAAATTTTCAAGATTTATCCATGTTTTCGTTTTTAGATCTGTATTTTTTCAACATTCTACATGCTAGTTTTGTCAATTTCTTGAAAATCTTAAATTTTTGAGCATGTAGGTTAGTGTTTGATAGTGATGATTCTTCTATTTACATATTAATGTGGTGGGTTTATGTAAAAAGTAAATATTAGTGAGAAAATTTCAAGATTTCATCATATTTTCATTTTTAGAGCTTACTTTTTCATCATTCTACATGCTAGTTTTGTCAATTTCTTGAAAATCTTAAATTATTGAGCATGTATGTTAATTTTTGCTAGCGTTGAGTCTTATATTTACATATTAGTGTGATGGGTTATTGTCAAAATTGAATCTTGGTCAGAAAAATTTGACCATTTTGTAGGTTAAGGGATGTTTTTTTGATATTTTTTGAGTGCATGTCAAGTGCATACCCGTGAGCATAAGAACATATGCGTAACCCATCTTCCAAACACCATAACATTTTATCCCGTACTTGAAATGACTCCATTTTTTTGTGTTGGAAATTTATTGAAGTTAAATATAAAATAAAAACATCAATTCCGGATTTATACTTACATAAATTGTAGGTTTTCAATTTCTTTTAAAACAGGTCATTTTCTAACATGTCTAATGTTTTGATGAATGTTGTATTTCCATGCTTTACTTGATTTAGACCAAAGTTTGTGTATTATATTATCTTTCACCTTTTGGTGATCTTGAGAGTAAAAACAAACTTTGATCACTATCTTTTTAACATTGGGATTAAACTTGGAAATTTGATTATTCATTTTGCTTAAGGGAATGAACCGTTTACAAAGAATTTTTCAATGGTCCTTTGATTTGAAGTTTTCCATTTCTATATAGTTGAGATAAAGTTTGTGTATGCTCTTATGTTGCACATTATGGTTATCTTGAGAATCAAAAGTAACTTTAGTATTCATTTTATAACATTTGGTAGATTGGAAACTTCATCTTTCACTTTTGGTTTAAGGGAATGAATATTTATCAAGATTTTTGTATGGTTCATTGATTGCAAAGTTTTTATTTACTTTTTAGTTGGACTATTTGTTGTGTTTTCTCTTATCTTACATCCTTGGATGATCTTGAGAATCAAAAGAAAATCTTAATCCTCTTTTAAATAATGTGATTTGCTTGCATAACTACTAACTCTTGAGTGCAAGACCTAAAAATGCTTGTCAAAGAAAGGAGTTAGAGACAAAATCAAACTACTAATACAATTTTCATGTATGTTTCCAACAAAAATTCAAGCAAAACAAACAAAATTAAACAAGATAAACAACACACCACATTCAAAACACTGTATTTGTAGGTTCAGATAAGGGTACATCCCATCCACTTAAAACTAGGACATAACCCCTTTGGCATAAGCCTTAAGATAAAAAAAATGGGAGTGGTCCTAAGAACCCCAAAGTAGTCCACTCAAGAGGGAACCTTGCGGACAAAATGGGAAGTGCTCCACACAACTTACTTGACTAGTTGTTCCTTGTGAATTAGCATTACCATTTGTCTGTATGGTGACCCCAGTGATAGCACACATGGACACACTAGTTGCCCACTATGCTTGAAGGGGGTAAAGTAAAGCTGAAATACTCCTAAATTAGTCATTGTGACTTTTTTAGTAAATCGAGCTCACTTAAGACAAATTTGTAACACCTAGTTGAGAGAACCACCTAGGAAGATATCTTTGACCAAGAGCCAACTTTGACCATTTAATGTTGTATTTCCATGCTTTACGTGCTTTAGACCAAGTTTGTTGATTAATTGATCTTTAACCTTTTGGTGATCTTGAGAGTAAAACAAACTTTGATCACTATCTTTTTAACATGGGATTTAAACTTGGAAATTGATTATTCATTTTGATACGGGGAATGACCGTTTAAAAAGAATTTTTTAAATTGTCCTTTTGATTTGGAAGTTTTCCATCTAATAGTTGAGATTAAAGTTTGTGTAGGCTCTTATGTTGCAATTATGGGTTATCTTGAGAATCAAAAGTAACTTAGTATTCATTTATAAACATTGGTAGATGGAAAACTTCATCTTTCACTTTTGGTTTAAGGGAAATGAATAGTACAAAGATTTTTTTTGTATGGTTCATTGATTGCCAAAAGTTTTTATTACTTTTAGTTGGATATTTGTGTGTTTCTATTATATTACACCTTGGATGATCTGAGGAATCAAAAGAAAACTTAATCCTCTTTTAAATAATGGGATTTTGTTGCTTGCCATAACTACTAACTCTTGAGTGCAAGACCTAAAAATGCTTGTCAAAGAAAGGAGTTAGAGACAAAATCAAACTACTAATACAATTTTCATGTATGTTTCCAACAAAAAATTCAAGCAAAACAAACAAAATTAAACAAGATAAACAACACACCACATTCAAAACACTGTATTGTAGGTTCAGATAAGGGTACATCCCATCCACTTAAAACTAGGACATAACCCCTTGGCATAAGCCTTAAGATAAAAAAATGGGAGTGGTCCTAAGAACCCAAAAGTAGTCCACTCAAGAGGGAACCTTGCGGACAAAATGGGAAGTGCTCCACACAACTTACTTGACTAGTTGTTCCTTGTGAATTAGCATTACCATTTGTCTGTATGGTGACCCCAGTGATAGCACACATGGACACACTAGTTGCCCACTATGCTTGAAGGGTGGGTAAAGTAAAGCTGAAATACTCCTAATTAGTCATTGTGACTTTTTTAGTAAATCGAGCTCACTTAAGACAAATTTGTAACACCTAGTTGAGAGAACCACCTAGGAAGATATCTTTGACCAAGAGCCAACTTTGACCATTTAAAAATGTTTTTGAGTTGTGGGCCATTATTCATCACCAAATGTGGGAAGCGTTACTTTTGCTTAGTTTTTCACTTACCCTAAGGTAAGGTGAAACTCTACCAAAGTAAGGCCAATATTTTTCACCAATAATTGATCTACCTCATTCACTTTCTTTTGACACTTTGTTGATCAAAAGAAGAGTGACTACCTTCACGTTATGAAATTATTTTCTCTGCCACTTTTTTTTCCATTTACACCCTTTCATGTTTGTGGCTAGGTTAGTTAAATGTATAAAGTGTGTGGAGATGTTTTCATATCATTGGTAGCTTTTGTGATATTGATACCCAAATCAGGATCATCATCATAGTTAGGCTTGATTCATCACATTGAACTTCCTTGGAAAGGTTACCTTGTTTATATCGTATCACTACAATTTTGGTATTTCCATCTTGTTTATTGTAAACTTGACCTAAATATATTCATTGTAAGGTTACACTATACACATTTTAACAATTCTTAGTTATACTATAAGCTTTTAGCTTTATTCCATTACTACTTCGATTTTGAAAATTGTTATGTGTTTGACCATTTTCTTTACGTTTTTTAATGAAGAAACAGATAGGGTTATGGGCTAGGAGGAATACCTGTTAAATGGGTTGGTTGATGGCTGTTGCACATGTTCTGACTTCTTGACCCAATACTAATTGTGAGAGATTCCTTTTGGCTGGGAGGAACTACATGTAATAGAAAAAAAGACCACAAAAGAAAAATTAAATGATATATGGTAGTGGACTGCCTAGCATATACTAGTTCTGAGAAGTGTGATACTTCCTAGATGGTTGTCAATCCAATGTTTAAAACAAATTAATACGAGAAATAAGTAAATTCCTATTATAGTTGATATGATTTAGGTATCTCATTTAGTCACAATAAGAAAATCTAATATAACAAGCTACGCTATAGTCATATCCAAAGGGTTGGCTGGTGTCAGGTTCTGGGTTGTTTAGGTTATTTGGTAAATGGTTGTTTGGTTCTATTATTAGCAAAAGGTATGAAACATAGAGACCGGTGTCGGTTGGGTTTAACCAATGACAATTTAAGGGAGACCGACGATGGTTATGGGTAACCGGTGTCGGTACAGTAGGGTGACAGTAGTTTAATGAAAACCTTATTGTAGAGTTTGGGTAAGGTTAGATGGGGCTAAAGAAGGGGATGACAAGGTTTGTGAGAATACTAAGAATACTCAGAGAGGTGGAAAGGCTAGGATAGGTCATCTGATAAAAGGGTGGGTGAGGTTTTTGAGTTTTTCAAAAAGAAGGATATGAAGGAATGGGAATGTTAATAGAAGAATGATAACAACTCTATGAGCGAAATAAGAATGGAAATGATTAATGATAAAAATAGTTACCAATGTTGCAGGTCTAATGGTTGGTTAGTGGTGATGATTTTTTGGTGGAATATAGATTATTGCAATAGTGATGCTTACCAGAATGTTACCATGAGTCAAAATACTTTAGGATTTGTCCTGGTGTTGGTTGTGAATGTTTGGATGCGTGAAAGGATGTTGGTTCTACCTAAATGCCTCTTTGATCTCTCTCCCTTGGTCCAGAATGTACCAAACTCTCAAAAAAGGTTGCTAAGGTGAATAAATGGTAACTAATGATGGTTCCGTCTTGACCGACATTGGTTTAGGTCTGACTGACATCAATTAAGATGGGATTTCATAGGTTTACTAAAAATGGTCATATCTTTCTAATTTCTTGGGCCAAGTTGGTTTATTTTATCACAAATCAAAATGGAAGATTCCCTTCTAATGAGTGGGAATGTGGTTAGATAAATCTTAGGAATTGATTTTAGGGTTAGAACAAATCTCAGCTCAATAAGGCAAGTAAGACTTAGTTATTGTTAGTTATGGAAACATGTCAGGATTAGGTCTAGGGTGAGGTGGCTAGATGAGGTGTCTAGGTGAGGTGGAAATTAGGTCAATTAAGGTAATAAATAATGGATAATGTGAGGATGGGTTTTTAATTTAATTAAAATATTTAAATAATTTGTAATGTTGTGTGAAAGGTGTCCATGGTTAGGTGCCCATGTTTAAATTGGTTATCTGATCAGAGGCTAAGGGGAATGTAACCAAATTGAGGTGTATACACTATGTATTACCACTTTTGTGTGTTATATCAATGTCATCTTGATACCAATACCTTACTTTCTCACAAATTTTTGTTAACATATCTTAGTGATATTGTTGTGTCACTCACAATCGTAACTCACACTTTTTGAGATATAGGTATTAATTGAATTTGGGCTTGCTTCTCATATACCTTGTTTGGAGGTCACGTTAACTTCTTGTTATTACTTACGCCTTGTTCATTTCTTTAAACTTGACATAATTAGGGACATCTTGTTAATTATCTTACAACATCAACTACCTTTCTGAAATAAACCTATGAAGAACTTCATTCGATTGATAGGCTTGATACCAAACATTACATCACTGTTGACTTGTGCATTTTTAGGAAATCACTTTATCACATTGGTACTTTAACATTCATTATACTCATTCAGTTCTTGAAATTCTTTTTACATTTCACTTAGGTTTAATAGTGAATCTTTGAACACATTCACAGATACCTTATTGAAACTGTTTCACATCATGGCTCCTAAAACAAGATTAGGACTCAAAAGGAAGGCTTTGGAAACCAGACAAGAAAAAACTTGGGAAGCCTCAAACAAACAAGGGTCAAACCCTTTTATTAGCCATGGTCTTGGGCCTTTATTCTATGTGGAAAAAGAGGTAGAAGAAATAATAGATCATAGTGGTGATGAGTTAGAATCCCCACATTCAGAATTTGACTTCGACCCCACCTTGTTAGATGAATTCCTTTTTATAAATAGGGATAGGGTAGTGGCATGTTTTTTACAATTAGGATCCAAAATTCCTATTGAACAAGAAACAATCCCACCTACAAATGATGTTAATGAAGAGGAGAAACCCCTTATTAATATGGATGATATCTTAACACATGGGCATGCTTCTACTTTTAACATAGGAAATGATAATGCAGTGGGATATAGAATACCTTTCCTTAAATTACCATGTAAAGTCAGGATAGAACACAAAAATGTTGAACAACCTCCGCAGTAGGAAGACGAAGAGGAACCTTTAGAAGAAGTTACTATTTAACAACAAATTAGCAACCTTAGTTGACAATTAGCCTTGTTAACATCTCATGTGCAAAAATAAACAAACAAGAATGTACAAAAGACAAAACCTAAGGTCAAAATTAGTGAACTTCAACTAGACAATCAGGGAGAAGAAAATATGGAACATCATTATGTATATATCCCTACTTCTCCTACCAAACATCAATTACTCTCTCAAGAAATGTGATCTATGAAAATGACACTTACAAAAATCCAAGAGATTATTGTGGGGAATAGAAGAAAATATCAATATGAAGAGCTATGTCCCTGTCCATCTGAAAAAACCATTACACTTCAACCATTCTCTAAAAAGTTTGACATTCTGAAATTTGACAAATACAGAGGGAAGGGTGATCCACAAGACCATGTAAAATATTCTTATATGGCATGCCAAGAAGTGGCCTATAGTGATAACTACCACATATGACTCTTTAAAAATATTTTAGGGGGGAAAACCTTGGAATGGTTTACTTGCTTACCTCATGGGTCTATTTTTACATGGCCCAAACTGGCATAAATATTTTTATGAAACTTCTCATACAATATAGAAAGCAACACAACCATGGTAGAATTATGTGGCACTAAACAACGTCCCAACAAAACATTTTCTAGCTTCCTACAAATATGGAGAGGGATAGCCATTCGCTTCCCCTGTACATTCCCTGAAAAGTAACTTGTGAGTATTTGTATGCCTAATCTAAATCTAGACATCGCTTTCCACCTTCAATGCATTGTGTTCACACTTTAAAGGAGGTTATTGAGAAGGGAATTCAAATAGAGAAATCTCTTATTGCTAAAGGAAATCTTAAATAACACTCTAATGATAAACAAAGTGCTAAACCTATGAAAAAGGTGAAAAATATTCAACAAAAATAAGAATGTGGTGGGAGACAAAATCATAGATTCCAAATGCATGCAAACAGTTAAAACTGGTCAACATTTTAAACTGACCAAAGGACCTATTCAAACACCACCTAAACGTAGAATGTCCACTCCTCTCAATGAGCCTTTTTTAGTCATATTGAAACAATTGGATGTAGCTCACATGGTGACTTATCCCATGACACAACCCTTTGATGAAAATTCTCCAAAATCATCATGGTATAAAGAGCATGACTATTGTGAGTTACATCATGTCAAGGGACAAAAAATAGAAAAATATCTATTACTTCATCACTACATCCAAGACCTCATCGACAATAGGGAGATAGAAGTGGACAACCCAGAAACAACTCAAATGCCTAATGAAAATATGGGGATATACAAATAATCATTCCCTACACATGGTAAGTCACAAGAGCCAAAGTTAGATTGAGGAGATTCATCCCAGGGTTATAAAGCGGTGAATTATCCATATACCAAGAAGGAAAATAATCATTATGATTCACTCATTGGATGTATCCACTCTCCTAGTGACCATGTTAACACCATTCAAATCAAGGGAAAATATTTCATTATGATAATAAAGTGTGCCTACCTCACGATTCCAAAACCCTCTCTGTTGACCCCATAAAATGGTAGGTACAACCTTTTAGAACAACTTGAGAAGACATCTGCCAAGATTTCAATCTTGGATCTCCTCAAAATATGAAATGTACATAAGAAAATTTTATACAAAAATATTCAGGGGTCAGGAGTGCCACTATAAGTAGATCTTATGCATCTTCAGTTTGTAGTAGCCAATATTTTTCCAACTGAGAAAATTTCCTTTAATCATAGGGAGATCCATATTGAAGATCCAATACATAATCTCCCCTTGTATATTAAGGAATTCGTTACCCGCCGAAAGATAAAATGGGTGCTTGTGGACAACGGATCAAGATTGAATATATGCACATTAAAATTAGTTAAGTAATTAGGACATACAGAAGAAGACCTCGAGTCCCACATCATTACCATAACCACTTACAAAAATGTAGAAAGAGAGTCATCTAGCACAATAACATTACCCATGGAATTTGGGCCCACTTGTCATCACACGAATTTTCATGTCTTAGACTTGGAACTCCCATATAATATGATTCTAGGTCGACCATGGATTCATGCCATATAGGCCATGCAATCAACATTCCATCAATGCATCAAACTGAAACAAAAAGGATACACTATCATGATACAAGGAGATCTAAAGCCCTTCTCTCACTGTAGAGCTCTCAATAGTTTTACATGTAAGGGTTTCTATACATGTCCCTCTACTGATATAGTTTTTCCTCTTCAATCCAAATCTATGGAGTCCTGACTAGATTCATATTCCCTCAGTTCTTGCACTCGTGGTGCCTCTACATCAACTTACCCTTTTTATTCATGGGAGATGAAGGGTCTAGAATACGACTGTTGGGAGTATAATGTGCAACAAGATATTTTATTTTCAGACGTGTCATTTTCACCTAAAACTAGTGGTCGACCCAACTACCGTTTCAGATGGCCTAGAGATGAGCAAACTATTGAGTCATTTTTACCTTTAGGGTTACTTGCTGAAGAGAAATTATTGGATCCACCTATGAATTGGGTCCCAAAATATACTCAACCAACTTGCTACCAAATCCATGAGTATGAGAAGTCTAGCCGAATGATGTATTCCATGGGCTACCAAGGTATAGGATGTAGAAAGAATGAGTAAGGACCGAGAGAAACAGTTCCTCTCCCACATTTTAAGATGGAAAGGTATGACATTGACATTTGACCCTATGACTCACACCCCAATGATTAATATGCCACCTATTTAGAGTACGAAGATAGATCTGACTATTTAGATAGCGATACAGATTCCCATTATAGCCAATACGAGGATCTAACCTCCACGAACCTATTCATGAATACCGTTGTCCTCACCATAAGCCCTCCTAAACCTAGAATTGAAATTTTTTATGCCTACCTTGTTGAATGGGACCAACAACCTCATGTGTCACTAGATCGCTTTGAAAATGATGAATCCATTGTAGAATTCATGGGCATGTGGGATATAATCCCCATTGGAGAACACAAGAAGGGTTTGTACATTGACTTAGATACCTGTGCCTACTTCGAAGAGGAAGTTGAGCTTCGTGGTCAACAAAATTTAAGAAAAAATGAAGGAAAAATTTCCAATGAAAAGCCTCAGAAAAATAAAAATTCCAAGTCGCATAGTGAAAACCTCTTTGAGGCACTAGCTGAAAAACAAGTTAAAAAATCAATGGACAAGGAAAGTGACCACACCAAGGGTGAAAATCTCATAGTGACACCCTTGGAACAGGATCTCAACCTTCCTCCCAATCCTACGTGTATGGAGGATTTGTCCACAATGCTATTAGAAGAGACCATTGATGTAAACATTGACACAGAAGATGACCCAAAAGTGGTCAAGCTAGGAGCTTTGCTCTCATCATGAGAACAAAAAACATTCACCATACTTCTGTGGGAATTTATAGATGTGTTCGCATGGTCCTATAAGGATATGTTGGGCTTGGATCCGAATTTGGTAGTGAACAACTTAGTTGTACATGTAGATGCTAAGCCCATCAAGCAAAAGCTCAAAAATATGCACCCAAGGGTGGATCTCATAGTTAAGGAAGACTTAGAAATATTTCTCATGGTAGGACTCATTCGAACCATTGATTACTCTGAATGGATATCAAATATCGTCCCTGTATAGAAGAATCCTGTTGGAATCATAATCTGTATAGATTTTAGAGACATAAATAAGGCATGCCCAAAGGATGATTTTCCATTTCCTAATATCAACATGATTATTGATTCAAATGTAGGATATGAAATGCTATTTCTTATGGATAGATTTTTAGGATACAATCAGATCAAGATAGTTGACAACTATTAACACAAGATAGCCTTCACAATTCCCTAGGGTACCTTTTGTTATCAGATAATTCCATTTGGCCTTTAAAATGTAGGAGAAAACTATCAAAGGGCAATGATGGTGATTTTCCATGATATGATACATGACATCATGGAATACTATGTGGAATATATCCTCAAAAAATCCAAGATGAGGGTAGATCACCCTGATATTTTACGGCATATCTTTGAACTCTTGCGGAAGTAAAAAGTCATATTAAATCCTAAGAAGTGTGTGTTTGGCATACTATCAGGAATTTTTCTAGGATTCATTGTATCTTGAAGAGGAATTGAGTTAGACCCCACTAAAGTTATTGCCATTACTGAAATGCCTCCTCCTAGAAACATCAAACAACTGTATAGCTTATAAGGAAAGATACAGGCCATCCGCCACTTCATTTCCCAATTTGCTGATAAGTGTCATTCATTCACTCACCTACTTAAAAATGATGTTTCCTTTATGTGGGGACCAAAGAAACAATAAGATTTCACCTTACTTAAGTATTACTTAGCCAATCCACCTATCCTCATGCCTCCGACTCCTAGTGAGCTACTTGTGCCATATATTTCTAACACACAATTCGTTATTATTGTGTTGCCAGCCCAATATGACCTCAACCATAAAGAAAAAGTTATGTACTATCTCAGTCTGAATCTCATTGCTTACGAGCTCAACTACCCTCAGATTGAAAAACCTTGTTTGGCTGTAGTTTTTACCTTCCAAAAACTTTTCCATTACCTATTAAATACTAAAACAAAGCTTATATCAAAAGTTGACCAACTCAAATACATGTTGTGTAAACCCACCCTTACTGGTAGAATGGATAGCGGGATCATTCTGCTAAGTGAATTTGACATCGAGTTTATGTCCCAAAATTTGGTCAAGGGAAAATTTCTTGCTGATCAGTTAGTAGAAGCACCTTTACAAGGAACAAAACCTGTGAATATAGATCTTCCAGATGCTTCATTAATGTACATTGAGGAATCCTTCATGTGGCAGGTGGACTTTGATGGATATTTTACTTTTCATGGTTCCAGAGTAGGTGTTGTATTAATTACTCCTTCTGGTGACCCCATACCTTAGGCTTTTCGCCTTGGTTTTCCTTGTATGAATAATATTGCAAAGTATGAGGTGATCATCATTAGGATGAAGATCATAATCAAATGGGACATTAATCATGTTAATATCATTGGTGACTCGTAGTTAATCATCAAACAAGTCAATGATGAGTACAAATTCAAGGATGAGAAGCTCATCCCTTACAAGAAGCTGGTCAAAACATTGAAAGAGTATTTTATGTATATCACTTTTGAATAAATTCCAAGCGCACAAAATAGATCTACAAATGCTATGGAAACTATAGGTTATATTCTATGCATTCCATTGGAAAGTAATGATATGCCCTTCTTTTTTAAAAATCTACACCAGCCTACGTATGAAATGCTAGAATCCTTTTTGGCATGTGATGTTGTTGGTTCCAATTCCCCATGGTATGATCTCATCTTCACTTACCTTAAAGATAATAAATTCCATCTTGACATCTCCCATTCCAAAAAACAAAGCCTTACCTCTAGATATCCTGTTATACCCTCTTATGAAATACACTCTATCATTGTGGCTACGATGGGAATCTGTTACATTGTTTCGATATAATAGAGTCATTCCAAGCAATTAAAGAGATACACGAAGGGTTATGTGGGGCCCACAAAAATGGGATGGTTCTAGCCAAGAAATTGTTGAGATTGGACTACTATTGGCCTACCATGGAAACTCACTGCTGCAACTATGTGAAGAAGTGTGTAGTCTGTCAAAAGTATGGAAATTTCATCCATGCCCCGTCATATCCATTGACACCCATTACAACCCCATGGCCATTTTCCAAATGGGGACTTGATTTAATATGGAAGCTTACCCCTACTTCATCTGATGGCCATACCCACATCATTACAGCTACTGCATATTTTACCAAGTGGGTGAAATATGGCCCTTTGACCTATGTAACGGGTGCTCAGATATCAAATTTCATCATGAATCATCTTATTTTCCGGTATGGCATTCCTGTAGCCATAGTTACTGAAAATAGAAAATTGTTCAAGAAAAATACCATGAAATATCTCTGTCATCGGTTTCAAATAATATTAAAATGGTCTACACTAAATTACCCCTAAGGCAATGAACAAGCCGAGGCCACTAACAAGACTTTGGTTTGAATCATGGAAAGATGGTAAGTAAGATAGGTCACAACTAGCATTTGTAAGTCCACCTAGCTATTTGGGCTTACAAGACCTCTATTCACACTCCTACTAGTGCGACACCCTATCATCCCGTTATAATTCAAGCTTCCCTCCCTACGAATTTCTCTTAGAGGTTATCTAGACAAGGATGAGGATTATAGAGTAACTAGACTGGCAGAGTTGGAACTCATGGATGAGAAGCGTATCCACACCCTAAATCATCTTAAAGTGTATCATAATAGAGTCTCTTGCAATTACAACAAAAGGATCATACCTCTTTAGTTTGAGGTTAGAGATTTGGTCATGAAAAAAAATCAGTTCAACACAAGGGCAGAAAGAGAGAAGAAAGGAAAGTTTGAACCACATTGGTTAGGACATTACGTCATTATGACCAAATATGGTATGGAAGCATACAAGCTTGTCCATCCTAATGGTAATGAGCTTCATGAACCTATGAATGTCATGCACCTTAAGCGGTTCTATGCTTAAACATGGCATAAAAATTAGAAATGCAAATTAAAAAAAAAGTAAAAATGATCAAAATATAAAAAAAATTATTAATTAAAAAGAGAAAAATAAAAAGAGAAAACAAGTCATCCATAAGTGAAAACCACTCGATTGTGGCACTTTGGATAATTCCTTGGGTGAAAACCAGTTTTCGGCTCCTTAGGAGGATTTGTTGTTCACAAGCATCTTGTATCTAGAGGGTACTTTTACTTAGCATAGGGCTTGTCACACATCCGCATCCAAGAATCCCTGTGAGCCTATTCTTTTCAAGCCTTGATCCATATTTTTATCCTATTGTTAGTCTATGAAGGGATGGTCTTTTTCTATTCCCCATCTCACATTGGGGGCACTTCTTGCGACCTCACCTTCCTATTTATAAGCACGTGGCGTCTTCCCTTGTATATTCTCTATCTAACATTGGGAGCATCCATGTTTCTCATTTACCTATGCATCGCCTCGAAAAACTTTGGAAAAAAAAATGTTCAAAAATGTTAGAAAATCAAGACAATAGAATTTTTTTCACAAAAATCAAAACAATAGAAAATTGTTTAACAAAAAATCAAAACAATAGAAAATTGTTTCACAAAAATATAAGCAATAGAAAATTATCTCACAAAAATATAAACAATAGAAAATTGTTTCACAAAAACACAAAAACGAACAGTAGAAAAGTGCTTCATAAAACAATCTTGAAAAAACATAACTTTAGTTTACTTACATTATCTTGTTTCTTTCTTTGTTTGTGTACATTGTTTACTTGTATAGTTGTTACTTTTTTGTACATTTGTATAGTTTATTGTTTAGGCATACATTGGTAAGTTTTGTCTTTTCTTTCTTAGATTAGATTCATTCTTCCTTGTACATATGCAGTGTGTTTTTGCATACTTGTAAATAATTATACATAGTTGTGTTAATTCATGATTGGTTGGTGTTGCGTATTTTGTTAACATTTGATTGTGTTTTCTTGTTGCATGTACATAGTTTTGTTATCACATCATCATATCTCTATCAATATCGTCACATCTAACATCATCTATACATCATGTATAAATAAAATGCTACGTGTACATCATACATGTATGCTATGCTAATCATCATGTATCGTATCATCAAATGGGGACAAGAGAGATCTCAAATATCAAAATATATCCCCCTGGACCAATATCATCATGTCATCCCATCCACTAATCTAGAGCATCACATGTACAATACAATTGATATCATCTATGAATCTATTATGTCAAAATCAAACACATGTGCTACAAACATCTCAAATATCATCATGATACATACAAAAGTGTGAAATCAAACCATATCATGTCACACTCTAACTCTTCTTCTACTTACCGCAAATAGTTATTTTATTTAAATAATTATTTTCCTTACTTTTTTGCCATGCTGGGGCATTACTTGCCATATGGTACTCATTTCTTCTCACTGAGACAATTTTATTTCTCCTAGGTGATATCCTTTCTTATACACTCCATCGAATAATTATTTTTTATTAAATAATTATTTTGTTAATCTTTCTGTTGTGTTGGGGCATTATTTTTTGCCTATTGCTTCTTTCTTCTCCCTAAGGAATTTCTTTTGCTCCTAGAAGATTCTTGTTGATTATTCTACCTTCTTCTCTATCCAAACTATCAATAGTCTAGAAAAAATTTAAAAAATTACAAAAAAAATCAATTCAAAATCCAAATTTTTTTATTTTTTTTTCAAAAATCCTAAAAAATGTAAATTTACAAAACTAGGTAAACCAGCTCATAGCAGATGAAACTCGTGTCTTATGCATGGTATTCATTCCATATCTTGTTGGAATTTTCATGTGTTCATAGATCAAATGACTTGTGGATCATAAAATCTACAACCATTTTCAAAGCTAGCCTTCTTGCTTCGTCAGTACTCTAGGGCACATATAGTCGCTTGGTACTATTTCATAGCGCACTACACTTTTCTATTGGACCCAGAGTCCTTCATCATCTTCCCTTACATGTATTCTTACTTGGGGAACCATTTTTAACCCTTATCATCAATCAGGAACATTAAGGGATCTTCAACTTGATAATAAAACATTTGTACAACTGTCTTGACTGTTGTTGGTTGGAATATGTGTGTTTGTACTTGTTTTCCCTGTTAAATGAGATTATTTCCTTCTCATATTACATTGATTTTGTATGTTTCATTGATTATATGTTTCAAAAATGGACAATCTTTCGTACTATGGCTTTTCATGTCATCCTAATTTTTTCGTATGCTTATATTTTTAATAAGGACTGATGATGTAGATCTTTGGCAATATGATGACAATAAATTTGTTTCAATACACTGGATGAAAACTTGCTCTTTTATTTCCGTATTCATTCATCCTCTACATTATTCTCCTATTAACACTATTCTTCTTATTCACCTGGGGAATTCTACTCCTACCCATTCTTTTATTTCTTTTCTCTCACCTTTTTTCGATTTTTGATCACCTTCTCTGATCACCCAATCGACACTCAAGGGGTCATTTCTCACTTCTATTAATTTTTATTATACACTTTCAAAATTTATCTGTCTACTATCTTTGAAGTGGCATCACTTATGCCACCCCAAAGAGGGGAAAATGTAGATACTTATAATTTATCTTGAGCAATTTAAATACTTAAATTACACTAATTATACCCTTTCCCGCAAATGGACAACATATCGTCAATATAGCACATTTTCTCTGCTATCGTCACTAATTAATTACATTACATTAGTTAATTAACTCTTCTACCTGACAATGACACCAATTAATGAAATTTTGTTAATAATCTCCACTATCTATCTAGATTAATTAATTATTCTTAATCAATCAATTCTCTCTTCTATTTAATCAATAAATCGTCACTTATTTGATTAAATCCCTCTCATAGTGTAAATCATGCTAATTATTCCTCTAAAAATATTTTATAATCCTACCCACCTATTAATTAATCACTTTGGTTAATTAATAAAGCCCCTCAAACCCCATGGATCTCTAAAGGACAAAGCTAAAATCTCCTAAGCTTGACTCAACCTTTTCTAAACCTCCCTTATCCACAACTAACCCAACCTCTCCATTTATCCCACATGAAGAGGAATGTAGAGATTCCTCTATCCATTGGGCTATATAAGGATCCTTCCTCCTAGATTTCTATTTACACCTACTCTTTGATTAAAAAAAAGTGAGCATATAGTAATACACTATAGTCATTTTTATCCTCTTTGAGCATTTCTCCATTAGAGTGGAGCTATATCATCATCCTTTTGCATTCAAACAATCCAGTTAGTGTTGTGAAGAAAAATGGAGTTAATCAAGAAAGGCCTAATAAGCCATGGCTTGATAAACCTCCATCTTTGATCATCTTGTATCGAGCAATCACTATCTCTTTTTTATAGCTAAAATATCTACATAGGTCTACTTTATTGATTTATCTTTCGAAAGAGTAGAGTAATAAATTGTAGTATGTTAGTTTGAGGTTTATTTTCAAGATTCTAATGCATAGTATTGATATTTATTACTTGTTTATCCCTTATCATGATGATGTATTGATATTTGATTTAGCTTTGTTATAGGACTACTAGGTGTTATTTCTAATCTTCTTAACTTAGCTAAACAAATACATGCATACATATGGAAAAATGAATTTTCCCTCTTATGCATGTATGCATAAAATAAAGTCCCTTGTCCCTTGAATGAGTGTTAGATGAATTCCTTTGATGCTCTTATATGCTTTTAGATGCAACCCTAGTTGATGATAATATATGCTTAAATCTTAGTCCTTTATTATGGTCAATAGATTTATATTTATATGATTCCCTTGCTTGAATTTCACAATTGACAACTAGAATACTGACCCATAAGAAAAAAAATATTCCCAAAATATAAAAGAGGCAAGTAAGATACAAAGAGGTTAGGGACACCCAGAAGGGACAAGGGCACCTACGATTTGGCGTACTGGCTGGGCACTAGTGTCTAGAGTCATGAAAGACAAAGAAATAACTTATTGTCGAGGGTGTAGGGTTTGAAAGACCAGAAAGAAGACCAAATACAGAGAAAAAAGGAAAAAAAAAATTGTCAATTACTAGTTTTCTTGCTTAGGAATCATATGAGTACAAGTATGTGTTTAGGACCTAAAAATGTGCCCAAGTGCATGATTTTGTGTCTACATTGACTGATATAGAGACATTATTTATATTGAGTGGTCTCCTTCCCATGTTGGATGAAACACAATGTTTAATTAAATAAACCCAATAAATAAATAAATATATTTATGATTTTTCTAGTTTGAGGAAATGTGTTTGTCTGGGATTAGAATATTTATTTCTCAATGAGACTTCTTTTTCAGGTCCAATTTTTGATGGTTAGAATAATTTTATAAATATTATAAATCCAAGTATCTTTCTGAGGTTAATTTTTTTTTATTAGTATGTGCTTCTGTACATAGATATGAGATACCGATACACTTATTTTGAATAGTAATCGGTAAGGTTGAGAAGGTAATTGTCATAGGGATGCTCTTTGATAACATTGTATCATCAACAAGGGTAGGGCTAAGAGAAATTACAGTTTCCCTAATAGAATAAATAAGGGAATGCTTTAGGAGGGATGTTTTACTTAAAGAAATGTCTTTAGTAAATCCCACCTATTGGAATAATGTACAAAATGAAATATCATTGCAGGAATACTACCACAAGAGATTAAATGCATTGATTAAACATTTATGTAAGCTTTTTGATATCAATGGAACGAATATTCCAGGTATTTTAAGAAATTATAGTTTGATTGATCAATCCTATGAATTCACCTCTACCATGATTGACCAATTCAAATGTTTGAATAATCCCTTAGAGTGTGGAACAATAACATGTCTATGGAAAGAAATTGGGTTAAGTATTATTTTGTAGGAAACCATGAATGTTTTTTCACATTAGTTGATCTATGTCAAATAATGATTTTTGGTTCTGTTGAAGATGAGATATTTTCTAGCACCTTGTCCTTTATAAATTCAAAATTACAAAATAATATTGATAAAAATATTAATTTTTTTTAGAACTACACATCATGATACGAAGTGAATAAATTTCCCTATGATAAGGATTTGGCAATATGGAAGTAGATTAATTAAAGGAGAGGGGCTGATAACAATGCCAAAAATATGGAAGACAACCCTATTGGAGATAAGGTTTGATCTATTACACCAATTGACTATCAACCAAGTTAGATAATTGGTCAAGAAAATAATAGAGATGATCCACCATCAATACATTGGAAGTTTTCATTCGTGGATATGTGATATAGTTGTTCACATAATATATTAAAATAAGTAGTAAATTTTTTCTGATAATATTATTTTCCTTATTTACATTTGATTATAACCTCCAAAAAATTGAGTAGCTCTAGAGATGCTTATTTCACTAAATCTGGACTTATTCTAGTTCAAGAAGCTAAAAAATATAGGCAATATTGGAATCCAATATTACTATTTTTAGATTCCAAAATGTAAAATATTGGAATTATCTACAGTCGAAAATATCACATTTTGGATTCCAAAATCGCACATATTGGATTCCAAAATTACATATATTGGAATCCAAAATCACATATATTGGTATTAACTATACTCCAAAATCACATATATTGGAATCTAAAAATAAAAAATTTAGAATCCATTAATTCTCCTTTCAGAGTCCAATATATTTGGTCACAATTTTAATTTATGAATATGTGAAAAAAACATTTAATGATTTCATGGAATCCAACATTGATCTGAGAAATAATGCCTAGCATCTGCTAGCCTATATAAAACAAATAAATGTTATGTTTTATAAGGGCTAGTGGCTTCTAGGCTTAATGATTGCTTTGGAATAATGCTCTTATCAGTCTAAAGATGTTTTAAAAAATTAAACTATGCAAATTTGAATATTTCAAACATCATTGTCCCAATGAACTCTAGGAGAATGACGTTCACAAGATGTGAGATTCTTACAGATTTAATTACTATTGTTTGATTGAACCTTGGGGCAACTAGAGAATTACCAAAGATGTTATAAAGAAACTTAAAGAGGGTGATGATTCAATTTAGGAGAATGTAATTAACTGTAAAATCATTCTAGATATAATTTCATATTTGAAGTTAGATCTTGAATTTACTCATTTATTATGGTGTGATTGAATTTATGAAGATTTTATGAATACATTAGCAAAGGGAAATGATCTAGTGTAGGATAATGTAATTAATTGTAAAACCATACCATATATTTTTTCATATTTAAATTTAGATATAAAATAAACTGAAGAGACATGGCATAAAAATTTTCATATTAAAATATGGATATGAACTTATTTAAAATTAATTGTAAAACTATCCCATATATATTAGTATTTAAATATAAATATGAAATAAATTCAAATTCCTTTACTAAAGGTAGAATTATAGTAAAAAAATTGAAGAATAATTTTAATTCATAATGTAACACTATTCTCAAAGATGGGATTCCAAATCAACAATACAAAACATAGTAAAGCTCTAATAAAAAAATCTCCCTATAATTTTTTTTATGATCTAATATAATCCCAAACATCTTTGACATCCTTCAATGGTTGCAACAAAGGCCACAACACATCTAACAAGTATTTTTCTTGTGACTTGGAATCTATGTTAAAGGTTTTAGAAATTATGTAGTTTGCAACATCATTGAACTTATTTTTCTCTAAAGAATCATCTACAAGCATTGTATTTTTACAATTATACGATGCATTAAACCATGATAAAATGGAGTTAAGATTCTTGAGATATAATTTGGGATTCCTAGAACCTTCACAATCAGAGAATTTTGTCTCGATGTAATCTTCCTGTGTAAATATGAACTCAAAGCTTGCAACCTCTAATCCAATGTTTTAAAGGAATGAAGGCATCATGTCATCAAAATTTGAATTTCTCGCCAATGTCCATATTGCTATTTAAAAAAAAAATTACATTTTTGTAAGAAATATTTCACATTATGTTTGAGAAAATACATTTTTTTATCTCTATGCCACTAAACATTTTTAACTATTTAAATGTTGAATCAACCTATTGGAGGGTGTGTGCCAAAACACCATTTATATAAAATATGATTAGTTTCATGTTGCATGTATTCGTATCTATAAATGAAAAAAACAAAATCAAATGGGTGAGGGTGGTGAATCAATTGAAACAAAAAATGTACCTTTTTGATATTATTTTATCAAAAATCAAATGGTTGTAGGTGGTGAAAAGGGTAAAATCTAAGCGTGTTCCTCATTTCTTGTTGTTATGCTGGGAATATTTTCTTGTACAAAAATTATTTGAATAAAATGTAATGTTTCAGTGTGATGAATCTTTACATACCACAATGTAGTTATTTCATTACATTGGAAAGTGGTATACATTTTCTAATATCGAAGAAAAAACTAGTATTTAAGCATGCTCAAAATTAATTTAGGAATACATATTTCATTAATAAAAAGTGCTCAAATATTTGTTACATTAAAGATTTTCTGTTAATTCACATTTGCAACTTATACACTCACACTCTGAAATTATAATTAGGGAAACTTTAAATTATCCAAACTTATAATCGTACAATCGTAATTTAAATAGTTACGCAGAACCATCACTACAACATATGAATGTATTTTATTCACAATGTTAAGATGTATCATCACAACTAAATTTTGAAATGCTAACTTTTTTATTTAGCATTTACTCGCTCCAAATATTCTATGCCCTGTACCACATTCATTCCCTTTGAAATTGTTAGTGATAAGTATTTGTACAAATCGATCATCAACCACATATATTTTGAGAAATTTTCTTCTCTTCTTTTCATCCAAACCATAAATTTTTATGGAGGGTTTCCCTTTGCACCTAATGTAATACACATTGTGTCTTCAAAATTTTAGGGAACATCATTTCTACTCCAACATGTTTCTAGATATTTTATTGCAATTACATTGACCATATTGCAATTTTCTTTTCCCCAGGTGAGTATTAGATTCAAATCAATCAATAAAATTTTATTGAAGGATTTTGTAAACTTTTCGATATAAACAGAAGTGAGTTTATCTGACCAGAATCTTATTTCAATTTTTTTTATAATGAATCTATAAAATCTTTCAAGCCACCTCGTACATTGATAGTATCCTTGCAAAACTTGAATGACTATCCCTAGAGGGTGATTAGTTTTTCTCATACAAAAATCCCTCCAAATATAAAATTAAAATTATTAGGGTGATTAGTTTTTGTTCCATTGAAATTAGTTCCATCCAATGGAACAAATAAAATATTTAGTTTATGACTACCAATTACAGGTGGGCCTTACATGTAGGATTGCATAATCTTTACTCACAACTGGATCCTTTGACGTAAGATATATTTTTAAAAAAAAATCAATCTATTCATTATTAATATAGCTATTAATATAGAAAATGAAAGTGTATTTGAAAAAAATATAGTGATCTACGTGTTAAAATTGTAAATTTAATATTAGCACTTTAGGTAGCTACAACTTGCCGAATGAGATTCTGGCTTGGCTTGCATAGACCTTACTCGATGTTTTTTTTTTTATGTAATATCTATTGCAAACAAAATTCTTCAATTCATAAATGATTTCATGCTATGGAAAATGAAAGCATAATTGAAAAGCATACGGGTCTCCATGGTAATATCGTAAGTACAAATCAAAATTTTGTATGTCTTCTGAATGAATTGTAGTGGCCACTAGGGTTCATTTATATCCATTAAACCACCCATTTGTGGAAATTATTTATGATATATTGATGTGGATTAGTGACCGCTAGGATATGCCATCATTGGATGGAATAAACATCGATTCTAATGTTTGTATCATTATATCAATATTAATGGTTTATGCAGACAACCAAAAACTTGGTAACAACAAACTATGTAGCATTGAATGCCACCATGAACTTTTCAAATAGGTTATTTGGTAATTCCTTCTTTGAAAATGGTTCCACTTCTAGAATTAGCTAATATTGTTTTCTATAACTTTGTGATCCTTAAAAATGGTTATGTTTAAAACTATGCATGGCTAACATACCTGGTTTTGTCTACATATTCATGTTGATTACCACCGCACACTCCATTATTACTTTCTCAGGTTTTTGGTCGTCTATATAAACCATTAATTTTTTTATAAATTTTTGGGGCTTAGTAGTAGTTATTATTTATAAATGCACATGACTAACATAACAAGATTTTATTTCATATTCGTGCATGATGTGGTTGAGTTATCTTCATCTGTCATCAAATATGGTGAGCATAAAGTATTTTTTTAAAAATGAAAATAATGGAAATTGAAAACAAATTTCATTAAAAATATTTATAAAATGATTGAAGTTAAATCATCATGTTGAGTTAGTTGTGTAGCATCAAGTTGATAGGATTGTACGTAATATCCTATTTTTTTTAGTTGTCTTCCTAAATAAGAAATGTGTAAGTAGATTTTTTAGGTTGAAATAAATTTAAAATAATCACATTTTCCAGTTGTATTTTTGTACAAACCTATCTCCATATGAGAATAATAATGTTTCAAAAACATTTCCTGACTATGTGTCTCAACAATAAAAACAACATATAAATTGGATTCAACTAATGCACACATTGCAACACTATTTCCATAAAGCAATAATAATAAGGAATTCTAGAAAAAATCAAGCAAGCATCTCAGACTAGAACTCATATGATCATTTTCAAGGAAAAGGATGCTTGTTTCCTTTTATCCCAATTTCGTTTACAGTTATCAATTGTTGTGGCAGTTTTTCCATCCAATCCCTAGTTACTTCTTCTCTTTCATAATTGTTATCATCGCAGTTGTGTACTCCAGTTATTGTGTACATAAGACAATTTTTTTTAAATTACACGCTATTATGATAGAGTATGTACCATCCATCCATAATCAATTCTTCATTGTCTTTAAAATTTTACATGTATTTTTTACTGTTTCTCTCAAAAAATTTAAATATTCAATTGGTATTAGAAAAATAATAATACAATGCAACACACCGGTTCAAATAATTGTTAGCAACTCCATTATTACATCAAAATAAATATTGCTAGGAAAATTACAAAATCAGTGATAACACATTATGCATTAAAAGGATTGGTGGCATGATTAGCTACTAGAGTTGATGAAAGCTGGAATGGGTATTCACATAGAAAAGTAAATTATTCTATGTCCTCCATCCTTGCCTATATATTCTCTTCCATTAACACCACACAGTTGTCTAATATTTTTTGAGCCTTGATAATGTTAGGGATGTGTCTCTGCAAAAACATTTACAACTATAGAATATCAAATCCTAAACATTCAAATATGAATTTAACAATCCCCAAAAAATATACAACAGTGGAAATATAAACAAGAATAATCCAAATCACACAAAAGTACATAGACACAACACAACATGTACCATGGTTCATCGAATGTGGGCTATGTCCACCAAAGATAGAAATCTCATATATATAATATAACAAGATCTTACTAACCAACTCTTTTCCACAAGAGTACATGTATCTCTCCAAGAGTATGTCTTCCTCTCAGATCTCCAACTGGATCTTCCTGAGTACACTAAATTATGCCTCCATACCACCACCTATATCTCCTCCAGATCTCTAACTACATCTACCTAAATGCACTATAACTGTGCCTCTGAAACACAACCAAATATCACATACCTGAAGCTACACTACATCTGCCACTATACAACCAATCTCTCACTATATTGTGAATCTAAAAACAATACCTCTAGAATGGTCTACTAATGTGCAGCCATAACCATGCACCAAGAAAAAAGTCTCTCCATCATCACTGCATCAACCTGTGAAAACATGAAGACAACTTCCTCTACAATACTAGATTCCTATGGATCAACAATACATCATGATCTCATGGATCTGTAATATAAGATATCACAACAACTTATGGATCTAAGAAGAAGGAATCCTAAGTGATTTGCATACTATGCAAGACATTATATGAGACTAAAAAATACAAAGGAAATACAATTGAAGATAATACCATCTTCTCACAAATAGTGTACATGCACTTTGCTTATGTTTATCTTCTCTCCATGAAAGCTCATCTCTTCATGTAGTCATCTTTTTCTTCTTCTTCTTCATCATCCTTTCAACCAAGGATAATTCAATTCCTCTCTTTCCTCATTCCTTATGTTTTAACCCTAGTTTTCTACTCCTCAATATGTACTCACTTTTATACCCCTAGAAAATAGTCTAATCCTATGCATGTTGGACTATCACCCAACAAGCGCTGGGTTCTCACCCGAGGCACGCGTGAGCTCCGAGCCCCTCCTTTCTACGAGTCTTGTTAGAATACACCCTTAATGAAAAATTTAGATGTAGGAAAGAAAATAACCATGCAATCATTCTAAGATCATAGGATGAGTTATCATATCAATGCATCCATTCAGATAACAAAATAGAAGTATCTAATAGAATACAAAACTGGTTCATAACACAAAGGAAATGCACTAGGATTTATGCTCATGAACAACATATATTATTTAGAACAGAACCTCATATTCATGTTAACAAGTTCAATAACCACATTACATTCATTATGGCCATAATATAAAAATATAACAATGTAGATCAAAGTCATGCATTAGGAACCTAAGCTATGATTTCCATATTACAAAATTGTTTATAGACCCATCCCTCTAAATATGCCATCACTCCTATAGTTATCCTAATCCTAACCCAAAATATCCTTCCTTATTCGTGCAAAGCTTCACCTATCCGACGTTATATGATGCCACTCTTGGTGTGTGTGTCTCTCTCTTTTCTTCTACCCGAGAATATATATATATATATATATATATAGCCTTAGTCTCCATCATCATGTCTTCCTGAGATAACAGATCAGTTGCAAAGTGTCCATGTGGTCCTCCAATGGAGCAAGTTTCCTTTTATATGAGATCTCCACTATTTACAATGATGCCTTTCTATATCCTTCCATCGCATGCATGGAATATTCCATTCTTGAGCATACAACTGCCAAGTTGGCACACCTTATCCAATCCACATGCTAGATGGATCATGATTTTCTTGTGTGCTACCTGGAATGCCAAATATGGCTAAGTACCAAAACATGTCTTTGTCTTATGTGTGTGTGCAATGTGTTCTACTAAACCCTACTAAAATCCTTCCCTGCGCACCTTCAACTCGCATGCCCTTCTTAAAATAGGTCTTGTGCACCCACACACCTTCTTATACTTAGCCAATATCCTAGGGCCCAACATCACCCCACACTCCACTTGTTCTTCATCCTCAGAAACACTTCTCTTTAATGAATAAAGAATGGTGGGCTCTGGATAATGGGAAAAATAATAAAGGAATAGATAATTGGGAGAAAGAATGAAATAATGAGGAAAATAAAAGAGAACAATGCTTATTTTTAAAGGACGAAAGGGAAATCCTTCCCTATTTCTGTCTCCATCTTTTCCCAAGGCATCAAACTTTCTCTGCACTTGCTGATAGAGGCCTTTGACTAGGGTGATCACTTCCTCAATAATTAGTTCCTCCCCTTTGGAACTCATTGTCTCAACAATACTCTCCAATTGCTTGCCCAAGTCATCAAGTGCGTCCACCATGCGGGTGATCTATGGGTATAATTCCTTTAGTTAGCTTTTGATCGAGCCTCAAAAGGTCTCGATAGCTTATAAAATCTTCTCTACCTCATCCAATATTTTACCCCTTTCTACTCTTTTCCCCTTATTCTTCTCTTGAAACTCCTTGAGTTATGCTTCATGTGCAGCGACCAGGATTCTTGTTACTCTATCCTTATCAGTGAAATTTTCATATGCAGCTTCAGAAACTTGTGTGGCGGCCTTTACCTCTGCAAGGATTTTGGTATATCAAGAAACAATCTTAAAAACCTTTAGCTTCTCTTCTCTCTCTTGGTGCACTAGCACTTCTTCTGTAGTCTCTAAGGAAAGTGGTCACCTTTCCATTATGAGGATGTGGGTCAAATCCTCCAAAAATTATAATGATTATTTATATTTTATCTTGGGTGGCACTAGATCAGGATGCTTTAAAACAATAGCACTCGTAATCATTTCAATTTTCTTGTGTAGCTCATGCACCCTTTCTTTCTCCTCTTTCAATTCACGTCTTACCTGCACGCTGATAAGATATTCTTGCTTCAAGTATTTTCTCTTCTGAATGAGATAATTATTTTCCTTCTCCAATTCCCCCTCCAATAATATCACTCTATCATTTCTTCCAAACATCTGGCCTCAATCTCAACTGAAATTTTTTTGAACGCATTATAGACCTTGTCATATATAATTGTTGAGCATTCACCAAGGGATTTACTCTTGTCTCTGGCATATTCATCAGTGCTCCCTGAATTACTTCTAACTTAGGTTCATCCATGTGCGACTCAAATGCCTAAGATAACATCTTTCTGGTTCGTGGATATATACCTTCTTCATCAAACAAAGTCATATCTAGGAGTTGTTCTATTGGTACAGTGCTTTGGAAGCATGCGCATAACACCTTGCTTGGATCATTGATGTATCCAATTACTTTCCCTTATGCTACCACTACACCCTTCCCACCTGTTTACACAGCCTTTGGGAAGCTTACCACCAAATTGGGATTCCCACCCACGTTTCCATATTCTATCCCAATTCTTTCTTCTTCTATTTCCTTCAAAATTTCAGTTGCGCTCCATTCCAACTCCTACTCCTTCAAAACCTTAATGATGCTCGCTACTTCTCTTTCTATAGATTTTTCCACTTGTTCTTTGGCGAGGCTTTGGGTTCCCTAATTTTTGGTGCTTACCTCTTCACTCACACCTTACCTTGATCCTCTGTTTCTTCCTTGTCATTTTCCTCTTCATCTTCCTCCTCCTTAGATTCATGTACATTATATACTAGATAGTTTTCACCTCCCTTAGGCTTGTCATCATCCCTTTCACCAATGTAGGCCTCTAGGATCTCTATTTCCTTCGTTTCTACCTTTTCTACCACCTTCTGCTTCTTTCTAACTAGTGATTCCAGTATAGGAGATTCTTCCTTCTCTTTCTCTTTAATAGGTGACCGCTTCCTTGGTAATTCTTCATGTGTGAGGGGTCCTTCATACTATAACACCTATTCTTCTAGGGTCTTTTCTGTAACCGAGGACTTCTTCCTACATGCGTAAGTGCTAGGATTAGAAATTTCTTCTGATGCACCCACTGAATGTGTGGTTTACACACTTGGTACCTTCTTCTCCTGCACCTCTTCTCTTTCCCCCTTCTTCGGCACAACATTTTTCCTCCATGCGGGGTCTTCTAGAATGCATACATCACTCTCCATATATGAAGATTTCTCAAACTTAGGCCTTATGCACATATATACCCTTTTTGCAGCCCTTCCAGTGATCGGCAATGTTATTAGCTTTATCATCTGTACTTCATGGGAGACATACTTAGAAAAAATTCACACTTCTTAGGGTATATGAATTGTCGGCATAGATCATGGTGGTCTTGGTCTACCTCACTAAGTTTTAACCTTATCCTTTTGGCCTCCTTGAACTGGTTGACCCCTACTTGGAATTATTTTGTGGTAAAGGACAAGGGTATCTTGCACCATGGGCTCTTAGTCCCATCTGTTAATGTAAACCTGCCAATGAAGAAATGTTGATAAACTGTAAATTCTACCTCTCCACCCAAGAGCACGGGAAACTACTAAGGGATCCTTCACTCAACCCTGAATGCATCGCACATTCACTTGTATAAATTTTCTAGGTGTTCCTTGTGAGTGGCCATCATGGTCTCACGGGTATATTTCTCAAAAATTTTTGTGGGTGAGGGATTGTCTTCTAGATACTCCCATAAAACTTCACTGGTCCATCAGGAAATCCAATTTCTGAGAAGGTGATGGTGAGGGTAATGTTTCCAAATAGTACATTTTCTCCTTCCCATGGTACTTATGATCTCATCTACGATAAATGTGGACAAATTATAGAAGGTCCCTTCTGAGATATTCTGGCATAAGTTTAACTATGCCTTGTTTACTTACGTCCATCTTTCTTGATCATTGATCTTGGTGACCGAGCGCGCGACCATCCTCATAACAGGGTCGAGGATTTTTGTGATGTCAAAGTACCGTGAAGCCTTTTTGTAGTCATAAGACTCCACATTTTCTTTTATTGCCTCCTTATCTTCCAATTCATCGTCTATGGATTCTCCTTCATAATTAAGGCCAGTGAACTTGGATATAAGCTTAGGGGTTATGCACATCTTGCAGCCCAAAAAATAAAAGTGGTCTTCATGTATGCGTGACATTAACCATTGATATAGCCACTTGGGCTTGCCAAAATAAGGAAACTCATATAGTTGCAAACACCTTGCCTTCTCCAGCTTTAACTTCACTTCATCGCTATATATAGGCATTCCATCTGGTGCCCTCTTATTAGTTGGATGATTTAGTTTCAATACTATTTTTATATTTATAGAACTCGTGTGATGGTTGTAATCGCTCATGACCATTTGTCTCAAGTGTGAAACCCACTCTTTTCCCAGTAATACTCAATCTGGGTACTATATTTGTGCATACCATTCTTCATTGGAGCTAATGACGGCAGCTATTTTATTTTATTTGCCCTTTCCCATATGTTTCTTTGGTGAAATGGTTTCCTTCATTAGTGTCATGTTTTCTTTTTAGGATACAAATTAAATCCCTTCCTCTTGTTCTGATCTACCAATCTTCTCAACTCTAAGGCTCCATTTCATGAAGAATCCTCCTTCTTTCCTACCCTAGCTACCAAACCCTAACTAGGAACAACTTTATCCATAAGACAATGTATTCTAAAAAGAACTCTCCCCATACTAGTGTACTCTTTCCACTCATTTTTGCAAATCAAAACTAGTCATGCACTTAGATCTTTATGATTCTTCTTCCTTCACTAAAATTTGTCTAGATTCCCTAGTTTGCAAGAGCTCTTTCACTTCTTAAAAGGAAGGTAAAATAATAACGTGCATGACTTCCTACTTATAGTTTTTTCTCCTCTCCAACAATAAATGTTATACCACCTACCAATGTAATTAGCATAAAATGTGGCTTTTTCCACTAGGTTGACCTTAAGATCCCTTACCTATGCACCCAATCCTATGTGAAAACCCTTCTATAAACTTCTAGCATGTAAAAATTCAATCTGACCAAAGACTCTTATGCATGCGGATATAGTTCCGAAGGTAATTCTTTTGTCCTTTACCTAATTTTCGCCCTTGCTTACCTCATATTGATCCTATGCTCTTTATGCTTTATACGTAGTCTTTATTACAACCTTCTTAACAACATAATTCATTATCCACTATTTCCTCATGCCCTTTCTCAATCTTATGTGCTTCTGTCTACTAGGCCACTAAAATTTTACTATTGGCTTATACTTTACTTTACACTACTCCACCCCACACTAAAACAAATGCGTGGTCCTCTATGCATACACAACCTTAGAAAATTAATGTGGTTACCGGCACACTAGGTGCAAAACAGAATAGAAAGAAGGGAAAAAGCACCGAGAAAGGGAAAATCCTAAGCTAACTAGAAATACTGCCTTATTTACAAACACCAAAAAGACTTATTTATAGTAGGGCTTTAGCCTACTCCCATTGACATGACATGGTAATCTCGTCCCATCTAGTGCCTATAACTAGAAAGCACATAAATCAAGGATGAAAGAGATAATGTAAGGTCCCAACTAATGGAATTTCAACTTCTCAAGATTGCACAGATACTTGGAATCATAAAACATAACCATCTTCCCAACCTCAAACTACTTGTTCTTGATATGATGATCATGTCATGTCTTTTGTCTTGAATTTTCTATCTTCTGACTTCATCTAGCAAGTGATCACCTATCATCTAAATACATCAACTTATCGATCCTTTTTTGAGCACTTATTCATTAGTCAATCCTCCTACATGCATTATATGTAACAATGGTAACATGAACTTAACTGGAAATATAGCCTCTATGTCAAACACTAACTGAAATGGTGTGGACTTGTTCTATATTTTGTAGGTTGTCATGTATGCCCATAGAATGGATGATACTTTGTCATCCTAATCATGTCTTCTGATGTCATAGATCTTGGTCAATGTGTGACTTATTATTCTGTTAAATGCCTCAACAGTTCCATTTTCCTATGGATGATAGGGGGTAGTCTTGTGATGTGCCACCATAAATTTTTCTAGTAGAATATTGACTATTTCATTGAGAAAATGTGTACCTCTATCACTTTCCAAGATTAAAGGACATCCGTACCTACTGATTATGTTCTCCCATGAAAATCTAGCAGTTGTCATTGTAATGCAATTCTTTGTAGAGGTTGCCTCTACCTATCTTTTCAACTAGTCAGTGTAAGTAATGATGTACCATGAACCAATCCTTCGTGTGGATGGTGAAATTGGCCCTAAAAAGTTCATTATCCATTTTTCAAATGGTTTAGTGTTGGATATTGGTCACAAGGGAATTTCATCCCTCTTTCTAGGTTCTCCAAGGTGCTGGAAATGGTCACATGTCTTACAAAACTCAATACAATCCTAGTAGATGGTTTCCAACCAAATCCCCACCAGTAGAATCTTCCATTCAGTTACATTTCCTACATAGTTTCCTCCTACAATCCCACTATGTGCTTCCTCCATAATTTCCACACACTCATGTTCCAATACACATCGATGTAGAACCTCATCACATCCTAACTTATACATATCCCCACTAATCAACATGTAGGGTGTGACATGTATTGCTAACTTTTTTCTCTCCAAAGCCTTCATATCATCCGGTGCCACACCAATATTAAAAAACACAACAATATATTTCAAGTCCAAGGGCATGCACCATAACCTAAATTTTTTTGAGTCTAACATGGTATCCTTAATGATTTGTGCATCCTCCCCTAAGTCAATCCTTGATAATTGGTCAGGTCCTGAATTAATTTTTCCTTGTTTTACAACTGTCATGAATTCAAACTCTTGGAATAATAGGACCTACCATCATATGTTACCTTAGAAAATGGGCTTGTTCACCAATTATTTCAATGCCATGTGGTCCGTATAGAATATAAAGGGTGTTTCCAAAAGGTACTGTCTGAACTTATGTAGTTCTTAGATCATTGACAATGCCTCACGCTCAATAGTGGTATAATTTTTTCCTGCTGGTGTCAACTTATTTCTTGTGAAACACAAGGGGTGATCAATAATCTCCTCACCAAGCTGTGTCAGTATTGCTCCCATGGCCATTCCTGAAGCATCAACATGTACATGGAAAGGATTATCCTAAGAAGGAAAATGTAGTATGGGCGTAGTGACATGTCTATCCATCAAAGTGTCAAACACCTTATGTTGAGCCTCTCCCTAATGAAAGGTACTCTTTTGCTTTACTAATTCCTCCAAGGGCACGGTGATCTTGACATACCCCTTGATGAATTTCCTATAGTACCACATATGTCGAAAAAATATGTGCACTACACTTTTACTAGTAGGCTCCCCAAATCCCATTAGTAATCCTTCCTTATATATAATATGTCCTAAGAGGGTTCCAAATGGATTAGGAAAGAAACATTTCTTAATGTTGAGGTATATCCTTAACTGCTGACATCTCTCAAACATCAGTGTCAAATTATCACAATGGTCTTGTACCAACCCATACACATTTCAATCATCTAGGTAAACTTGAAGAAATTGATGGAAGAAGTCCTAAAATGCTTGTACCATGATGTGCGAGAACACAACATGTGCATTATTAAATCTAAAAAGCATAACTATGTAGGAAAAACTTCCCCATTCAGTGGTGAAAGTTGACTTTCTCTGGTTTACCTTTGTAATCCTAACTTAGCGATACCTTGAGAACCCATTCATGAAAGAGTAGACCTCGCACCTGGCTACTCCCTCCATAATTTCTTTAGTAAATGGGGTTGGGAAAGGATCAACGAAACATACTCCAGTTAGGTCCTTGTAGTCCACATAGATCCTTATTCTTCCATCCTTCTTGATATTGATGACCATTGGGATTATCCATTCTAATTCCTCCACAACCTTAATGATACCAGATGCTATCATCTTTTCTATATCTTCCTTGACCCATAAGCATGAATTCAGATTCATCTAATAAGGCCTCTTCCAAATTCTTCCCTCAAATTGATCCTCATCTCCCCCAAGGAAGGGTGGATGCCTCTGAGTTCATGGTACCCACTAGGGAACAAATCCTGGAACTCATGCAATAGATAAATGACATTTGAAACTTATTTTTCTGACCAATAGTCCCCAATGATAGCTTCCTTAGGTTCTGTCTATGTCCCAATCTTAACCTTATTTCTTTTTAAGTGCTCATGGTAGGCGCATGCTCACTCATCAACACTATCTATGACTTCACCTACACCTTTAGAATGGTTAACATCCAAACTTTCTATTTATTCAGCATCTACTACATAGACCATTTTTCCTTTCTCTTTTTCCATGCATGTGCACTCAAGTTGTATTTTCTCTTATTCCTCTTCATCAAAACGTGTCTATAAACCAAGTTATCCTAGTATCTCCTATATTATATCTTCTACCGTAGCACCATCTCCCATTGTAAGGCTCTTAACTACTTATAACATCTTATCCACTGATGGCTTTGTACTCCTATACTCAAAAACTGAAATGAGATTAGCCACCAACTCCTACCAATTACCTGTTTGATGGTAAATATATGAATAAATATACCATTCATGCAAACAACCTTAACTTATGCACCCATAACAAAGTTGGTAACACTTATGCGCTTCCCATCTAAGCCTTCTCACATGTTTGGACATGAAATGACATGGTATCTTTACCATGGTATTCTTGGATCAAAGTGGGCACGTGGATCCTAGAAAACCTTACATAAAATGTGACTCTTACCTCATGCCATCTTAGGAGGCTCTCCCAATGTGTATCCCACCAACACCAAGACTTCAAAGTTCCCAGTGAACTTGGACCCTTGAATAGTGATAACCACATCTTTCAAGACTCCAATGGGATTTTCCTTTGTCTTATTCACCCTATATAAAATATTTGAATATGGCTGTAATACAGGCCTTCCCATTTGATGCCATGCATATAAGGTGAGAAAATTGACCTACGCTCCTGTGTCGATAAGGATATTGCCTAGAAGCCACCCATCAACAACTAAATTCAATGTAATCTCTTTATCATAGTTAAGGGTGTGAGGAGGAAGGTTTGCATGCAAAACCTTCATTCTGCACTCTGATCCAGGGCATGGTACCTTCTCTCGCATAAATTATCCTTGCAAGGGAATAATATTCTCTTGCCTTAACATCCTACATACTTCCCTGAATTTATCTAGGTCCTCCTTTGGAGCCTCGACATTATTCCTTTGCTCCAACTTCTTTGACTTCTCCTTTAGACATTGGATCCCCCCTTACAAACTCTGAATCACATTCATAGTCTCTTGATACACTTCCTTCTGATGAGTAGGGTATGGATACTTCCCATTTACCATTTCTTTCCTAAAAACCATTTTTTGTCTTGGCATCTCCCTTGCATGTGCAGCCTCTTCTCACATTTCTACCAATAAAGGTTCTAATATTGACTCACGCACCACTCTTGGCATCCACTGTGGGTTGGCCTTCTTTATACTCACCATTCTAACACCTTTGTATTTCTGGTGATATTAGATCATGTGCTCAAAGAACTCAGGGCACTCCTCGTACTTTTTTTTTCCACACCATGAGAACTACAATAGGTCAAGAAAATCATGCTTATAATGCTTTGTAGACCCATAATTATAATAGGTTCCTCATGGGAACTCACTTCTTCCTCCACTGTGGTTATTGTGACCAAAAAATCCTCCATGAAATCCTCTTCCAGATGCTCCTCCATCTGTGAACCCTTCATAATGGAGATCATCATCCTTCGAACTATTTATAAGGCTAGCCTAGTGCACACCAAGATCAATAACATAATGAATTTGGTCAATCAACCTACAATCATTTGTATCATGGGTCATAGAGGTAAAAATACTGTAATAGAAAGAAAAATTCTTTTAGAATGTGCACTATAGTAGAGGACATATATTTGCATCATGATCCCCATGGAAAATATCACAGTTTATCATTGTTATATGTACCATCTTTTGAGAGTAACTATCCTTTGTATGCCCTTTTTCTTCATAGTCTATACACCAAAGCTCATTATGAACCTCATGCACTGAGGTTCATATCCTTTGTTTGTAAACAACTTCTCCAACTACTTGGCCATTACAACAATTTGAACCTCTAGAAAAGCACTAACATCAGTATCATCACTCTAAACAGCCTCAGCATGTAGGGTAGCTTACAAGGCCTCACATGGGTCTTTGAAATTCTTGTGTGACAATTCCCTTCTGAACAGTGTTATAAATCCTCCAATCAACCATTGAATATGTTGAGAAGGGTGAATTTCATAGGATATTTTTGACAAGATAGTTTTGAATCATGTGTCATACTCCCACATACTCTCTTCCATTCCTTGTTGGATATCCTTTAGGGTGTTGATGCTCTTATGTTCAAATTCAGGGATATGAAATTTTTCTAGGAAGGCATTCTTCAATACAGTGTAGTCTACCACCATTTGATGGGGGTTAAACTTCTAATACCAACTATGCATGTGTAATTGCAACATTGTTGCAAAATGACTTGATTTTTTCTCCGAGTTAGTGATCCCTTTCACATGCCATAGTAATTCACACTTATGGACATCCTCTACAACATCCTCAATACCCCTTTAGTTTGGTAAATGCAAGGAAATCTCAAAACATACTTGCAAAGGTGGCTCGGGCCCTTGTCCTCTTGATCTAGAGCCTTGGTTCCATCCAGTGTTTCCTCCTCTACTAGATCCATTGGATCCACTAGGTCATATTCTTCCTGACCCACTAAATCTTCTAGATCCACTAGGTCCACTAGGTCCTCCAACCCCTATACCATTAAATCCATGTCTTTTATCCAGTAAATGACATGACATGGTCACACCTAGTGTTCCCAACATCCCATTGAACTACACACCGATGGTTTGTGATATAATCCTACTACCCATTGTGTGTCCCACACCACTTCCAAATGTGACCCCCAAACCTTGTGTATTTTCACCTTGTCTAAAAATTCCTCCAAATATGGGATTTCTCCTTCTTTCATGCCCTATCTACCAAACCCTAACTAGGAATACATTCTTCCACAAGATAGCGTATTCTGAAAAGAACTCCCCCCATGCTCGTGTACTCTTTTGACTCTTATTTACAGATCAACCCTAGTCACACACTTATATATTTATTATTCTTCTTCCTGCACACAAATTTCTCTATATTCCCTAGTTCACAAGAGATCTTTCACTTTGTAAAAGCAAGGTAAAATAATAATGTTCCTGAATTCCTATTTATAGCTTTTACTCCTCTCTAGCAATAAATGTTATACCACCTACTGACATAATTAACATTAAATGTGGATTTTGCCACTAGGATGACCTTAAGTGCCCTTACCAATGTACCCTATCCTATACAAAAACCCTTCTACAACCTTATAACATGAAAAAATCAAATGTGACCGAATAATCTTATGCGTGCGTATACAACGCCGAAGGTACTTCTTATGTCCTTTACCTGATTTTTTCCCTTACCTACCTTATGTTGTACCTACACTCTTCATGATTTGTATGTGGTATTTGTTAAAACATTCTTGAAACCATAATTCATTATCCATCATTTCCCCATGCACTTTCTCAATCTTACACACTTCCTTCTACTGGGCCTCTCAACTTTTACTACTAGCTTATACTTTACTTTGCACTACTCCACCCCACACTAAAATAGATGCACGGTCCTCTACGCATAAATAACCTTAGAAAAATAATGTTGTTACCAGTGCACAAGGCGCAAAACAAAATAGAAAGAAGGGAACACGAAATAGGAAAGGGAAACATAGGAAAAGAAAAGCAACCATAAAGGAAAAATCCTAAGCTAACTGGCAATACTACCTTATTTACAAATATCAAGAAGACTTATTTATAGTAGGGCCTTAACCACCTCCAAAATTATTTTTTGAGATGTCTTTGAATTTTTTTAAATACAGGGGTATTGAGGATGTTATAGATAATGTCCATAAGTGTGAATTACTATGGAATGCGAAAGGTATCACTACCTTGGAACGAAAATCATGTCAGTTTGCAAAAACATTGTAAGGGTCCATGCATAGTTGGTATTGGAAGTATGACCCCCATCAAACAATGGTATACTACATTGCATTAAAGAAAACCTTTCTATAAGAAATCCATATCTCTAAATTTGAACAAAAGAGCTTTAACACCCTAAAGGAGATCTGGTAAGGAATGGAAGAGAGTGTGTAAGAGTATGATGCATGATTCAAGACTCTCTTGTCAAAACTATGCTATGAAATTCACCCTTCTTAACATGCTCAATGGTTTTTTGGAGGATTGATAACATCATTCAAAAGGGAACTATAAAAAAGGACTTTCACAGACCCACGCAACACCTTGGAAGCTTCCCTACACATCGAGGTTGTTGGGAGCACTGATACTGGTGTTAACCCTTTTCTGGAGGCTCAAATTACTGCAATGCCCAAGTAGTTGGAGAAGTTTTCTGCAAACTCAGTGCATGAGGTTTGTAGTGGGATTCGGTATACAGACTATGAAGTAGAAGAGCATGTAAAGGATATTTTCCCTCAAAATATGTTACGTGTAACAACAATAGACTATGATATTTTCCATGGGGATCATGATGTAAATAGATGTCCTCTACTACAATGCTAAATCCATAAGAATGTTTCTTGCTAATTCAATATTTGTACCTTTATGACCCATGATAAAAAGGATTGCAAGCTAATTGACTAGATTCATGATGTTATTCATCTCAGTGTGCACCAAACTATCATTACAAGTAGTTTTAACAATTATGATCACTGTTATAAAGGATGCACAGATAGAGGAGCATGCAGAAGAGGATTTTGTAGAGGATTTTTTGGTACCAGTAACCACAACAAATGAAGAAGTCAGTTCATGCGAGGAACTTGTTATAACTGCGTGTCTACAGATCATTATAAGCATGAGTGTCCTAACCAATTATAGTGCTCATGGTAAGTAAAAAAACATAAGTACGAGGAGTTCCCTAAGTTACTTAAGTGCATGAGCCAACATCACCAGAAAGACAAAGGTGCTAGGAAGATGAGTATAAAGAATTCTGACCCATAGTGGATGCCAAGAGTGGCGTGTGAGTTAGGATTAGAACCTATACTAGTAACAACGTGAGTAGAGACTACGTACATAAGGGATATTCTGAGACAAAAACTGGTTGTTAGAGAAGAAGTGGTACATGGGAAGTATCCAAACCCTACTCATCAGAAGGAAGTTTATGAAGATAATATGGATGTGATTTGGAGTTTACAAGGGGAGATCCAATGTCTAAAGGAGAATTCAAAGTAGTTGGAGTAAAGGAATAATGTCAAGGCTTCGAAGGAGGACCTAGATGAAATCAAGGAAGTATGTAGGATGTTAAGGAAAGAGAATATTATTCCCTTTCTAGGAGAATGGTTGTAGGAGAAGGTATCATACCCTAGAGAAGAGCATGAAAGACAATTTTTTCATGTAAAACTTCCTCCTCACAACCTTGACTATGATAAAGTGATTACATTGAATGCAATTGTTTATGGGTATCTTCTATGAAATATCCTCATCGAAATAGGAGTGGAGGTAAAGGTTCTCACATTACATGCATGGCATTAAGTGGGAAGGCATGTATTACATCCATCATTGAATGTGTTATATATGGCAAATAAGATAAAGGCAATGCCCATTGGAGTCTTGAAAGATGTGGTTATCACTATTAAAGGGGCCAAGTTCACTGGGGATTTTGAAGTCTTATGTGATACCACTAGGGCCATTTTTAATATTCTCGGTCCTTGACTGACACAACTAGCATGGCATGTGATAATTGGGTGCATGGGAATTATGAGTTGATTGGGAGACAATTGAGAGGATCTCTAACAAGGGTAATGAAGGCACACTCATTCAAGTGCCTGGGAGGTAAAAAGCTTTTGAGTTACTCTAGAGGAGCATACCCTGATGTTTTCATGTGAGAAACAGAAGCTCAATGGAAAAATGAGGATGACATAAGGGGAATGCTCAGTTATAACCTGCTTGAAATAGTAGTGCACTGGTGGGCTACACATTGGGGGAGCCTCCCAGAATTACATGAGGTAAGAGTCACATTTCCTGTAAGGTTGACTAGGAGCCACACCCCCACTGTGATCCAATAATACCATGGTAAAGAGACCACCTAATTTCATTTCCAAGAATGTGCATGCATGGTATATTCATTCGGAGATACGCCCTCAAACAGGTAATTGGTAGGAGTTGGTGACTGATCTCATTCAAGTTTTTGAGTATAGGAGTACAAATCCATTAGTGGATAAGACATTACAAGTAGTTAATCACATAACAATGGGAGATGGTGTTATGGTGGGAGATAGAATACAGGAGCTACTAGGAGAACTTGGTTTAGAGACACATTTTGATGAAGAGGAATCAGAGAAAGTACAACTTGAGTGTGCATGCATGTAAAATGAAAAATGAAAAATGGTCTATGTAGTAGATGGTGAAGAAATGGAAAGTTTAGATGTTAACCATTCTAAAGGTGTGTGCAAAGTCATAGATAGCACTGATGAGTGAGAACACACCTACCATGAGCCCTTGAAAAAAAAAAAATGTTAACAATGGGACAGAGGAAAAATATAAGGAAGCTATCATTGGGGACTATTGGTCAGAAAAATAAGTTTCAAAGGTCATTGATCTGTTGCGCAAGTTCCAGGATTTGTTCCCTTGTTGGTACCATGAACTCAAAGGAATCCACCCTTCCTTGGGGGGATGAGAATCAAGTTGAAGGAAGGTGTGTGCCTAATTCAGAAGAGGCCTTATCAGATGAATCTAAATTCCCATGTACAAGTCAAGGAAGAGATAGATAAGATGATAGCATTTGGTATCATTAAGGCTGTGGAGGAATTAGAATGGATAAGCCCAATGGTCATCAGTATCAATAAGGATGGAAGAATAAGGATCTGTGTGGACTATAGGGACCTAAATGGAGTATGTGTCATCGATCCTTTCCCAAACCACTTTACTGAAGAAATTATGGAAGGAGTAGCCGGGCGCGAGGTCTACTCTTTCATGGATGGGTTCTTAAGGCATCACCAAGTTGGGATTGCAAAGTAAGACCAAATAAAGACAACTTTTTCCACATAATGGGGAAGCTTTTATTACATGGATATCCCTTTTGGATTAAAGAATGTGCCTTTTGTGTTCTTGCGCATCATGGTACAAGAATTTAAGGACTTCATCCATAAATTTCTTCAAGTTTACCTAGATGACTGGACTATGTATGGGCTGGTAAAGTACCATCGTTAAAATTTGAGGCTGATGTTTGAGAGATGTCAGAAGTTGAGGATATCCCTCAACATTAATAAATGTGTCTTTGCTACTGTTATCCCGTAAAATTGACAAGGGAAATTTTACCGATAACCATACCGAAAATTTTGTTTCGATCCCTCGTTAGGGATCCTTCGAGTTCGAAAGATTGTAAAATCCCTTCCCGGGAAATCTAGTTTTCGAACTTAGTCTTTTTGAGCCTTTTTTGGCTGGGCGCATGGATTTTCCTTGTAACACTAGCTTTTGATGCGCCCCCCTTAAAAAGCCTTTAGCGCATGGTTTTCCATGTTAACACATCTTTCGGTGCGCCAAAGGATGTTGAGTCTCTTTTGCATGCGCCAAGGCGCATGCGCCTTATTGTTGACATTGCTTTTGTTGCTCCACTTTTCGGTGCGCCAAAGGGTGCACACAATCTTGCTGCAACACAAAGTTTTGGTGCGCCAAAGGGCACACGCTTTCCCCTGTCGACAGTAACTTTCATGCGCCATTTCAAAAGTGGTTGGCGCATTGATGACAAGTTTTTCTATATATATCAGTGTGCACCCAGTGTCATTTTCATTCTTTTTTTCGAGCACGTGATCACTCTGGACTTGTCAGCCTCTGCTTCGTCGTTTTCGTCACCCTGTGGACCCGCTCTTAATTTTGCTATATATCTAAGGTAAGAGGTTCTCCCTCTTCTCCATTTTCGTGCTTTCCGTTCTTTGCGTGTTCTTGGTCTGTGTTCTTGGTCTGCATTGTGGTTTGCTAGCCGGTGTTAAAATAAGATTGGTTTGAGCTAGTTCCTCCCCTGTGCTGTCCTGTCTCATTTCCTTTCTTCTTTTCCTCCTCCTTTCCCTCCCTCTTTCCGGATCTACTGGAAGGGAGCTGTTTTGAAAGGACTTGGTCTACCAAACTTTTTATATGAAACCTTATATGTCCATGCTATCTTTGAAATGGAAGAAAGAATGAAAATGATTGAGCAATGAGTTTAGTTCTATGGCGCACTGGCGCGTCTTGTCACACTTAAAACAGTTGTGCCCCTTTGGCGCATCTACCCGCCATGTTACATGATTAAAACCCGCGCCAATGGCGCAACCTTTTGTCCTGCTACATCTAGAACTCATGCGCCTTCAAAGCGCGCCCTTTTTGCATGCTACAAGTGTAAATCCCGCGCCTTTTACCCATGTTACATCCTAATTCCATGCGCCAAGGAGCGCACCCAGCTTCCATGCAACACAAGCCTTATTCGCGCAAGTATAAAGCTATCAAGGCGCGGGCGCACCCTCCATTGCAGTAACATGATGTTGTGTAAACCCTTCATGCGCCGCGCCAAAGCCTTTGGCGCACCATTTGTTAATGTTACATAATCCATCCATGCGCCAAAGGGTGCACCGAACCTTCATGTAACATACTCTTTCCATGCGCCCTACTATAAAATGTTACCTGCTTCATCCATGCGCCATGCGCCTTTGGCACCGGTTTAACCTCTGCAACATTCCTTTTCTGTGTGCCTTATCTATTTGGCCTGCCAGTTACATTTTTCCTGCGCCTTGAGCCTTAAAATCTCTAACTCTTTCTTCTGACTAGCTTTCTAATGGAAGATCAAATGACTAATTCAACCTTTTTGGATTGGGTCTCAATTCTTCTTCATGCAGATCAGTAGCTGAGTTCGAAAGGACACATGTCTACGTCAAGCAAGAGACCCACTAAACCAAGAGGGAAGGCTAAGCTGACAGAAGAAGAGATGAAATACAAATATCAGAGGGTCAGGATGCCCGAATCGCAGGCTGAGTGTAGTATGGATGTAAGAGACTCTAAATTGGGTCACATTGACATGGATGAGTTCTAGGTTAGAACTCAGAAAGTCACAAGAAGTCCATGGATGGACAAGTTAATAGGCAGTGCCCTGCACTTCACTGGAGGAATCCCCATCAGCGCTGTCAACAATGAATTCATGATGGTGATTGCCCAATGTTATAACAAAGACACAAGATGTGTCGAAAATAGTAAGGGCGAGGCAGTCATAAACCTCACTTCCCATCATTTTGAAATAATGCTTGGCATCCCTCACCACCGGAACTACGTGGCTGTTAGCCAATAGGAATGCATCAAGGCCTGGGAAGATAACGAAGACCAGTGCATGGAGTTGATGAATGAGGTCTACCTAAAGAACAAGAAGGTGGTGACCCGGTGGTCTCAGACTATCCATCGAAGTGATTTCTCAGAGGAACTCAGTGATACTATCACTTTCCTGAGCAGAGTCTTCGGGCTTTCAGATGCCCACTATTTCCATAAGTGGATGCTGCGGGTACCTGGAGACAATGAATAAGAATTTTCCTGATCAGCACTTTTGCTGGGGGGAAATAATAAGCAGCACCATATCTGAGCAACTACAACAGCTTGCCACAACAGGAGTGTTCCATATGAACTCCTATGTAGTCTACGCTGCAGCGTCGGCAAAGGGATTATCCGGGGCTGAACCGAAGTGGAGTATGGCCTCAGACCAAGATATTTGATTACTACCCAGAGCTGAGGCTGGAGAATAGCATCCAACATTTCACAAAAGTTAACGATGCATTCTTCTATCATGTCATCTGCCTACTGAGGCCAAACATGACTCATAGCCGGACGACCAAAAACATAGTGGTAGTCACCGAGAAATGGGGGGGCCCTGTTCACCCAATTTCCCAGGTTCACCTATCTGAGGGCTGCCAACTTTTTGGGAGAGCCAACCAGGCTACCAAGTTATGCTGGGCCTAAGCTGATTCTACTAGAACTATCAAGGCAACTGGTCACATACCATGAGAAGTGCCTCAAAAGAAAGAAGGGTGGAACTCCTTTCCCCCTCAAAGTGGGGCCGATACACATGCTCCACCCACCATAAGGCAAAGGAAATGTTCGTAGAGCTGGAGCTACTCAACTTGAAGCATGACTTCCCAGCCAAGCCTACCTTCGCCCCAAGAAGCTGCCTGCCAAAAGCGAAGCTCGATCCAATCCATGTCCCTCAAATTGAGGATATTTACATTGATGTTCTCCATGAGGTGGAACTCAGAAGAAAGGATCACTCTCGCTTAGCATTGGTGGAAATCATCCAATACGGAGTGGCCATTGTCCCCGAAGGCTTCCAGACTACGGAAGATGAAGTAGATAAGGTGTATAATGACACAGATGGGGACAATTGGCCCTTCCTGGCCATTGACAGGAACAAGGCTCCTCAAAAAATTGAGGAGAGGGTCAAGGATACTATGCGGAGAACAGAGCATTGGTGCCGCAATGAACGGACTAATCTACCTCGGGGTAGATTTCACAACTTCCCCTTTGGGCAACGCACCTCCAAGGTCAAAGAAGCAGCTGAAAGGCAAAGGTGCAGAAGGTGAACCTAGCACCATTCAGGAGGAAGCCCCTGAAATTCCTCTTCCCTCAGAGCCAGAACAGGTTATAACTCTTGATGAAGAATTGACAGAGGATAGTCCTATACACCCATCCACCCAGGATTTCGGCGTCGCTACAACTTCAGAGGTCCCTTCTATCCCTTCTTCTTCTCTTCCTTCCCCTCCTCGAGTGACTCACGCGACCACGCCTTTGGTCGCGTCCTCTGCCCCTTCTTCTACCCTTTCCCCTGCTTCTTCATCTATCTTCTCCTCCCTCGCTGATTTATCTTCTTCCATTTCTTCCCTCATCTCCGAGATCCCTTCCCTTCCTATGTCTTCTGTAGTTGTGGTTTCCCTTCCTCCCATGGACACTTCTTCCGCTATTCTTTCCATGTCACCGCCGCGTGTCTCCACGTTTTTCCCCTCTTCTACCATTGCTACCTCCCCCCTCTGTCTCTGGTCCTTCTTCTATAGGACCAACTTGGATCTCTCAGCAACTGAGCCAATAAAAGAGGAAAGTACTTATTGCTCTGATGGACTTTTTGATCATTCCAGCTAAAGGAGCAAAGAAGCAGCAAGCTGGTTACACGCTTCTCGAAGAGTGCTGCAGGTGAGAGAGTCATGGAAATATCGTACCCCGACCCCCCTCAAAGAGAAAGAAGATCTGTCTCCGACATATTTCACCATGACCCTAGTCACAATGGGGACATCCTCTAGAAAGTCTCCAGGGGGGAAGCTCTTTCTGCAGTTGATGCACTCTACAAAAAGCTTTAGGAAACAAAAGAGGAGAAAAGGCTACTGAAGGAGCAGAACAAATACCTGCTTCAAGCCTTACAGAAGATGGGAAGTGCACCTCCCACAATTGTCGCTGAGACTCCTGAGCTACTCAGTCAGGAGAAGATGAATGAGTATTCAAAGATCGGCGAGCAGGGTATGGATGTTTCTGCTTGGAGGAGCCAGATCCTCAAGGATAGTGAAAGAGTAATCACCGAGTATATCAGTTTATACCTAAACATCACAGAAGGCGAATAATGAACTCCAAGCATTAGCAGGTCCGATAGCAGAAGAGTTAGAACATGCTAGACTCTAGCACGAGATCTTCCAACAAATGTTCGACTGTTCAGTCGAAGATCTAGTCAAGTTCGGAGTCTTCGGTCATCCAAGGGCCCTCAACAAAACTATGTCCACTCTAGACTATCAGATAGATCAGCTGGAATTTGTTTTAGAAAAGATAGACAAGGTAAAGGAAGAGGCCCTGGATGTAATGCATCAAATGGAGAAAATTGTCCTCGCCATGACTCCAGGGTTACTCACTCCTTCCCTTACCTTGAGATCAGCTGATGACACTATCCGGATCTTCAAGGAGATAGCTTCTCAAGGGACAGGGCCAGAGGTCACATTCGACACTGAATCTATCAACAACCTACTGGCCTGTAGGGACTTCATCGGGTTCCTTATCGAAGCGTGGAGAAAGATTATTCCAAACTCCTAGAAAATCTCATAGACTGAGCAAGAGACTTACGAAGCAATCAGTGAACGGCACAAGGATCCATCACAACATCAATTTGGGCCAATGATCAGCAAGTTTTTGGAATACCGCGCTCAGTTCCACATATCATCACCTGAGCATCATCAGAAACAGGCAACCCCTTTTCGGCCGCAGGATGATGATGATGAGTAGCTTCTTCTTCTTCTTCTTCTTCTTCTTCTTCTTCTTCTCTCTATTCTCCGACTTTCTTTTCGTAATGTCTAAAATGTGTTGTCACAAATGATGACATCATCCATGTTGCATCATGGGATGATGTCATCCATCAAAGTTGTCAAAGTCAACATGACTTTTAGATATTTTGTAAATATCTTTGTAAATAAGTGGTTGGCTCCATTTTTGCCTTCTCTCTCCCTCATCCTCTATAAATATGGGAATACTTGTTGTATTCAGGGGTGAACATTTTTTTAGATAGAAATAGAAGTGAGGAGAGAAAGACTTTGAGCTTTCTTTTAACAGAAGAGAACAGTAATACAATTATTCAGACTTTGTGCTCAATAGCTGTGTTATACATTAGATCTTTCTTACGTTAGATCTGTATGTGTTTAATCTGTTGGATTCATATCTACTTTTCCGTCATTTGTTTATCAGTATTGCTTTGTTTATTTATGCAAGTAGGTTTGGCTCTATTTACTACCAAACTAAAAACATAAATCTTCTGACCTTTCTGCTTTGGAATTCATTTCTTTTCTCCCTTCGGATCTGTTCTTTCTCTTCTCCCTCTTTCATTCCTTTCTTTTCGTAGCCTGGAACACTCTACTGGGATGAGATCCCAACCCCCGAAGGAAGAATCTATGAGACTTGCATAGGTTCCTGCTAGTAGAAATAACAATAAACCAGTTTCGCTTTGCTGTCTCAAAGAGGGGCTAAGCCCTGCACACTGTTGGGCTCGTCTATCCATAGATCTGTCGATGTGACAGATTTTCAGACCAACAGTTTTTGGCGACTCCACTGGGGAACGGATAGATCTGTCAGATCTATGGTGGTGGTATAATATAAAATCAGAAAAATATAAGAAAATCGCTGCCAGTTTGCAAATCTGAACTTTTTGTTGAAAATCCAAAAATTTGCAAAAGTGCCCGAAATTGAAAATTTTCTTCTGAGATCCATAGATCGGGCCTAGTTACAGATCTTTAGTTCGCTGAGTTTTTATCAAAATTAGCATTTTTCCGTAGATTTGAGTTTTTGATTGTTTTCTAAAAAAGTTTAAAACCCTCTGAAAAAGTAAAAATCAGATCTAAAAATCAGCCTGCTATTCTTCCCTGCCATCTTATCCTCGCTACTATTTGTCATTAACCACAATCGGTTTTTCGAAGAGGATAGTTTTTAAATATCTAGAAAAGTGCATGCTGCTGGTTTTTGTTAGAAAAACTAGAAAATCAGCAATTACACCCAAAAATAAAGTTTAAATCTGTGCCATAACATTGCAGATCTGGAAGGTACGCTGGTAAGTGAACCTTTTACGCGCAGCAGGAGAGCCCATGGAAAAGTTTGATCCTACTTTCGATCTGCTTCAAAGGCACAATTTCAGCGTAACACCGGCACATTTTTCAGCGCTAAGCTCGGCTAGCCGGTCATCCAGGAGTGTCTCACCTCCACGAAGAAAAATTCTTTTACAAGGAGCATCTACATCCCTTTGTAGTGCCTTGCTGCTCAGTGGAACCACCCTCCTAGCTCGTGTGCTTTTTCTAGTGTTTCAAATGGCGGGTACCATGGGGAAATGCTATGGGTCCTCTCGCACTGCCACATCCAGTTCACGCGCTCCCTCACGGAAACCGAAAGAATTTTCCTAAATTCGAATGGGAGCGGAAATCAAAGCACGGATTCCCACATATCTGCTTTCATTATGTCATGTAGTATTTTGGGACATGACTCACGAAGATGTGTCGGTTCTCCTTTTTCTGGAAACTCTACAAGGGCCCGCAGTTGAATGGTTTCAGCATTTGCCGGCCGCATCTATCACCAGTTGGGCAACCTTGCGGGAATCTTTTGAAGACAGATACAAGCATTTAGAAGATGCATTTGCATTGTTATCACGGATCATTCACCTGAAGAAAGAAGCCAATGAGACTATGCGCGATTTGGTCACCCGGTTCAATGCATTAATCAACCGGTGTCCCTACTGCCATGCTTCCAACACCGGAGAATCAGAAGTGTTTCTTCGTGAACACCATGAGCTCAAAAGTCAGCTTCTTTCTCCTTCAAGAGCGAGTAGCTACCCTGCCGCTTGCTTAGGCTACTGCCATTCGGATAGAAGACAATTTGATAATATCTGGCGAGTTGAAAAAAGGAATCATCAAAGTCCAAATCTTCAGATCCCTTGCCTGCTACTTCGTCTGATCCGGCATTCCAAAAGATGGTGAATGATCTACTCACATTGAAAAAGCAGTTGGCCCAGGCTCCTAGTTCTTCATACCGAGACGTTCCACGAAGAAGTTTCGTTCCCAACAATGTTTCACAAAGACCGCGTCTACCTGCAACTGCTCCATGGTTGGCACTTGAAGCTCCTTCAGTCAATGCTTTGGCCGAAATTGAAGAGGAAGAGCAGTACTATGAAGAATCTTCGCCTCAAGGCGAAGATGATCAAGATGTCAGTGAGCCAACTGGCAACTCTACTATTGGATACATGGAATTTGATGAGGATGAATCTGATGAAGAAGAGAGTACTCAGGGCTATGCAAGCGGACAATCCTACACTGTTTTTACCTGCTCGCAAGGAAAGGAAGCGGAAGTTGCTGCCCATGTGCAGAAGGAGAAGGTCGTCTCAAATGTGCCTCCAACCATTGCTAGAAGAGGTAATCCCTCTTCCTACTCAATTCCCAGTTAAGTCTTTTGCAAAGAAATCTTTTCCGCCCATCTCTCCTCCGAGATCAGCCCCCTCATATTCCTATCAAGATCAGTAACCCTGTTCCACTATCGTGAAGTGAAAGACTCATTCCCTCACCAACGCAACCCTTGGCCACGTTTGATATTATAGATCACGCTAAGAAGACCAAGATTCAAATGTCTGAAGCTGAGTACCTTCAGTCAAACCCCGAACAGCTTGTAAGATTAACTAAGTATATCCAAAGTCAAGCTGTTATATCTAAACAGGTTTCCCCAAAAGGAATCCTTTCCACTCCTCCTGAATCCCACATAAATGTTGCTTCAACATCTGCATCAGGCAAGATAGAGCCTTTCTATCTCTCTCTCCTAATCAATGGGCATAAGTTGAGTAACTGCATAATTGATTCTGGAGCTTCCGATAATGTCATGCCGGCGAAAGTCACCCATGCTTTAGGCCTCACTCTTACCAAACATTTCGGCAGATGTTATTCATTGGAAACCAAGCAAGTTCTGTTGGTTGGCCAAATCAAAGACGCGCAATTTGCGTTTGCGGCTTTCTCAGATAAAAGAGTAAAAAATGACAGTCCTCGTTGCTGACATTCCAGCAGCCTATGGAATTATGCTGGGAAGAATCTTTTGTAGTGAAGTTGGTGGAGAAATTCACATGGACTGGTCTAAAGCTAGAATACCCGTCAAAGGTGTGATGCAGACTTTAGAACCAGAATTGCAAAAGAAGTACTTGGTTACTAGCTCTGAGGACCCCAAAGCCCAAATCCTTTTTGAATCATCAAGGATGGGGAACTACTTCTTATCTACCGAGACGGGTACAAAGGGCATTTTTGTTCTAAGAAAAGGATCTTAATGAGATCTAGACCTTGCAGTTTGATGGCAGTTGTGTGACTAGTGGGTGTGGCGCCGGAATCGTGCTAATAATCTTCCGAAGAGGAGGTAATTCCTCTTTCTTTCAAATTGTAGTTTTTCAATACTAACAATACTGCTGAGTATGAATCTCTGTTACTCGGTATGCAAGCCGCAAAGGAAAGGGGAATTAAAAATCTAAAGGTACAAGGTGATGCTGAGCTAGTTGTAAATCAGGTCAAAAGGATTTACCAAGTGAAAAATGAAAGGCTCAGGCACTACCGCAATGCAGTATGGGATAGCATCGAGGAATTTGATGCCTTTTCGATAGGGGCAATTCCAAGAGCTCAAAATGACATGGCCAATTCATTGGCCGTTTCAGCATCTCTCATGCTCCCACACCCAGGTTTGAAAATGAACAAATACACCATTGAGGTGGTTTTCCACCCGAGCGTACTAGACAACTCTCAGCATTGGCAGGTATTCAACGATGATAATCACCTCATTTCCTTTCTAGAAAAATTAGAAAATTTTGACGAGTTGTATTTTGAAGGATCCACTTCTACATGCCGTGAATCAATCAACGGTCAAAACCATGAATCAGAGGAGAAAGACAGCATATGTCAACTCAGAGGAAATAAAATTCCGAAGGGCCTGGTTTCTCTGGAGCGCCTGTTTGACAGGCATGACTGTTTTGTGAAAAAGAAGAGGCGAGATGGTCCTGACTCATCCCCAGAGATAGAACCAGTCAATATAGGTTCTGAGGCACACCCGCAATTTGTAAACAGTGGTAAATGTTGCACACCTGAAGAGAAGTGGAAATTCGTCAAGTTGCTGAAGAAATATATAGATGTGTTGGCATGGTCCTATGCCGATCTAAAGTCCTTCAAGCCAAAGGATGTTTAGCATGACATACCGCTGAAAGAAGATGTCAAAGCCTTTCGCCAGAAGCAAAGGCATTATAATCCTAAGATTTCGGGCATACCATCCAGGCCGAAATTCAGAAGATGCTGGATGCGAGAATCATCTTCCCTATCCATCACAACACTTGGGTAGCAAATATTGTGCCAGTGCGCAAGAAAAATGGCGAGATACGCATATGCGTAGACTTTCTGAAACTTGAATCAAGCTTCGCTGAAAGACAACTACCCTCTTCCAATAATGGATCAAGTTCTGCAAGCTAGTACCTGGATCAGAGATGCTGTCCATCGCTTGACAGTTTTTTCAGGCTACAATCAAATTGAAGTCTCGCCTGAAGATCAATTCAAAACAGCATTCACTACTCCCTGGGGTACATTTGCCTACAGCAGGATGCCTTTTGGCCTAACTAATGCAGGTGCTACTTTTCAATGGGCCATGGACTTCGCATTTAAAGGTATGATGGGAAAAGTCCTTGTAGTTTATCTAGATGACTTAACCATGTTCTCTAAACAACGAAGTGATCATTGTGATCACTTGGAGCAAGTATTGGCCAGGGTGCCGAGGAACATGGAATTTCCCTAAATCCCAAAAAGTCTGTTTTTGGAGTCATGAAAGGGAAGTTGCTAGGGCATGTGGTTAGCAAAGAAGGAACGAAGATAGATATTGAAAGGGTTAAGGCTATTCAGAGCCTTACTCTGCCTACAAGCAAGACTGGTGTTCATTCTTTCTTCGGAAAGGTGAACTTTCTTAGGTGTTTTGTTCCTGACTTTGCCGAAAAGACTCACCACATATTGAACATGATGAAAGGATCACCCACTTTCAGATGGAGTGAAGAGGGGAAAAGGTCATTTGAAGAAATAAAAGCTTCTGTTGCCCATGCACCAGTCCTGGTATGTCCCGACTTCTCCAAGGACTTCATCATGTATAGCTACGCATCGGAACATACTGTGTCTGCAATCTTAATGCAAAAGAATTCCGAAGACATTGAATCCCTGATTGCATTCATGAGTTCTCCCCTCAAGCCTCACGAGTTGAAGATGACTCAATTGGAAAAGCATGCCTTTGCCGTTGTCAAAGCAGTGAAGAATTTCAGGTATTACATTCTAAACTCGCATACGGTGGTGCTGGTCCCTAACACGGCGGTAAAATCAATTCTAACTTAGCAGGAGTTAGGAAGCTTGAGAGGGAATTGGATCGCAAAGGTCCAGGAATATGACCTGGATGTTAAACCTACCAAGCTGGTGAGGGGCAAAGGCCTGTGTCGGCTAATGGCTGAAAATGAAAATTTAGAAGGCCCTAAAGGAAAAGAAGATTGTGCCAATGAAGAGCAAAGCCCTCTAAAGGAACCTGATTCTCTGCCTCTAGTTTTATTTGTTGCAACTAGTGATGAGTGGTACTTTGACATCGCTTTCTTCCTTACCTATGGCGAATGCCCAATGCACCTAACCGCAAAGGAGAAGTGCACTATAAAGCTCAGGGAAGCTAAATATGTCATCTGGGATAATGGTTTATATAAGCGCGGGATAGACGGTGTCTTCCTACGATGTGTTGACAAGCCCCAGCAAGTAAAACTGCTGGAAAGTTTTCACAACTCAGCCTGTGGAGGCCATGTTTCTTCTTCCGCGACAGCACACAAGATCATTCGAGCCAGTTATTATTGGCCAATGCTCTTTCAAGATGCAGCTACCTAGGTGGCAAAGTGTGAACCCTGTCAACAATTCGTCGGCAAGCCCAAGTTGGCTACCCTTCCCCTAAGGCCGGTCATCATCAATGAACCATTCAGGCAATGGGGAATTGATTTTATTGGCGCACTCAATCCTCAATCGAGTGCTGGACATAGCTATGTCCTTACAGCAATGGATTACTTCACCAAGTGGGTGGAATCCATACCTGTCAAGCACGCCACTTCTGAGGTGGTTTGCAGTTTTATCAAAGAAAATATCATTGTCAGGTTCGGCATTCCAAACAAAATCGTTGCTGATAATGCTTCTAACTTCTCCTGGCGGGAAGTTATTAGTTTTTTCTATGAATATGGGATAACTTTAGCACATGCCTCGGATTATTACCCTCAGGGAAATGGTCAGGCGGAATCCAGTAATAAGAACTTGGTGACCATCATACGGAAATTAGTAGATGAGAATCAGCAGATGTGGCATAAGTCTTTGTACGACGCTTTGTGGGCGGACCGCATTACCCCCAAGAGATCTCTCGGCATGTCACCTTTTCAAGTGTTATATGGCACTGATGCCAAACTTCCCATTTCTGCCGAACTTCCTGCTCTACGCTTGGCACGAGTAATCGAAGATGAAACTTTCCAGAATTCTCTAGAAAAGAGAATCATGTATCTTGCGGAACTTGAAGAAAAGAGAGTAAGAGTGGTCGACAGGATCACTGAACATCAGAATCAAGTAAAGAGGTTTTTTGATAAAAAGGCCAAGCAGAGAGATTTTTAAGTGGGAGATCTCGTCCTCTTATGGGACAAGCGAAGAGAGCCAAAGGGCATGCACGGAAAATTTGATTCCCTATGGAGAGGGCCCTTCAAAATCAAACAACTCAATGGAGAGAATAGTTTCTATCTCTCATATCTAGATGGAGCTGAACTCCCGCTTCCCTATAGCGGGCAACATCTCAAGATCTTCAGGAAGTAGAGCTTACTCTCTTCTTTGTACAATTTACTTTTTGTTGTGTGTTTGCTTTTGTTGTGTGTTTTCTTTCGGTTAGTTTTGTGTTTCCTTTGTTCTCCCTCTGGTCCCCCTTGTTTTTGACTCCGTACCCAATGGATAGGCACAAGTGATCTGGGATTCTCTACCCCCGAGCTCGCTCAGGGATAGTCCCCAGAAGGAGCCAGCTATTATCCCGTAAAATTGACAAGGGCAAATTTTACCGATAACCATACCGAAAATTTTGTTTCGATCCCTCGTTAGGGATCCTTCGAGTTTGAAAGATTGTAAAATCCCTTCCCGGGAAATCTAGTTTTCGAACTTAGTCTTTTTGAGCCTTTTTTGGCTGGGCGCATGGATTTTCCTTGTAACACTAGCTTTTGATGCGCCCCCTTAAAAAGCCTTTGGCGCATGGTTTTCCATGTTAACACATCTTTCGGTGCGCCAAAGGGCGCACGCTTTCTCCTGTCGACAGCAACTTTCATGCGCCATTTCAAAAGTGGTTGGTGCATTGATGACAAGTTTTTCTATATATATCAGTGCGCGCCCAATGTCATTTTAATTCTTTTTGTCGAGCACGTGATCACTCTGGACTTGTCAGCCTCTACTTCATCATTTTCATCGCCTTGTGGACCCGCTCTCAATTTTGCTATATATCTAAGGTAAGAGGTTCTCCCTCTTCTCCATTTTCGTGCTTTCGGTTCTTTGTGTGTTCTTGGTCTGTGTTCTTGGTCTGCGTTGTGGTTTGCTAGCCGGTGTTAAAATAAGATTGATTAAGCTAGTTCCTCCCCTATGCTGTCCTGTCTCATTTCCTTTCTTCTTTTCCTCCTCCTTTCCCTCCCTCTTTCCAGATCTACTGGAAGGGAGCTGTTTGAAAGGACTTGGTCTGCCAAACTTTTTATATGAAACCTTATATGTCCATGCTATCTTTGAAATGGAAGAAAGAATGAAAATGATTGAGCAATGAGTTTAGTTCTATGGCGCACTGGCGCGTCTTGCCACACTTAAAACAGTTGCGCCCCTTTGGCGCATCTACCCGACATGTTACATGATTAAAACCCGCGCCAATGGCGCAGCCTTTTGTCCTGCTACATCTAGAACTCATGTGCCTTCAAAGCGCACCCTTTTTTCATGCTATAAGTGTAAATCCCACGCATTTTACCCATGTTACATCCTGATTCCATGCACCAAGGAGCGCACCCAGCTTCCATGCAACACAAGCCTTATTCGCGTAAGTATAAAGCTATCAAGGCGCGGGCGCACCCTCCATTGCAGTAACATGATGTTGTGTAAACCCTTCATGCACCGCGCCAAAGCCTTTGGCGCACCATTTTTTAATGTTACATAATCCATCCATGTGCCAAAGGGCGCACTGAACCTTCATGTAACATACTCTTTCCATGCGCCCTGCTATAAAATGCAAACTGCTTCATCCATGCACCATGCGCCTTTGGCGCCAGTATAACCTCTGCAACATTCCTTTTCTGTGCGCCTTATCTATTTGGCCTGCCAGTTGCATTTTTCCTGTGCCCTGAGCCTTAAAATCTCTAACTCTTTCTTCTGCTAGCTTTCCAATGGAAGATCAAATGACTAATTCAACCTTTTTGGATTGGGTCTCACTTCTTCTTCATGCAGATCAGCAGCTGAGTTCAAAAGAACACATGTCTACGTCAAGCAAGAAACCCACCAAACCAAGAGGAAAGTCTAAGCTGACAGAAGAAGAGATGAAATACAAATATCAGAGGGTCAGGATGCCTGAATCATAGGCTGAGTGCAGTATGGATGTCATAGACTCACAATTGGGTCACATTGACATGGAGGAATTCTGGGTTAGGACTCAAAAAGTTACAAGGAGTCCATGGATGGACAAGTTAATAGGCAGTGCCCTGCACTTCGCCAGAGGAATCCCCGTCAGCGTTGTCAACAACGAATTCATGATGGTGATTGCCCAATGTTACAACAAAGACACAAGATGTGTCGAAAATAGCAAGGGCGAGGTAGTCATAAACCTCACTGCCCGTCATTTTGAAATAATGCTTGGCATCCCTCACCACCGGAACTACGTGGCTGTTAGCCAACAGGAATGCATCAAGGCCTGGGAAGACAACGAAGACCAGTGCATGCAGTTGATGAATGAGGTCTACCTAAAGAACAAGAAGGTGGTGACCTGGTGGCCTCAGACTATCCACCGAATTGATTTCTCAGAGGAACTCAGTGATACTATCACCTTCCTGAGCAGAGTCTTCGGGCTTCCAGATGCCCACTATTTCCATAAGTGGATGTTGTGGTACCTGGAGACAATGAATAAGAATTTACCCGATCAGCGCTTTTGTTAGGGGGAAATAATAAGCAGCACCATATCTGAGCAGCTACAATAGCTCGCCACAACAGGAGTGTTCCATATGAACTCCTATGTAGTCTACGCTGCAGCGTCGGCAAAGGGATTATCCGGGGCTGAACCCAAGAGGAGTATGGCCTCAGGCCAAGATATTTGATTACTACCCAGAGCTGAGGCTGGAGAATAGCATCCAACATTTCGCAAAAGTTAACGATGCATTCTTCTATCATGTCATCTGCCTACTGAGGCCAAACATGACTCATAGCCGGACGACCAAAAACATAGTGGCAGTCACAGAGAAATGGGGGGCCCTGTTCACCCAATTTCCCACGTTCACCTATTTGAGGGCTGCCAACTTTTTGGGAGAGCCAACCAGGATACCAAGGTATGCTGGGCCTAAGCTGATTCTACTAGAACTGTCAAGGCAGCTGGTCACATAACATGAGAAGTGCCTCAAAAGAAAGAAGGGTGGAACTCCTTTCCCCCTCAAAGTGGGCCGATACAAATGCTCCACCCACCATAAGGTGAAGGAAATGTTCACAGAGCTGGAGCTACTCAACTTGAAGCATGACTTCCCAGCCAGGCCTACCTTCGACCCAAGAAGCTGCCTGCCAAAAGTGAAGCTCGATCCGATCCATGTCCCTCAAATTGAGGATATTTACATTGACGTTCTCCATGAGGCAGAACTCAGAAGAAAGGATCACTCTCGCTTAGCATTGGCGGAAATCATCCAATACGGAGTGGCCATTGTCCCCGAAGGCTTCCAGACTACAGAAGATGAAGTAGATAAGGTGTATAATGACACAGATGTGGACAATTGGCCCTTCCCAGCCATTGACAGGAACAAGGCTCCTCAAACAATTGAGGAGAGGGTCAAGGAGACTATGCGGAGAACAGAGCATTGGTGCCGCATGAATGGACTAATCTACCTCGGGGTAGATTTCACAACTTCCCCTTTAGGAAACACACCTCCAAGGTCAAAGAAGCAGCTGAAAGGCAAAGGTGCAGAAGGTGAACCTAGCACCATTCAGGAGGAAGCCCCTGAAAGTCCTCTTCCCTCAGAGCCAGAACAGGTTATAACTCTTGATGAAGAATTGACAGAGGATAGTCCTATACGCCCATCCACCCAGGATGTCGGCGTCGCTACAACTTCAGAGGTCCCTTCTATCCCTTCTTCTTCTCTTCCTTCCCCTCCTCGAGTGACTCAAACGACCACCCCTTTGGTCGTGTCCTCTGCCCCTTCTTCTACCCTTTCCCCTGCTTCTTCATCTATCTTCTCCTCCCTCGCTGATTTATCTTCTTCGATTTCTGCCCTCATCTCCGAGCTCCCTTCCCTTCCTATGTCTTCTGTAGTTGTGGTTTCCCTTCCTCCCGTGGACATTTCTTCGGCTATTCTTTCAATGTCGTTGCCGCGTGTCTCCACGTTTTTCCCCTCTTCTACCGTTGCTGCCTCCCCCTCTGTCTCTGGTCCTTCTTCTATAGGACCAGCTTGGATCTCTCAGCAACTGAGCCAATAAAAGAGGAAAGTCCTTATTGCTCTGATGGACTTTTCGGTCATTCCAGCTAAAGGAGCAAAGAAACAGAAGCTGGTTACACGCTTCTCGAAGAGCACTGCAGGTGAGAGAGTCATGGAAATATCGTACCCCAACCCCCTCAAAGAGAAAGAAGATCTGTCTCCAACAGATTTCACCATGACCCTAGTCACAATGGGGACATCCTCTGAAAGTTCTCCAGGGGAAGCTCTTTCTGCAGTTGATGCACTCTGCAAAAAGCTTTAGGAAACAAAAGAGGAGAAAAGGCTACTGAAGGAGCAGAACAAATACCTGCTTCAAGCTTTACAGAAGATGGGAAGTGCACCTCCCACAACTACCGCCGAGACTCCTAAGCTACTCAGTCAGGAGAAGATGAATGAGTATTCAAAGATCGGCGAGCAGGGTATGGCTGTTTCTGCTTGGAGGAGCCAGATCCTCAAGGATAGTGAAAGAGTAATCGCGAGTATATCAGTTATACCTAAACATCAAGAAGGCGAATAAGGAACTCCAAGCATTAGCAGGGTCCGATATCAGAAGAGTTAGAACATGCTAGACTCCACACCGAGACCTTCCAACAAATGTTCGACTGTTCAGTCGAAGATCTAGTCAAGTTCGGAGTCTTCGGTCATCAAGGGCCCTCAACAAAACTATGTCCACTCTGGACTATCAGATAGATCAGCTGGAATTTGTTTTAGAAAAGAATAGACAAGGTAAAGGAAGAGGCCCTCGATGCAATGCATCAAATGGAGAAAGTTGTTCTCGCCATGACTCCAGGGTTTGCTCACTCCTTCCCTTACCTTGAGATCAGCTGATGACACTATCCGGATCTTCAAGGAGATAGCTTCTCAAGGGATATGGCCAGAGGTCACATTCGACACTGAATCTATCAACAACCTACTGGCCTGTAGGGACTTCATCGGGTTCCTTATCGAAGCGGGGAAAGATTATTCCAAACTCTCGAAAAATCTCATAGACGAGCGAGAGACTTGCGAAGCAATCAGTGAACGGCACAAGGATCCATCACAGGATCAATTTGGGCCGATGATTAGCAAGTTTTTGGAATACCGCGCTCAGTTCCACATATCATCTCCTGAGCAGCATCAGAAACAGGCAACCCCTTTCCGGCCGCAGGATGATGATGATGAGTAGCTTCTTCTTCTTCTTCTCTCTATTCTCCAACTTTCTTTTTGAAATGTCTAAAATGTGTTGATACAAATGATGACATCATCCATGTTGCATCATGGGATGATGTCATCCACCAAGTTGTCAAAGTCAACATGACTTTTAGATATTTGTAAATATCTTTTGTAAATAAGTGGTTGGCTCCATTTTGCCTTCTCTCTCCCTCATCTTCTATAAAATATGGAATACTTGTTGTATTCAGAGGTGAACATTTTTTAGATAGAAATAGAAGTGAGGAGAGAAAGACTTTGAGCTTTCTTGTAACAAAAGAGAACATTAATACAATTATTCAGACTTTGTGCTCAATAGCTGTGTTATACATTAGATCTTTCTTACATTAGATCTGTATGTGTTTAATCTGTTGGATTCATATCTACTTTTCCGTCATTGTGTTATCAGTATTGCTTTGTTTATTTATGCAAGTAGGTTTGGCTCTGTTTACTACCAAACTAAAAACATAAATCTTCTGACCTTTCTACTTTGGAATTCATTTCTTTTCTCCCTTCGGATCTGTTCTTTCTCTTCTCCCTCTTTCATTCCTTTCTTTTCGCAGCCTGGAACACCTCTACTGGGATGAGATCCCAACCCCCGAAGGCAGAATCTGTGAGACTTGCATAGGTTCCTGCTAGTAGAAATAACAATAAACCAGTTTCGATTTGCTGTCTCAAAGAGGGGCTAAGCCCTGCACACTGTTGGCTCGTCTATCCATAGATCTGTCCACGCGACATATTTTCGGACCAACAGCTACTCCATTTGAAATGCAATATATTAGGACATATTATATGTAAGGAAGGCTTACTAGTGGATCTCGCCAAAGTTGTAGTTATTATGGGATTGGAGGAGCCTACTAGTCAAAACGGAGTGTACTGATTCCTTGGACATATAGGGTACTACAGGAAATTCATCAAGGGGTATGCCAATATCGCCACACCCTTAGAGGAATTACTAAAGAAAAATACTACCTTTCATTGGGTAAATGCACAGCAGAAGGTTTTTCACACTTTTAAGGATAGACTTGTAATTGTGCCCATAGTATGTTTTCATTCTTGGGATAAGCCTTTCCATGTATATTTTGATGCCTTAGGAAAAAACATGGGAGAAGTACTGGTACAACCTAGTGAGGGGATTATTTATCACCCCTTGTGTTTTACAAGCAGGAAGTTGACACCAACAAAACATAATTATACCACTACTAAGCATGAAGCAGTTTCAGTGATCCACGTGTTGTATAGGTTTAGATAGTACCTATTGGAAACACCCTTTATATTCTATATGGACCACATGGCGTTGAAATACTTGGTGAACAAGCCCATTTTGCAAGGGTGCATATGTTGTTGGGTCCTATTATTCCAATATTTTAAATTCACAGTGGTTGTAAAACTAGGAAAAAGAAATTCAATACCTGACCACTTATAAGGGATTAACTTAGGGGAGGATGCACAAAGCATTGAGGATATCATGCCAAATGCACAACTGTTTAGGTTGTAGTGCGCACCCTCAAATTTGGAAGATATTATTGTATTCTTGAAAACTAGTGTGGCACAAGATGAGATGAAGGCTTTGGAGGGAAAACAATTAGCAATACATGTCGCACCCTACATGTTGATTAGTGGGGATCTATATAAGTTAGGATGTGATGAGGTTCTATGAGGATACATAGTGGAACATGAGCTTGTGGTAATTATGGAGGAAGCGCATGGTGGGATTGCAAGAGGACACTATGCAAGAAATGTAACCACATGGAAGATTCTACTAGCGAGGCTTTCATGGGAAACCATCTGCCAGGATTGTATAGAGTTCTGCAAGGCCTATGACCATTTCTAGTACCTTGGAAAACCTAGAAAGAGGGATGAAATTCCCTTGCAACCAATAGCCAGTGCTGAACCATTTGAAAAATTGGCAATCAAATTTGTAGGGAAAAGTTCACCATCCATGTGAAGGACTGGTTCGTGGTACATCATTACTTGAACTGACTATTGACTAGATGGGAAGATCCCCAGGTAGCTCCTAGCAAAGGAGTGCCACATACAATGATAAACTGATCCGTCGTTTATTGGATAAAATAATTCAATAGGTACGGGCTGTCCTTTAATTAATGGCAGTGATGAGCGACCCTTTTCTCAATTGAAAGGTCAGGATTATACTAGCAGAATTTGGTGGCCCATCACAAGACTACCCTATTCGTCCACAAGAAAAATGAAACTACGAGTTGTAGACACCATAATTTAAACGAAGCAATTTAAATACGTCTTAAACTCACTAATTATCCTCTTCCCACAAAATTGACGACATATATCAATATTAGTACAATTTCTCTTTCTATCACTGTTAATTAGCTACATTACTTCGTTATTAACTCTTCTATCCAAAAAATCACACAATTAACGACCTTGCATTAATAATCTCACTTTCTATGTAGATAATCAATTATTATTTAATTAATTCGTTTCATCTTCCATTAAATCAATAAATCACATTTATTTGATTTAATCCCTCATAGTCTTAACTCATCGTAAATTATTCCTCTAAAAAGCTATATAAGCTGTACAAACCATGAAGTAATCACTTTGTTCATTAATAAATCCCCTCAAACCCATGCGTCATACAAGGACAAGCTAAACTCCCTAAGGTTTGATCACCCTTGTAAACTCCCTTATCTAAAAACTAACCCAAACCTTTCTCCATTATCCACATGACGAGGGATTGTAGAGATTATTCTATCCATTGAGCTATTAAGGAGCCCTCTTACACTTTCTATTACACCTTCCACACACTTACATCCTAAAGGAGCATATTAGAGCAAGCACTATAGCATGTTATCATATCTTGAGGCATTCTTTCATTAGAAAAACTAAGCTTCTCCTTTCTTGCATTCACCACCCAAGTTTTTGAATGTCATATGGAGATATGTCAAGTGGTCTTGTAGCCATGATTTAACAAGACAAACATCTTGAAAATCCTGGTCCAAGCAACAATCAACTCTTGATTGATAGAGATATACTAGGTTCAAATCCATCTATTTTTGACCTTCAATAAGAGATAGAAGTTAGTAATTTGTTGAATAGTTTAGATAGTACCTATTGGAACCACCTTTATATTCTTATGGACCACATGGCGTTGAAAACTTACTGGTGAACAAGCCCATTTTGCAAGGTGCATATGTTTTGGGTCCTATCTTCCAATATTTTAAATCACAGGTTTGTAAAACTAGGAAAAAGAATTCAATACCTGCCACTTATAAGGGATTACTTAGGGTAGGAATGCACAAAGCATTGCGATATCATGCCAAAATGCACAACTGTTTATTTGTGTGCAGCAACCCTCAAATTTGAAGATATTATTGTATTCTTTGAAAACTAGTGTGTGCACAAGAATGAGATAAGCCTTTGAGGGATACACATTAGCAATACATGTCGCACCCCTACATGTTGATTATTGGGGATCTATATAAGTTTTTAGGATGTGATGAGGTTCTATGAGGATACATGTGGAACATGAGCTTGTGGGAAGTATGGAGGAACGGAATGGTGGGGATTGCAAGAGGACACTATCAAGAAATGTAACCACATGAAGATTCTACTGCGAGGCTTTCAGGGGAAACACCATCTGCCAGGATTGTATAGAGTTCTGTGCAAGGCCTTGACATTTCGAGTACCTTTGGAAAACCTAGAAAGAGGATGAATGCCCTTGCACATGCAAACCATAAAGCCAGTGCTGACCATTTGAAAATGGCAAGCAATTGGAGGAAAAGTTCACCATCCATGTGAAGGACTGGTTCGTGGTACATCATTACTTGAACTGACTACTTGATAAGATGGGAAGAGGTAGCTCCTATAAAGGATTGCACTACAATGATAACTGCTAGTTTTTTATTGGATAACATAATCAATAGGTACGGCTGTCCTTTAATAATGGCAAGTGATAGAGGTACACATTTTCCTCAATAAATGGTCAGGATATACTAGCAGAATTATGGTGGCCTCATCACACGACCTGACCCTTCTCGTCCACAATACAATGAAACTCTGAATGTGTATACCCGTATCATTACCTAGCCATTTAAATACTTTAAAACTACACTAAATATCCTCTTTCCCACAAATTGCTACATTCATCAATATAGTACACTTTCCTTCTCTATTCACTTTAATTAGCTACATTAAGCTAGTTACTTGACTCTTCTATCCAAAAATACACCAATTAACGACGCTTTTCCATTAATTATCTCCCCTTTCTATGTAGACTAATTAATTATTATTACTTATTAGTTCAATCTTCCATTAAGACATACATCAATAATCACACATTTATTTGATTAATCCTCTCATCAGTCTACCTCTCTTAATTATTCCTCTAAAAAGCTTATATAAGCTTACACACCTATTAATTAATCACTTTGGTTCATTAATAAATCCCCTCAAACCCCATGGGTCACTACAAGACAAGCTAAACTCTCCTAAGGTTGACTCAACCCTTGGTAAACCTCCCTTATCTAAAACTAACCAAACCTCTCCATTTATCCCACATGAAGAGGGATGTAGAGATTATTCTATCCATTGAGCTATATAAGGAGCCCTCCTCTTACCTTTCTATTTACACCTTCACACCTACACTCCTAAATGAGCATAGAGCATACACTATAGCCATGTTATCATATTTGAGCATTCTTTCATTAGAAAAACTAGCCTTCTCCATTTCTTGCATTCATCCACCCAAGTTTTTGAAGTCATATGGAGATATGTCAAGTGGTCTTGTAGCCATGATTTAACAAGACAACATTCTTGAAAACCTTGGGATTCCAAGCATACAATCAACTCTTTGATTGCTAGAGATCTACATAGGTTCAATCTCATCTCATTTTGCATTCAATAAGAGATAGAAGTTAATTTGTTTAGCATATTAGCCTCAAATGTTCATTTCATGTTCTAATGTAGAGATGTTGATAGGTTAGATTTGCTTAAGCTCTTAGCATGATGATGCATAGGTTTTTTTTAGAATTGTATTGAAGCTACTAGGTGTTAGTTTCAATTATTATTACCTAGCTAACTAATTCGTGCATACATTTGGCACACCTGGTGGGACTGGTTCTTAGTCCCTTAGTGTTGTAGTTCTATTCTTGTTGTTATTTTAATATTTGGCTAACCCTTGATATGGGCATATATAAAATTATGTTAAATTTCTTATGATTTTGCTAACTTTTCATGTGTTCAGTCTTGTTTAGGGGTTTAATTTTGAACTAATATGTTAAAAAATTGATCTTTTTAAGCTTGCTTATGTCATTGTGTCATATTTTGATGTAACTACCAATTTTTTTTGCAGGCTAGTGCAAACACCCTAACCTTGGCATAGGCACCATTATGTTATCACACACACCACTGCAGTACTATACCTTTTTGTCAAACTAGCGTAGGTATCCATTTACCACTGTAGGCACCCTAACCTTGGCACTTGCACCATTATATTAGCACATGCACCACTGTAGTACTGTAACTTTTTGTCATACTAGTTCAACAACGCATATGCTAGTGCAGACATCTCTTGGGTAGTGCATAAGCACTTTCATAGCTTATGTACCTTCTATTTTTCTTCCCGAGCATGCACACACTTAAATGGGCACGCATACACTCTAAAGGGAGCTCACACATCATTCAGTGCATGCACGCATACTTATCATTATGTTTTTTTACATAGAGGCATGCACATACTTAAAAGGGCACGCACACGCTAAAATGGGCATGCATACACCCTAAAGGGCATGCAAACACATAACTATTTACATAGCCTATCTTCTGGAGGCCATAACTTTTGTTCCCAAACTCAAAATGACTCTATTTTTGTTGCATTGGAAAGGTATTGAAGCTAACTATGCAATGGAAACATAAATTTTAGTTTTTGAGTTACGAAAAGTTTAAGGTTTTGATTTTTTAGAAAACTAGTCATTTCTAACATGTCTAAATGCTCTGCAAAATTTGGTCTTTCATGTTATAACACCTTGCAGGGTTTATTTGAGACTAATTTCTATTTTGTATGGTATATTTGAACATATTTTGTGCTAATTTCTCTTGTTTAAAGTTAATGAATGTTTCATTTTTGTTTAGGAGGCTAGGATCATGTATGCTCTTCCCTCGCACGTTTTAGGTGATCTTGGGAATTAGAAATGATTCTACACCTTGTATATTATTTGGAAAACATCTCATTTAACTTTATTTTTGAGCTAAGGAAATGAATGTCAAGTTAGTTAAAATGAAAAAATTATGTGTGCTTTCATTAATATATACATAATTGGACCTTTTGGCGCGTATGCTCTTCTCTTGTGTCCTTAGACGATCTTGAGAATCAAAAATTACATCTTGTACTCTTTCTTGATTGTGGAGAATTACTAACATCTTCATGCAGAAACCAAAGAGATGCTTGCAAAATAAAGGAATCTAAATAAATTTCTAACATATTTCTTGTAGGTTTCCAAATAGAGTTCAACTGAACCACATTAAGATAAACAAGATAAAAAAACACACCAAAAACATCACACTGTATTTTTTCAGGTTTCAAAAAAGGGTACGTCCTTATCTTCTCAAATAGAACATAATGCCTTAAGCTACAATAATGGGGGTGGTTCTAGAAACCCTAAAGCAGTCCATACAAGAGGGAACCTTATGGATGAAACATGAAGTTCTCCGCATAACCTACTTGACTAGCATTACCATTTGTGAGATTAAGTGTCAAAGTTATCTGTATCGCAACCCCAGTGAGAGTACACAATGGTAATATTTGTTTCCCACTATGCTTAAAGGGGGTAAAGTAAAGTCGAGATACTTACAAATCCGTTAATGTGACTCTTTGGGTAAATCGAGCTCACTCTTAGATGACTTGTGACACCTAGTTGAGTGAACCACCTAGGAATCTATCTTTTACCAGGAGCCAACTTGGAACATATCAAAGCCAATTTGAGTTAAGATCCAGTTTTCATCACGAAACATGTGAAGTGTTACTTTTTCTTAGTTTTTCACTTTCCCTAAGGAGAGGTGATACTCTACCAAAGTGAGGCCGACATTTTTCATCCCCAATTGATCTACTTCCTTCACTTTGTTGATTAAAAGAAGAGTTACTACCCTTGTGTTGCTAATTGATTGTATTCGCCACTTTTTTGTCTATTTATGCTCATCCATGTTTGTGGATGAGTTGTTAAATGTCTAAAGTGTGTGGAGATGTTTTCACATCATGGGTAGCCTTTGTGATCTTGATACCCAAGTCAAGATCATCATTATATTTAGGTTTGATTCATCACTTTAATCTCCTTTGAGGTGTTATCTTTCTTGTAACGTATCACCACGATTTTGATACTTACGTCTTGTCTCTTATAAATTTGACATAAGTGTCTAGATTGTAACGTTATGCTACATGAATTATAACAATTCCTTGGTATACTTTAGCCTTAGTTTTCCTTCTAACATTACCTTGATTTTAGAAAGCTTTATTATTACCTTTGTGCACATCGTAATAATGTTATTTCAATACTAATGTCTTACTTTTCCATAAAGTTTGGTAAACATATCTTAGTGACGTCATTCATGTTTGTAACTTCTACTTTTTTAGATTTAGGTCTTGATTAGATCTAAACTCACTTTCAGTATACCTTGTTTGGAAATCGTATCAACCTTTATTTATTACTTACATCTTATTATTTTTTGAGCTTGGCATAAGTGGTGACATTTTGTTGGTCATCTTACGTGTCCAACTATTGATTTATTGGACACTTAGGAATTACTCCATTTGATTGATTAGTTGAAAACATACCTTGTGTGATTGTGTCTCATTTTTCACATCAAATTATCCATTTCAGAGAATCACTTTGATCCATTGATTCTTTATCATTAATTATTATTTTTTCATTAATTTTGTTGTGTTTTGAACTTGCGTGATTATTCCTTATGTTTATCCATCTTATAAATTCATTTCTAGGAAAATATTTTGTGTCTTTGATCTTCTTGTTTTTTCCTAATTTCATGGTCATTTTGAACATATCTTTCAAACCTTGGCAAAAAAAATTCCTATCAAGAAAATTTTGCATCAATCAAACATTGGAAACCTTTCCTTTGTATCCTTTATGTTTCTAAAAATTTGATCAATCCTTTGACATTTACACATCCAAGCCTTGTTGGATTATCAATCATGAGTCATCATGATATATGAATTTCTTAGCTTCCCTATTGGAAAATCACACAAGCGTTCCCATCTTTACAAAATGTCTAGTTGGTTGTTGTTATGCTTCCCAAATCAACGTGCAACCTTCTTCACTTTGAATAAGTTTGATCATAAAATATAGGTCTAAGATTTTAAACCCTGCATGCACTAAAAATGAATGATTATCACAAGGTCCCTTATACATATGACAATAAGGAATCAAATCTTTGACATTCACATCAAAAGAAAACCATCATGACCAAACCTTGTTTGGTTCTTCGTGCTAGAGAACCCATCCGAGTAACCCGTTCCCCACCTTCATCTCATAGTCAGTGGTATGGTTTGGAAAATTCTAATTTAAATTATTATTCGAGTTCCCCTTACTCTTCTTCTAATTCTAATCCAAACATTTCCTCTTCTTCTAAGGATTCCAATCCAAATAATTCCTCTAACTCTTTTGATTATTCAGATCCAAACTACTATTCAGATTCATCTAATTTGACTCCTAAGTCATGTTCCTCCCCTTGTTCGCAGGACCTCCATTATCTATCACCTAAACAACGTTCTCCTCCTCTAAAGATCTGTGTCACCACAAATTATCTTCAACTTTCATCTAATGTGAATCCTATGTCATGGTCATCCTTATCTTTACAGGAACCTCTTTATCATACATTTAATATGATTCCTACTTCACAGTCCTCCCTTTCTTCGCAGGACCCCTTTTATCAGTCAACTCAATGACATCTTCTTCCTTTAAAGATACGCATGATTCCAAATCCCTCCAATCAAACATCTAATACAATTATTGAATCGTGGTCCTATATTTATTTACAGAACCCTTGTTATTATTCATCTAATGTGATTCTTGAATCATGGCTCTCCCCTTCTTCACAAGACCTTCTTCATCAATCACCCCATGAAGTATTACTTCTTTGAAGATTCATGTGACTCAAAGTCCTTCTAGTAAAATTTTTTAACTGACCCATGCATCGCAATATACAAACTTTGGAATTAATCCTGCTAGTTTACAGACAATATACCATAGTATAGGTAGGTCCACACCACCTTCTTCTACTCCTAAGACATCTAGCTCCACATCTTTTTCGTCCCCCATGTCACTTTCTTATATCAAACATATTATAAGTCTTCCAAACTAATTGAACCTCTTTCTTCCACTCAACCCATGGTGGTCAATCAACAACTCATACCGATTCACCTCTTTCAGAATGAAGAAAAAAATAGGGAATTTATAGGGACACATGCAGATATCCTTTAGCAGATTATGAGAAAGGATTCTTTTTAAACTTCAATGCGTCCACATATTGTTAGTAAAAGGTTGATTCCTTTTATCAAGAAATATATGAAGAGCCTTAAATCATGTAACTTGATCCTTTTCTTATTCTTCCATCTTCACATTCTTCATTATGAGATGAAACTACTTGGTCTTGCATTGATCCATGGCCTATCTTCTCATCACCCAATCACTCTTTGTCTATCATAATTCCTCAATCATAATATCTTATGGGGTTAACTCCAAGTATACCTTCATCTTCATCTATGTGTGGGTCACCTTCTAGTAGCCCTCCCTCTTCTATTTGTGGGAAATTTTTGAGTAGTCCACTATCTTTTGTTCTTGGGGCACGTCTAACTAGCCCATTGTCTTTTGTGTATGGATCACCCCTGAGTAGTCCATCATCTTACATCTACGGGTGACATCCTAGTAGCCCTTGTTCTTCTATTCTTTTGCCACATCCTAGTATCCCTTCATATTCTGTCTATGGCTCACCTCCCGATATCCCATATCCTTTAATCCTTGGACTATATCCTTTTCATCCATCACATTATTCTTCTACCAAATATTGTGGCAAGCCCAGCACCATTCCTCTCATCAATTCTAAACATTCACATTTTTATCTCACTTCTTGGGATCATGTAAGTCAAGCATTAGCTTATGAGAAATCCAGACATGTTCTTTATAAAGCTAAGATCAAAACTCTGAAGAGCTCTAGAGCTCCCAACAACTCAAAAAATTATAAAATTCAAAATCAAACATGATTATAGAATACACACCAACGTACCCATCAAGTATGGCACAAAGTGTAGAAACCTATGGATAGGGAACTCAAACTCCCACATACAAAACCCATGTTTAAAAAAAAATCACAATCATTAGTTGAGTGTGAACTCACCACGATCATTGAGATCAGGGATAATATCACTCTTGATAAACAAACACGCTTAGTCTCCCTTATCAAGGAATTAACACACATCGTTGTTAGATCATATCATGCAAATTGACATTGCTTGTCTGAACTTCCAAAAAATCAACAAAAATCATAAAATAGTTAAAATAAATAAAAATGAGAAAACATTAAAACATTATAAAAATTAAATCAAAGGTACAAATATCAAACATTTCAATCAGGTATTACATACACATGGATTTTATTTCCTCCCTTTCTTCCATATTTCTATGTAAGTCATCCACCATTTTCATCCCTTTGATGTTATTGTGGTTAGCTTATTTGCACACATTTTGTGACATTTATATCTATGGTATCTTTTTAACCTTGGTCTTTTATCACCTTGGTAAATTAAAGAACGACTGACCTCTTAGAGATCCTATCATTATCTATATATAATAAACTTGTTAGGAAGAATTTTTGGGCATATTTTTTGAAACTATCCAATGTCATCATTACAATCAATTACACATCCTTCCATCAAGCCATCATTGGTTCTTAACCCCTTTTCAAACAAGAGAGCTGAAATAAGTTTTCAAAAAGTAAAAGAATCAAAATCTAAAAGAAAAAGCAAGCTGATGTATAACTCTCTCTTGGGTTATTTCTAATAATCTCTACCATGTCTATGGACACCAAAATGGCAGTAGAGAAATGTTTTGATTAGAATCAAATGCATTTCAATTGAGGCAATGGACTTCTGGCTAACAGTGGAGCAATGTACGACTCTCCTTCCACAATCCATTCACAAATCACCTTTCAAATTAAATCATTCCTACACATTGTCTAGTGTCCTCACTTGTTGTCTATCAACTCTTTACTTCAATAGGTAATTAATTTCCATATGAACACATGGGATCTCAATAAGTAAATAGGATTATTATGTTACCAACTATTTCTTTTTGGACCTTGTTCAAACTCTTGCTTTAGCGCATGTCTTGTCTCATGATTTGTGCCTTGGGCTGATAAATTTTTCATCAACCGCCTTCTAAATATTTTCATAGCATCCTTTTTTCTTCATAATTATTTAGAACATCCATGTGTATAGGATGTCCTCCTTTCCATGTTTGCAGACGCTTTTGTCCCCTTTTAATAAAACAATTTCTACTTAGTTTCTCTCATGTGTTTATTGGCTAGCTTAGATTAGGGGAATCCTTACTCCCTCATGATTGAACCTATTTTATATTGGCCTTGATCCCCCTTCTACATGTTAATATTTTATCTTTGAATACTCCCACCTTATCGTTTGGGTGTATTGCATATTCACTTTCTCGTATGTGTGCCATTCTGCCCTTGTACATCCCATCTATCATGCGGGACATCCACAATTATTCATCTTCCTATACATAGCTTCGAAAAACTTTCAAAATGAAAAAACAATAAAAATCATCCTACAAAACATCACCCTTTGGTTCTCACCTATTTTTGTGTGTGACTCATGGATCATCTCGATCTAACTCCATAAACAAAGTTGGTTTAATTATTATGTCTATACTTTGAGGCACAATGAGTTGCTTGGTACTTTTTCATAGTGAAATTATTTTCATAAGACCCAAGTGTCCTCAGTTATTCCCCTTGCATGTATACTTGTTTAGGGAACCATCTTTTAACCCTTGTCATTAATTTGTAGAGGTCAAAATCAAATCTGGATAACAAAAACATTTCAGTATGTTTCTCTGTTAGGTTAGCTTGATTAATTTATCATATTGCATTGCATTATGTATGTTGCAAGGAGTTAGGAATCATTTAATTTATTTTATTGCATTGTAGTTTGTATGTTGCGTGGAGTTGGTATTTTGCAGCAATGGACAATTGTTCATAGTATGGATTTTCATGTCATTCTACTTTTTTTGTATGCTTATGTTTTTAATAAGGACCATTGACATAGATCTTTGGAAATATGATGACAAAAAGTTATTTCAATCCACTAGATGAAATATTTCTCTTTTCTTTTTGTGTTCATTCCTCTTCTACATCATTCTACTATCAACACTATTCTTCTTACTCATGTGGGGCATCTTGCTCCTTCCCATTCTTCTATTTCTTTTCTCTCACCTTTTTCAATTGTTGAGTGCCTTCTCTCATCACCCCATTGACACTCGAGGGGGTATCTCTCACTTCTACTAATTTTTCTTTCACGCTTTAAAAATGTTTGATTTTTCTGTCTAATCTTTAAAGTGGGCATCCACTTAAGACCACCCCAAGAGGGAAAATGTATAAACCTATTAATTTGACCCGAGCAATTTAAATACTTAAATTTCACTAATTATCCTCTTTCCCACAAATTTATGACATATTGTCAATATAGCACACTTCCTCTTCTATCACCATTAAATAGCTATATTACGCTAGCTAATTAACTCAATAAATCATTAATCCCTTAATAGCTAATTATATAACCAATTAAAGACGTATATTAATTAATCCCCTTTCTATCTAGACTAAATAATAATTATTAATTAATTATTTTCATCTTCCATTAAATCAATAAATCATCATTTATTTGATTAAATCTCTCTCATAGTCTAAATCATGTTAATTATTCCTCTAAAAAATTTCTATAAGCTTGCACACCTATTAATTAATCACTTTGGTTAATTAATAAATACCCTCAAACCCATGGGTCACTATAGGAAAAACTAAACTCTCCTAAGTTTGACTCAACCCTTTCTAAACCTCTCTTATCCACAACTAACCCAACCTCTCCATTTATCCTACATGAACAAGAATGTAGATATTCTTCTATACATTGGGCTATATAATGAGCCCTTGTCCTACCTTTCTATTTATACCTTCACACCTACACTCCTAAATAATCATAGAGCATACACTATAGCCATTTTATCATCTTTTAGAATTATTTCATTAGAAGAGCTAGCCTTCTTCATTTCTTGTATTCCTCCACCCAAGTTTTTGAATTCATATGGAGATATGTCAAGTGGTCTTGTAGCCATGATTTAAAAAGACAAAATTCTTGAAATCCTTGGGATTCTAAGCATATAATCAACTCTTTGATTGTTAGAGATCTACATAGGTTCAATCTCATCTCATTTATCATTCAATAAGAGATAGAAGTTAATTTGTTAGCATTAACTGAAAATGTTCATTTCATGTTCGAATGTAGAGATGTTGATAGGTTAGATTTTCTTAAGCTCTTAGCATGATGATGCATAGGTTTATTTTAGCATTGTATTGAAGCTACTAGGTGTTAGTTTCAATTATACTTTCCTAGATAACTAATTCGTGCATACATGAGGCATTCAACAAAATACTAAGTCACACATTGACCAAGATCTATGACATTGGAAGACATGATTGGGATGACAAAGTATCATCTATTCTATGGGCATATATGACAACCTACACAAGATTGAACAAGGCCACACCATTTCAGTTGGTGTTTGGCATGGAGGTTGTTTTTCTAGTTTAATTCATGTTACCATTGTTACGTATAACAAACGCAGAAGGATTGGCTGATGAACAAGCACTCAAAGAAAGGATCGATAAGTTGATGTAGTTAGATGAGAGGTGATCACTTGCTAGATAAATTTAGAAGAGATAAAATTAAAGAAAAAAGCCATGGCATGATCGTCATATCAAGAACAAAAAAATTGAGGTTGGGTAGATGGGTATGTTATATGATTCCAAGAATTTGCACCATCTTGGGAAGTTAAAATTCCATTGGTTGGGACCTTACATCATCTCATACATCCTTGATTTAGGTGATTTCCAATTCGAAGTTCTAGATGGGAAGATATTACCATGTCATTTAAATGGGAGTAGGATGAATCCCTACTATAAATAAGTCTTCTTGGTGTTTGTAAATAAGGCAGCATTTTCATTTAGTTTAGGATTTTCCCTTTATGCTTATCTTCTTCTTTGCTTATGCTTTCCTTTCTTGTTGCTTGTTCCCTTCTTGAGATTTTATTTTGTGTACTTATGCACGGGGTTAGGTAGCCACATTAGATTTTCAAAAGGTTGTGTATGCACAGAGGACCAACGCATTATTTTAGGGGGGGGTTGTAGTGTAGTGAAAAGTAAAGTATAAGCCAGTAGTAAAAGTTGAGTGGCCTAGTAGAAGGAAGAGCGTAATATTGAGAAATTGCATGGGGAAGTGATGGATAATGAATTATGATGTCAAGAAGGTTATAACAAAGACCACGTATAAAGCATAAAGAGCGCAGGAACAACATGAGGTAGACAAGGGCAAAAATCAGGTAAAGGACAAAAGAATTACCTTCTACACTTTATCCGCACGCATAAGATTCTTTGGTCATATTGAATTTTTACACGCCAAAAGGTTTTTGAAGGGTTTTCACGTGAGATTGGGTGCATGGGTAAGGGATCTTAAAGGTTCAACCTAGGGTCAAAAATAAAGCAACATTTAATGATAAGTACTATAGACTAGGTGGGTATGGGAAACATTTATTGTTGGAGAGGAGGCCAAACTATAACTAGAAGTCAGGCAAATTATTATTTTTACTTGCCTTTGATGAAGTGAACGAGAGCTCTTGCAAACTAGGGCATCTAGATAAAGTTTGGTGCGCAAAGCAGAAGAAGAATACTAAATGGATATCGTACATGATTAGGGTTGGTCTGTAAACCAAGTGGGAATAGGACCACCTGCCATGGGAATATTCTTTTCATAATCCATTTCTGTGGATGAAGTTATGAAGGTTAATTCCTAGTTAGGGTTTGGTAGCTTAGGGAAGGAAAGAAGGATGAACTTATGAAGGGGACGTGGAGCCTTTAGAGTTGAGAAGAGTGGTAGATAAGAGCTAAAAAGGAAGGGATTTAATGTGTATCCTGACAAGGAAAGACATGACACAATGCAGGGCTGACAAGTTCACTAAAGAAAAAGATGGGAAGAAAAGGCAAAGGTAAATCAAAATATGTTTGGTCATCATTATCTCTAGATGAGGATAATGGTATGCAAAAATGTACGTACCCAGATGGAGTATTGGTTGGGAAAAAGAGTGCGGGTTGTCACACTTAAGTAAATGGTCATCGAGTGGATTACAGAACCATCTCATGAGAATCTACGAGAGATATTAAATAAACATTGATGAAACTAGGTTACCCAACTAACAAAGATGACAACCAGATGGAATGCTATATATAAGCGACGAAGTGAAGGTAATAGCCAGGAGAGCCAAGGGACGGGTATAAGATATATGAGTTTCCTTATTTTGTACAATCCTGAGTGCTATGATATCCCTTGGTTGAGGGTCACACATACATGAAGGGATACTTTTATTTTACAGTCCACAAGATGTGCATAGCCCCTAAGCTTTTATTCATACATGACAACTTGGATGATAAGGAGGCATTAAAGTAATTGTGGAGGCTTATGACTACAAAATGGTTCACGGTACGTTTAACACATCAATATAGCCCTGAACCCTGAAGGATGAGGATGGATACTGTTTTAGTCAACCCATGATCCATGATCATGAAAGATGGATGCAAGTAAGTAAACAAGTGCATGGTTAAAAAACGTATGCCGGGAATATCTTCGGAAGGGACCATACTATATCTTGTTCACCTTTATTACTATGAAGATCATAAGCAGCAGTTGCAGGAAAGGAAGGAAGAAGGAGAAAAGAGTACTATTTAGAACCATTATCCTCACCATCATCTTCTCGTATATTTTAATTCCTAATGGGAAAAGAAAAGTACATAGGGGGAGTAGTGTATCTAGAAGAAAATCCATCCACACGTGAAAAGGTTTGAGGAAAGTGGATTACCTCATGAGAACAATTGACAGCCACTCACAAGGGGTACGCCTGAAAAAAGTTGGTACAAGTGGAATGCGCTTGACATCATTCGAGGTGAAGTGGAGAAGCCCTCGTAAGTCGGTGACCATAATCATGATGGGAGACCACGGTAGCAATTTTAATGTTATCAACATTTATACATTGGTAGGTTTACATTAAAAATGGAAACTGGAGAAGAGCCCATCGGTTTGTGCAAGGCTACCCTTCTCCTTCACCATGTAATAATTCCAAAGCAAGGGTCAACCATTTTAAGGAGGACAAAAAACGGCTTTTAATGGTCACCTTAGTGTAGGTAGAAACAAGACCAAAGGGCAAGCTACAATTGCATGGATTTGTATACCCTAAGAAGCGTACATACATGGAGAATTATATCTCCCACGAGTAGAGATGATGAAGTCGATAACGATGCCGATCACCGAAAGGGATGTAGTAAGGGTATATCTACACATAAGGCATAATTTTGAGCAATTCACCTATCTGGAGAGTGATTACTCCATTCTAGAAGACCCCATAGGGAGGAAAAACACTGTGATGAAGAATAGGGAAAGAGAAGAGGTGCAGGAGAAGAAGGCACCAAGTGAGCAAACCACACAATCAGTGGGCACACTGGAAGAAATCGTGAAGCCTAGCACTATCCTTGTGCTGGAAGAAAGTCCATAGTTAAAGCAAAATACCCACGAAGACGAGATTGCCAGATTATGAAGGACCCCTCAACACTGAAATAATCACGAAGGAAGACATCTTCCTAGTAAGGAAGGAAAGAGAATTGAAGAAATCTCCTATACTAAAATCACCAGTTAGGAAGAAGTCGAAGGTGCGCAGAAGGTAGAGGTAGGGTAGGAATTGAGGAGGAAGGAAACAAAGATTCTAGAGGCCTTACATTGGAAAAAAAGGGAGGGATGATGACCTGGAGGGAGGTCCATATCATATAGCTCTAAAATATAATTTCCATGGACCTGACTGCACGGAGTGAGGGGAAGATGTACGAGGAGGAAGGAAACAAAAGGATCCAAGACAATGGGGGATGAGCAAAGAGGTAAAGCACCAAAAATCAGGGGGAACCCCAGCCTCACCAAGGAATAGTGGAAACATCTATTAAAACGAGAATAGTGGGCATCATAATATTCTTGGGAAAAATTTGGGAAGCATAGTGTAAGATATTGTGGAGGAAAACAGAATCAACATTTTGGGAAATCAATATAACCCATGGGGGTGGGAATCCTAATTGCCTGGCGGAACTTCGCAGCGATGGGAACAAGTGGTCAGGGCGTAGTTGTAGCACAAGGAGAAAGGATGGGATACATCAATGACCTAAACAAGGTGTTTGATATGAAGGAAAAGCACCGTATAACAAGAACCCTCTCGGCTATATCTTCTTGTTGAAAAGAAAGAAGGGGTGCATAAAGTTACACGCAAAATAAAAAGATTTCTATCTTTTCTTGGGGAGTGAGATCATGTGATGAAGCTTGAAGTGAGAAGTAAGTTGAAGGGATTGTTGATGCAAGGTGCCAGAGATAGAAGATAATCCCTTGGTGAGGAAGTGAAAATTGTCAAAGGGAATCAAGGTCTGGAAAATGTGCTCAACAAAGTTTTTAGTTAGATTAGGCCAGACTATGTAGAAGGAATGAGAAGGAGGTGAGAGTCAGGGGAGGAGGAAATAAGAGAAGGAAAATCAGGATCCTTCGTTAAAGAGAAAGGACTTAAAGGCGAGAAGAGTAGGAAGCCAAGCCGAGAGATGTTAAGCGCAGACCACTATCAAGAAAAGCAAACGGCAAGGACAAAGAATTGCTTTGTGCAAGGTCCAAACAAGAAAATTGAAATGAGTAACGAGTTCTTTATGGGGAAACCCAGAAGCAAACATACGCCAGGCACTCGAGAAAAATAGAATATGCCCTTGGTAAGGTCTGTTCGTCGCTAGAAAAGAGGAGGGAAATATGGGATTCCCTCCCATGCAGCTTGCAATAGGTCCAGATAGAACTTCCCTCTGTATGTATGACTTAGTGAGAAGAATCATTGGGGGAATGCCAAGCGTACGGAAACGAGTAGTATTGTAGGGTTTGTGTCAAGGCATCATTTTCTTGATAACTCCTGAAGAGGTACAACGTACTCCATGAAAGGTGGAAAAGAGGATATGATAATTAATGTGTTAAGGGGATAGCGTAGTCACGCATCCTTGAGTCCACCTCGTGGCACATGGCCGGAACTCCAAGGAGGGAAATAGAAGACATATCTCGTTTCCGAGGGGGACATAGTAGAAAAGGATAAATCCTGGAAAAGGAATTCAGAAGGCTATCTAAGATACCTGTGAGGCTCGATAAAAATCCAGAATAAGGAATTATAAAGAAAAATCACCTGCCTGATATAATGCCCTTGGAATTGGGGAATAAATTGGAGCTTATTGGGGAAGAACAATAAGTGCTAAAGGGGAGGAGATAAGTTGTTGAAGAAGTGAGCCCCTAGTCGGAGACCTAGATAGCAAGCACCTAGCAAGGTTGACCGTGGGAAAAGGTGGAGACGAAAGAGGGAAGTCCATTTGCCTCTCCTCCTTAAAAGAAGTATTTTTCTCGGTGCAATGTGAACCAGTCATTGGAAGGAGGTGCTCCAATCTTCATGCCTTCATTATTTTTCACCCTACTATTCAGACCAGCAGTTTATTGGGAAGTAAGAGAATTGTTTATAGGATGGAGAACCTTCCATAGTGGGGTGATGGAGTGGGGGGGCCCCGGGGAGGGGGGAATACAATAAGGTGTGGTGGGCACATGGACATACTTGATAATGGCAAGTGATTAAAGGGGCATAGGGCAGGGTTGAGAGCAAGGTTTAACACACAAGAAAAGGCGGGCATAATAAAACGATATGTTTTTTTACTTATCCCTATTGTCGTTTCCGGAAGCACAGGAAAAAGGACCCATCAGCATTGGAGGGGGATAAGGGGAAAAACTGGAGCGGACATGGGTAATAATGGAATATTCCATGCAGGATTGAAGGATCCAGAAAGACATCAGTGCAACTAGTGGAAAGGGATCCCATGAAGGCATCCATTATATGACCACAAGAGAACTGACAATAATCTAGTAGCTCAAAGGAAGGAGGGGCCGGGGAGAACTATGATAGATATAGAAAATGCTAGGGTAGAATCAGATAAGAGACAACAACCAGAGAGGAATCATATAGGCGTGGATAGTGGAAGCAGACTGCAGGAACACGGGAGGAGTTTCAGTTAGGATTAGTAGATGTGTCGGAGGATGGCAGATCTAAGAGGGATGGGTCTTTACTAGTTGTGGTCATGTCGAAGGCATAGCTTAGAGCCTAAGGCCTGACGCTGATCGACATGGTATAAGGGAGAGAGTATGCCTTAGGCATGTAGGTTGTTCTTTCACTTGTTGAACATGAAATGAGGATGTTCAGTAAAGAATAGTGGGGGTGGCAGGAGAAGAATCTTAGTGCAGGTTCCTGGGTGTGTAGGGGCAGTGGTTGGTTGGTGGCAAGAAAAGGCTCGGTTGGGGTGAGATGCATGGCGGCATTGATCATGATACGCAGCATAGGCTCTTGAGAAGACGCTGGTTCTGGGGCGGGAGAATAGCGAAAGTCCGGCATTAAATAGGTATCGCACCAAATCTATAAAGGCGGTACTTAATATGCCCGAAGTAAGCGTGGTTAGAACTAACCCAAACCCACTGGGTGAAGGCCAGAACACATGGGAATTGATAAGGAGGGGAAAGGGGAAGAAAACTCATAACTCTGATTCACCTATGTGTGTTGGCCTATCACCTAGCGGGCACTCACCTGAGGCATGCGCGAGTGGCAAGCCCCTCATTTATATGATTCTTGTGAGAATAAATCCTTAATGACATATTTAGATGTAGGAAAGAAAAGAACCACGAATTCATTCTAAGAGCCTAGGATGAGTTATCATATCAATGCATCCATTCAGATAAAAAATAGAAGTATCTAAAAAAATAGAGAACTAATTCCTAACACTAAGGAAATGCACTAGGATTTATGCTCATGAACAACATATATTCTTTAGAACATAACCTCCTATTCATGTTAACAAGTTCAATGACCACATTACATTCATTAAGGCCATAATAGACCAATATAACAATGTAGATCAAAGTCATGCATTAGGAACCAAAGCTATGCTTTCTACATTATAAATCTGGTTACAAACCAATCCCTCTAAATATTCCATCACTCCTATATTTCTCCTAATCCCAATCCAAAATATCCTTCATTATTCCTACAGATCTTCTCCTATCCACCGTTATATGATGCCGCTCTTGGTGTGTGTCTCTCTCTCTTTTATTCTACCCGAGCATCTCTATATACAACCTTAGTCTCCACCACCATGCCTTCCTGAGATAATGGATTGGTTGAAAAGTGTCCATGTGGTCCTCCAATGGAGCATGTTTCCTTTGATCCTAACTCTTCACTCTTTACAATGACACCTTTCTGGATCCTTCCATCCCATACATGGAAGATTCCATTCTTTACCATATAGCTATTAGGTGGGCACCTTATCCACTTCACATGTTATATGGGTCACACTTTTCTCGTGTGCTTCCTAAAATTCTGAATATGGTTAAGTCTCAAAACTTGTCTTTGTCTTAGGTGCACGCACCATGCGTTTAGATAAACCCTGCCAGAACCTTCCCTTTCACACCTTCAACCCACATGCCCTTCTTCATATAGGTCTCACGCATCCACATGCCTTCTTATACTTAACCAATATTTTGGGGCCCAACAAAAAATACAAAGGAAATATAGTAGAAGATAATACCATCTTCTCACCAACAATGTACCTACACTTTACTTCAGTTCAACTTCTCTCTATGAAAGCTCCTGTCTTCATGTAATATTCTTATTCTTCATCATCCTTGCAACCAAGGATAGCTCAATTCTTCTCTTTCCTTATTCCTTATGTTATAACCCTAGTTTTCTAGCTTATATAAGCTTAGACAAACTTAGGGAACCTTAGCTGTGCATTTACAACCTTTAAATCAGCTTTAAAACAAAAGATAAATTAAATTCTAGTGAGTTAAATATAAAATTTCACACACAGGTAACTAGTAACAGTTACCTTGACCGACACCGGTTACCCTGAATGGCTCATGTTACTATGTAAACAAGAAAGGTGTAAACCATGCTAACCGTGAAGCAATTCAGCTCTACAATCCTAACAATCTCCCACTTAGATATAAATTGTTGAACCTGTACCTATACCTGTACATCACCGTCCTCTACATACTATGAATACCGTCTATACTTTATGTCAACAATTCTCTCAAATTAAATTAGGAAGATTAAACCCTCTTCTAATACCAAGAAGATAACAAACCCATGAATTACCATATACCTTCACGAATCTACTCCTAATCCATGATACACGAGCTATCCATACATCAAGATCCCACTGAATCATAACTCCAAGCCTCTAATGCAATCAAGACACCATGACTAACATACCTACAAGAGCTCCCACACAAATTGAATTACTGAGATGCTATCGTATCCATAGCCATACATGTATAACCAACCATGTTCTTCATCCATTTATCCATGTCTCCCTATAACCACCAATGAAACTAACCAAGACAGGTCAAACTAGAGTATATGAAATTAAAACAAGATCATGGGTGAAGCAATCCCAAATGAGTTCTACCTGTAACAGTGGGTGATTGATCCACAAAATTGCATAACTCAAAGAATCTAAACACTACAATCTACAAATCCAACCCTGCATAAACACCTAGCATGTCAAATACAATTATCTGTAGATAACATCTCTCATGGAGTAACATAGTAATCAAGAGGAAATGCAAACATCCCCTACTCATGCTCAAGGAATCCATGTGTAAATCAAACATCTGAATCATCATAGACTCAAAAAACTAAATCTATCCACATGTACAAACCATGTACATCCATCCATATCACCAGGCTCTCTAGAAGCTTCAAGTCTGTCACTGACTAACTCCAAATCTGAATATGAATCTTGTGCTCATCAATGTCAATAAAAAACAACCATGCTAAACCATGCAGCTAATACCAAGTGAAAATACTAGCATACATGTCATTAACATACTGTAAAAACTAACCAATATGAAAGAAAAACAAGGGTACCATCTAAAAATGGTAAATAAACACTGTTGTCAAACTTGTGACCAAACCGACCACAATTTCCTAACTGACCCCAATCACTTCCTGACTGACCACGGTTAACCCTAACTATCACTCGTCTCTATAACTAGCATATTTTTTCCTTTTTCATCCTTCAAACTCTAAACATTTCTCTATCATCTAAAACCAGCTGAATCAACCATCAACTGCCTTCCCTAAGGAATATCTAAGCACCACAAAATAAACCAGAAGTGACATCACAAAGCAATAAAATCAAAATACCGGCAAATCCATGAGTTCCCTCTTAAACCAACTTGTGCCTCCTGCCACACTCTGAATAGTATAAATCTCCTCTTACTTTACATGTACATCATGTATCCAATCCTACAATTCTAACAACCATGGCTTGCTACCAGTGAACAAGAAATCCCCTGCACTACCTCTAACACTAAGCTCAACAGCTAATATGTCAGTGAGAAATAAAACCAAATGAAAGAACATTAAAATTGATTCCTTTTCTTCTTTGAGAATACTTCTATATCACATAAGTTTGGTCTTCTTGTGAAGTAGGTGAATCATCTTCTTTCCATCTGTGTGTACTCAACATATCTCGTTACCTGAAACTATGTCTAATCATGAATTTTCATTAAGGATCTCATTCTTAGACTAGAAACCATTTCCCTCAAGATTCCACACAATTGGGAAATAAAATTCAAACAACACTAAAAAACCATGGTGTAAATTTTTGCACGCTATCAAAACAAAATATCAATTTCTCCAAATGAAATAAATAAAACATGAATCATATAGAGATATTTCACTCAAAGTCTCAATGTACTAACCAAGACAACTCTGTCCTCTTTCTGATCTAAACTATGAAGTGATCTACACTATTTCTGCCATGTACAATTTGTGTAAGAAAATCAATCCTCCAAACAAGGAAAAAAAACCATTTTCCCTCTCCTGCTACAAAAAAACCTGTATATATAAGTTTCCACAGAGACCAACCATGGTTAGCTAATCGATACTTTTTCCTCTAGGACTGACCTCAGTTCTCAGACCGATTTTGATGCTGCTAGAATGAATCCAATGCCACACAATTTGGAATAGAACACCACACCAGGTGCCTAATTCAATTGAAGCCAATAATTGAGTTGAGATAGTCATTTCAAGAATCATCCAAATCATAAAAAATATCTACAACAATAAAACCATGTAATAAATTGAATCAAGATGAAATAAATCACTTTACCAACACCAAGACACTCAACCACATCTTCAATTAAAGTACATGCTCCTATGATGGAATCCTCATCTTTGTTTTGTGCTACAACCTCTCTACCAAAGCCCCATGCATATAACTACACCAAGGATTCATACCTACTCTTTTTCTCTATCTAGATCTGTAATCCAAAACCATACATGTGAAATTAAACCATACACTAAAAAACCAAGATAAAACCATACCTCAATAACCGGATCTACAATCTGACCAATGTGTTTGTGCCTCTAAGAACCAAGGACACCTCAAAAAACAAGATACATTTTATGCATCTCTCCATTTCTTCGTATCTATGATTTTCTGTTTAAAACTAGGCTACCCAGTAACTGACCATGATCACCCTGTAACTAACCATAGTCACCCTACTGGCTCCGGTTGCTACTTAACCGACGCCGGACACTGTAATTTCCAGCAACCTTACTCTTCTAGTTCCCACTTGAGATTTAATATTTTCTTGTGATTTTTAGATCAAGAAAAACAAACCCTACTCTTATACATTTTAGTAATAACCACTAATAAAACCATGAAGAAAACCCTTGCTCTAAAATAACTAAAGGTAACCAAGCTCTGATACTAGTTGTTGGTATCAGATAACATAACAAACCAAGCTTTGATACCAGTTGTTGGGGATGGGTCTATGCAGAAACATTTGTAACTATAGAATATCAAATCCAAAAAACTTCAAATATGGATCTGACAATCCCCACAAAATCTACAGCATCGAAAGTAGAAACAAGAATAATCCAAATCACACAAAAGTACACTTACATAACACAAGATGTACCATGGTTCACCCAACGTGGGCTATGTCCAATAAAGATAGAGAACTCATATATATAATATAACAAGATATTACAAACCAACTCTTATGCATAAGACTATGTGTATCTCTACAAGAGTATCTCTTCCTCGCATATCTCCAACTGGATCTTCCTGAGTTCATTAAACTATGCCTCCATAGCACCACTTGTATCTCCTCTAGATTTATAACTAGATCTACCTAAATGCACTATAAATGTGCCTCTGAAACACAACTAGATATAAAATACCTGAAGCTACCCTGCATCTGCCACTATAAAACCAAGATCTCATTATACTATGAATTTGTAAACAAGACCTCTAGAAGGGCCTACCAATGTGCAACCACAACCATGCACCAAGAAATAAGTCTCTCCATGATCATTGCATCAACTTGTGAAAACATGAAGATAACTTCCTTTATAATACTAGAATCCTATGGATCAATAATACATCATGATCTCATGGATATGTAATACAATATATCACAACATGTGGATCTACAAGAATGAGCAATAACAAGATCTCACAACAACCTATGGATCTAAGAAGAAGGAACCCTAAATTATTTTCATACTATGCAAGCCATTACATGAGACTAAACAATATAAAGGAAATATAATAGAAGATAATCTCATCTTCTCACCAAAAATGTACATGCGCTTTCCTTTGGTCAACTTCTCTCCATAAAAGCACTTATCTTTATGCAATCTACTTTTTCTTCTTCTTCTTATTCATGCTTTCAACTAAGGATAACTCAATTCTTCTCTTTCCTCGTTCCTTATGTTCTAACCCTATTTCTCTAACTTATATAAGATTAGACAAACTTAGGGCACCTTATCTATGAATTTACAACCTTTAAATCAGCTTTAAAACAAAAGCTAGATTAAATTCCATGAGTTAAATGTAAAATTTCATGCATAGATAACTAGCGATGATTACCCTGACTGACGCCATTTACCCTAGCCGGCGCTAGTTACCCTCTGACTAGCACCAGTTACTATGTAAACCAGCAAGGTGTAAATCATGCTAACTATGAAGCAATTCAGCTCAACAATCCTAATGGATAGGAAGAACTTCTTTTGTCACATGGTCCTTTTTTTGTTTATTTATTTTACCCTATGTGGGAATCAAATTTTCTCTTTCCTTTTCTCTCTTCACCCAATACTATAGAATTGGCGGTAGTGTGATTCACTATTTCAATTAGATTAGATTCACTATAGGATGTCAATAGATGAATGTCTAGATGTTTGTCTTTAAAATATTATATAACTTTTCCTCTCATTTTCGGTCTCCTTTGATTCTCTGTTAGTAAAAATCAAATGTCTCTGCTATTACGCCTGCATGAACAGGGCCAGTTAACAAGACATCCCACGATTGTACTTTATCTTCTAGTACTAATATTTCTTCATCGTTCATTCCTCTAGAACCCCTAAATGAATTGGATGTTAATATTGTAAATGAATGAGGTTGAAATTTATCCTGATTATCATATGGAAATAATATAAAAGTCCCTTTATCATATGGATTATTGGCTATGTCCGTTTTGAAAATCAAAAGTAATTGATTCTCAAAGTTCTGGATTCAAAGGAAAATCATATGTTTTATCTTTATATATAAGGAAGATAAATGTTAATAACAAATGTAATAAAATTAAAATACACCACCCTCCACCCCTATTTGTTTTCCAATTTGGGACGTTAAGGACATCTAAGAGATTTCCAAAGCAATCTAGCTTTTTATAGCAAATCAATAAACTTGGTTTCTATCCAACTTTTGTTTACTTCATTATGTTGTTTGCAAATATTAGTAATCACTTCGTTAGTTACATTTGCAAAAATAATGCGAGCCCTTCGTGTTGGTTCTCTATTTAATCTTGCCCCTATTTGGCTAAGATTTACCATTATTTTCTGTTATATTTTTCTACTTTCCCTTTAGGAGTTCCAGTTGGCCTTCTATGTATGGCTTAGTCTTTCCTCTTTTTTGGTCGAGGATCATGTCTAGATGTGCATTATTTTGAAGTTTATTTTTGGGAACCCATTGTGTTTTAAGTTTTTAAGTTAGAGGGATTTCCTATTGTAAATTTCTCCTAGGTTTTATCTTTTTTGCGTTTTCTCTCCCATTTCCCACTAATACGTGGAAGCTATTAATTGATTGTGGTATGGTGGGTCAAATTTTCAAACTCGTAATTTTCTATTGCATTGAAAAATTACAAAATAAGCCTCATTCCCCAATAAATATTCGCAATCATAAATAGCGTAAACAATTTCTCAATTGGTATCCAAGAGTGTACATTTGTCAAAATTTGAGTGGATGAGGGGAAGCAGTGCATATTTGTAGATTTTTGCATTTAGGAGGAAAATAATAAAGTTGTAAAAATGTTCTTGAAACCCACAAGGGACACATGGCTCCTTTTATACAAAAGGCATGGATGTGGGTCATCAGGGCACTCAAAATTTCTCTATTTTGAATTAGAAATGAAATAAAACTACATAAAAGGGCCACAACCATGCTATCACCAAAATGTGACCACGTGTCAAGAATGTGTTGAAATCCAAAAAGTAGATGGGAGGATCAAGTTATTCAAAGTGTGTAATTTATAAAATGTTGCAAAATTACAAAAGGTTACCTCGAGCCCATGTTAGCAAAAATTATTATTCCACATGGACGACTCATTGTCAAAGTTGAGAATGGAAAATTAAACAGTCACAATACAATGCATTTGTTTCTTCCACCATTCATGTTGCTACGTAAATCAAGGATGTTTTAAATTTTTTTAATGCTTTCACCTTTTATTACCAATTTTCTAGATTTTTGTTGCTACCTTTTGTGATTTTCATGGAGAATTATCATGTTTTTAATTATGAAGATTGAATTACAAAGCTAAGGACTAAAAAATGTTGTTGATTTGAATTTAAATTTCTCATGCGCTTGCGGATTGACTCGTAAGAACTTAGAAACTCGTGTGTTTCTCCCTCAGTGGTAAGTTGGTTTAAAGTAAAGCTAGGGTTTTTTAAGATGAAGACCATGCCATATTTGTTCTCAGTTTTGTCAGGGGTCACGAGACATTTGGATAAGATTACAAACATGGACTTGATGTGTGCTAATCTATATGATTTTCTTCAGATACTTAAGAGACCTCATATGAGTGAAACCATAAAGGTAATTCAAGATTGCTTTAGCAGGTTTCTATCCGACCAGTGTTCATTTCCTAGATTTGGTGTGGCATTTTTCTATGAATTATGATCCCAAAAAGAGGGAAGTATTAGATGGGAGTGGGGATGTAGTTTTGACATTGACACCTGTAGCCATTAGAATAATGTTAAAATTTCCTGTAATCACCAACCTGATCACCATTGCTATAAAATTATCCCTACAGGATTATGAAGCAAAGAAAAAGGATTATTCCAAGATGATAAATACAAAGTGGCTCATTGCAAAAAATACAACAGCTAGAATCCCTAAAAATCTAGTTAGGGAATAGTTTCTTAAAGAGGTTGAAGATGTCATTGTATTATTAAGTCAAATGGCTTGGTTGGAAACTATAAATGAATTTAAGGAATGGATTGTTACTTACATATGGATCATTTTGGAGATAAAAGGGAGAATTTTCTGGGATACTTTCATTATAGAAGAACTCCATGGCCACATGGTCACCTTAGCAATGAAAATTGAGATGGGTGATAATTCAGAGCTAGAATTTTATATGATGACTTACTTAATCTACAATGTTGTTGGGCATAGACATTTCCTAGGTTTGTTACCATGTGAAGATTTCAAGTAGTGCTAAATGCATGAGATGTTCCCCAAACTGCAACTGATCAACATGAGTGGGAATGTGAGGTTAGTTAATGATGCTTTCTTTTCCCCAATCATTTGTCTTTTCAAGCCAAAGTGGAAAAAATATAGAATTTATGAATAGGCTAGACAAGTGATTTTGGAGTACGAATGCTACTTCATTCAATATAAAAAGTTCACATACATAAGGGTTAGTGGTTTTGAAGGAAAGCCTTGTAAGTTTCCTAGGTATGTAGATGATAAATTGGCTTTATGTGAACTAGAAATGAAGTTGATACCTATACATGAATTGATTTTTGGGAGGCATAAGAAAAATATCAAATTCCCTATTTGAATTGCAAGGTATTCATGCCCTTCCATCATAAAGGCCAGGTTGATTGAAGATGAAATTCAGAATTTGACATGGAAAATTTTGAGGTAAGGACCAGTTATGACATCATATGGGTATTCAACAACACTGCGAATACTTTTGAGCATGAGCCTCAATTTGAAGATTATTGGATGAATTGTAGGGATGAAGAAGAGGTCAGATTAAGGGATTTCTCTAGAATGACCCTTTCACAAATAATAGATTTCAAAATTAAAGTTATTCTAGAAGGAATTATGGATGATCCACATACAGTAAGTAGGTATTATGTTGATCAAAAGGTGGAAGCACAACCCATAATCCCTCCATATTGGAATGAGATATAATTTGATGATTCTTATACTAGGATAACTAATGTAATGAGAAGAACTATGAATTGGTTAACTCAGAAGGGCATTGACATATCAATTCAGAATACTAGAATCTTAAATAACTTCAGGAGTTTGGGAAACTTGAATGATGATATTCCACCCCTAAAGGAGGGAGAAGATAGAATGGATCCTCTGGGAGGAAAGGTCCCTCAATTTCCCTAAAAAAGGCCCACTCTTGAACTCATAGATGAGTGGACCTAGGCCACTAGTGGAACTGGTACTCCTATGTCAGTTCTTAGGCAAAATACTGAAAGCATTCTTTTAAAATCTATGGAAAATTCCCCCATTAATTTTGTAATGCCAATCCAAGGAAAGTGGAAGGGCTTATCATCCCATGTAGTTTTCTCAAGTGTTTCACCAAAGCCTCATAGTACTGAGAAATTAATGAGTGGAGCCATAGAAAGTGGTCTTACTCAATCTAAGCCACATAAGGAAGGGTAAAGAGTAACTCCTAATCTAAAAAGGTTTGAAAGGGCACACAAGAAACATAAGGTTGCTCATGTACCAGTCTTGGTGAGAGTAGGTTCCCACACACCCAAGAAGCACAAGCACAGAAATGTAGTAATTGATCCTCCTAAATTTGAAAGGAGTGATGTTTATCAGGCACAACATGCCCCATCATTGCCACAAGTGGGACAATCAGAGTCTCTATTCCCACCTCTACCTGTGGAGGAAGCAACAAATAAATCCACTCAAGATCAAGTAGCCCAGGAAAATGTTATAAATAGTTCAATAAATAGCCAAATCTTAACTCCAGGTATGAAGACATCTGATACCTTGCTTACTAAAGATATGAGTATGCCTTCATTTGGAACATTGTATGAATCTACAAAGGCCCAAGCTGATGTAATTGATGTTGATACTGGTGAGGGATTTTCCATGTTATATGCACTCAAATTATCTATGAGTGAACCATTGATGACAACGGTAGATGACCTCCAAATAAATAAGGAAATAGAGAGAAATGTTCATCCATTAATTAGTAATGAAAAAAAATCAAGCAACAGATGTTCCCTCTATCAAAAAAGTTGTTGCAAAATTAGATAAACCATATTTTCTTAGTGGAGAAGATGTTAATATAGAGGTGTTAACAGAAGAGATTGTTTCTATTTCTATTGAATTTACTAAGGCTGATGAACTTTCTCAAAAGGGAAAATATATTTTTGAAGAGAAAGTAGAAGTAGCACAAACCACAACTTCTGGCAAGAATAAGCATTGTTGAAAAATGCATACAACCTAGAGATGGAAGTGTGAAGTTGGCTTCACATGAATAACCTTCCATGTCATTACCAAGAGCATCATCAAAACACAAGGAGTGTAGGATTCCAACTCAAAATTTTTGTATAGGAATGAAGAACTTGCAATCTAGTCAGTAACTCAAGAAAATGTTGGAGGAAAGATGGGGTCCAGTATGGCATCCATTGAATAAATAAGGAAGGAATATCCCCTAACTAATGATACAAACCAAGAAAAGAATGTCAACTTCAGTTTCAAGACCAAGGAGAGGAACATCTGAAATAATTATTAACACATGGTGAGAATAGAAAGATGGTCAATGAAATAAATAATGAAAAACAAATAGAATCATTAATTTAGGATGAGTAAGGGGCTTCCAAATAGTGATGGTTGTCCCTAAGGAACCTCAACCAGAATCACAAGAGGAAAATGTTGGAAAAAATTTGGTGAAAGGGTGGATCGGTGAACTAATTTCAAATAATGAAAAAGAGGTCCTTCCTATGAAAGCTATTGACCTTATTGCTCTGTCTTTTCCAAAGATAGTAAGAGCCTCAAAAAGAGCTAGAACTATCACTAAAACCCACACTGACTCATCAGGAGCAAAAAATTTGGAAGTAACAATCCCCTTTGAAGGAAAGACTAGGGATGACATAACAACCAATGATTATAATGTCCATATTATTCCCTTGGGAAATCCTTCAAGGGAATAACTAAAGAAAGGGGTATCTGAAGCTGTCAATGACATTTTATAAAAAGTGGATGAAGATATAATGACAAAGAAGAATTTAAAAGATAAAGTTAAAGCCCTGAGCTTCGAGTTTGTAGCAATTGATTGGGCAACCTAGTCAGGCTCAGACAAGTGCCTCCATAGACACCCATGAGGGAATGGATAAAATAAACAAGGCTTGTCAAGAAGGTCCATGCAGTGGACACATGGATTGAAAAATTAACCAAGAGGGGGAAGGAAGAAATTGTAGAGGCCAGGTCAAAGCATGAAGATCTCAAAAATAGACTCAATGAAATTGATGAGATAGTTGAACAGTGTGACAATGAGATTTTCTATTTTGAAGGTATTCTTCCCAAGCTAGACCGTATTACCCAGCTCAGTGATGAGTTAGTTTGAGTAGGAAGACATTTTTCTAGTAGCAGTCAAAGGAAGCCAGCATGATATTGAAGAGCTTTCAAAGATCAGAGTAGAAACCTTGAATGGAATCAAGGAAAAGTTGAAATCAAGAGAAACTGGCTTAATGATACTCTCGATGCCATTGACTTAAATTTAGAGAACATGGTAGTTGATAAGTTGAAAAAGAGCTATGAGGATTTAAAGATTGACTTTCTACTTAATTCCTTTGAAAATAATATTCTGAAGAATTATTTCTCCTATGAAATCATTAAAATGATGAGAAATATTGAGAATAGAATTACATAGAGTTAAAATCAAGACCACTGGAATACAAACAGAAAATGTGCCATTGCATTGATACAATATCTAGGAAGGCACTAATTTTCTAGCATCATACAAGACCATATGAGGATGAGGTTAATGAGTTATTCAAAAGTTATGATGCATATATAGCAAGGTTTCTGAAAGAACAAGATACAAAAGTGGAAGCTAAAGAAGAAGAAAATGCATATACAAAAGATGATGAACATGCTTAGGAATTGTTCCTTAAGTTGTATTTTCTTGTCATATTCCTTATTTTAAACTGATACTTTGAAATAATAATTCTATTACATGGGATCTAATTGTTTTTCTAAATTTTATTGTTCCCTTATTTCAATTGTAAAGTGGAAGTATGTAGTAATTTCATATTTACTTTGATGAGTTTTTACATACATTTGGATAAGCATGTAAATGATTGATATTTTTGTGCTTCTTGTATTTTGAATAAGGAACAAAATGGGGTTCTATAGGGGCCCCTGCCCATGAAAAAGAAAGATATACATATGCAAGAAATAGAGACAATGAAAGGAAGGAAACATCTAGAATTTTTTCATCCCTACTTCATAGTTTCCTCCCAGCAGGGGAAGCTTGTTCAAAATATTGTTTTTCCTCAGCCAAAACTTGTTAGAGCCTTGTGGTGTCTGAAAATAAATGATTGACCCTGCCAGGTCTTGGGACATTCCCATGTCCATCAACACTTCTAGAGTCATTCTAGGATGACTCATGATTTTCTCAAGCTTGAATTTCTTCTGTTGTGATGACACCCAATCCAAAATATCCAGACCTCCTGTGAAGAACACCATCTTTCCTTTCCCTTTGTAAAGGGTCGACGTGCTAGGATTGGTTTGAGAGGGGATGTCCAAGGTGATTATAAGGGTAAGTACTACATGTTGTTGATTGGGCTGATTGCAAGGCCTTAAACTTGACACAGCCTCCCATTTCCTTGTGAAAATTGGATTGTATTTCAGATAAGGAATTGGTTGAGGCCCCAAAAAATCATGCTCTGACTGAGGAGCATGATGCATTAATTGATGGATGACCGAATTGTAAATCTCCCCCTATTGTCCCAAGTGGAGGAGATTGCTTCCCTTGAGTGGCGAACAAATAATGATTGATCCTCTTCTCCATCAGAGATAATGATTGGAGGATGAGATTGTGATTCACCCTTCCTCTTCCCTGAAGATGAACTTGGTGTTGAAACTTGTCACGAAGGCATAGTCTCTACTTGATTTTTCTCTAGGAAATTGATCCTTCGCTCTAACTCATCTATTTTATGGGAAATAACATACATAATATTGATGGAGGATTTATCATAGAGCACATATGATTCCTTGGGAATATGTTTTGATACAAATCCCTCATCACATACAAAGGGACATTGAAAGCTGGTTTTCCCAGATACCTAAGGTCTACTCTCGACCTAGTATCTCTTTAAATCTTCAAGATATTTCAAGTGTTCCCATCTAAAAATATGGAAATACATAACCTGAAAGGCTACAAACACAGGATTGATCCTAATTAGCCTTGTAAGAAGTGATAACTAGACTTGCTGATATGTTAAGGGTCCTCTAGTGTCACCCGCACACTTTATATAAAACAGAGCCCTGAAAAAGGATTCATTAGGACCACTCAAATCAAAAATATAATTTAAGTTCTCTCAATAAATTTCCTTTAGGTTATGTGCTATGAGTACCTTCACCATTTTTCTGATGAAATTCCTTATATTCAGAAAAAGAAGGGAAATGCATGATGACAATGAAATTGAGCCAGGTTTTATAACGAAAAGGAGACATATGTTTTTGATTTGGTAAAATATTTCCCATGAGATGAAGGATATTTTGTTTAGTTCACACAGAAAGGAATTTAAGAATTGGAAAAGGTTAGGAATGAGCAGAGCTGATAAATCAAGGTGATTCAACAGGAACTATGTGTGATAATTAAGCCAGTGAGACATAAAATAGAGTGTGTGGCACCCAAGGTGGATTCTTGAAAAGTGAATATGGATATATGTCATATCAGAGTCATCTAGAAGTGTGTAGAGATTATTTGAAATGATTATCTAATCAATATGAAGAAAAATGATTAAATTAATTCACTAAAAATGATGACCTGATATTCTAGTCGAGCACAAGTCGAGTTGATTGAAAAAACTTGATCTTTGTAAATCTGGCAGTTTCAAAAGAAATTTTTTTAAATACCATGTTCTAGAAAAAGTTTCGTAAAGGGAAATATTCCTTGGAATATTCATGCTTTTGGGGGGAAAATTGAAGGTTAACAAGTGAAGAGGGTGATATAAAAGGAAAAAGGATGATCACACCAAAGGGGGGTTAATTTTTCTGAGAGTTATTCAAAGAAAAGAGAAGGAGAGAAAGCCGAGAGAAGCCATTTTCCAAGGAAATTATCTGAGAAACCAGTTATTTCCTATGTATCTTTGAAATTGATCATGTCAAGATGGTTGCAAGTGTCCAACCATTGATAAGATTTGAAGATTGTAAATAAAATTTCCCTTGTTGATCAATTTGAAGAACCTTGAGTAAATTGTGTTAATCATGAACCTAGTTGTGTCTTCTTTCATTTTGAGATATCTTCAAATAGTTATTTATGTTCTTGTTGCAATCTTATGTTAGGAGTTCCTCTGAATCACACAAGATCTTGTCCTCGTGTTAGTATTATGGAATTTACAATTACATTATGAAGATATTTTTCATTTCATAATGCAATAAATGATTTAAATTCACTTTACTTTCATTTTGATGATACAGATTGTTTGTCAGTCTATGAGTGTATCATAGGCATGATGAATCAAGGAATTTTGATGTTTAATTAATACTTTAACATGATATTTTTTTTTGAATCCTTGAAGAATGTGTGAAACCATGTGTCTTTGATCTTTCATAGATGCACATTCTCTAGTTGAAGGTTAATTTTGACTATTTGAAGCCTTTTTGTCATTTTTCTTTGTAGATTTTCCAACATTTGTTAAAAGTTCTCAGGAATTTAGTATAATCAACTTTATGCTACTTAACTTCCCAATCACAAATTACACATTCAGTAATAAATCATATATGAACCATCCCTGCTTGCATTGTATATCCATAAATGTTGAAGAAGTTCATTGAATTTTCCTATCCTTTACCAAAATATGTAGATGCAATCAATTTTTATCGTTGTCTTTAGTGACTTGGACCTTGTCTAGAAAACATCTTCATTCTCTAAGGTGACAGCTCGTGAGAGTTAGGTTATGTTGTATTGACCATGTTTTCTCAAGGTATCCTTCAAATATTGCAAAGGGAGAGTCAAATACTGTTAATCCATTGATATTCTTCACCAACACAGGTTACAAAATGGGTCCTCTCACCCTGGTTGAAGGAAGAACCTAAAGTAGTGAGGGTAGGTCAAACCCTTAGCATGGTGCTATCCAGTCCTTTCCAAACCAGAGTAATAAAGAGTCATCTAAAATCCATCCCTAGATATGAAATGACTCCTATTATGATTTGTTTGTCTGTAAGCATCCTGAACAACTTGTGATGTTACTCGGTTTCAAAGGAAGGATCAATTTGGATACCAAAACTGATAAGGTGCCATTTTCAGGGATTATTTATGTAAATGCATACACACATAGAGTTATGGTAATGATTCTTATGTAAATACATTATTTAAACTTCATCCTTTGTTAAAATTTGTGAGAATTGCATGAGATCATGAGTTTTTTGTGCAATATTTTCTGGTTTTAGTAAATCTTGCACTAAATCATATGGATATTGATAAATATTGACAAAGGATGATCATATCCATCAAGATTTATAGAAATTGAGTGTTGATAGACAGTTGAAAAATTACTTATGGTGCTTTATCATATCTAAGGTGAAAATCCTTGGTGACAACTCCATGTTAGTTTAAAATTCTTGGCAATTACCAGTGTCTTAATCTTTGTCAAGTAAATTTTTTCATTAATATTTGTAAATCTTGAAAGAAGAAGATCTTTATTTACTAGGGATCCTACTATAAAGTTATTTCTAGATCTTAGGAAGGAAAATTCAGAAATAAGATGAGTCTGGAGAGTATTGGGGAATCAAGAGTCAATAGAGAAGGTAGTACCAGTTCTAGAAGATGATCAACCTATATTTGAGGATTATCCTACATCTTCAAATAACTATGAATCAAATAGTCCTCATGTAAAATTAAATTCTCCAACTGGTGAAGGGCCATCATTTGTGTCTGAAAAATGTATCCCTCATTTTTTCCCTTTATCATCCAAGACTGATAGGTTGTTTCATGATACTTAATCATTAGAGAATATTTACTTAGTAAATTTATACTCCTATGCTCCAAATTCACCCATGGTCCCCCTATCATTTTGATTCTCCTATAGTATCACCTCCTCAAGATTATATGGCTCAGCCTCCACCTAGACCTCCTTTTGTTGTCAATACTTTTGGACCAATAAATTTTAGAGGCATGGTTGGGTATCCTAATGTTGTACCCCAAGATGTGAGAAATAGGTTGCCTAAATTTCAAGGAAATAATGCCATCACTAGGGATCAGCATTTGAGACTCTTCATTAATATGATGGAATATTTAAAAATTGAATATGAGGATGTATATATAAAATTAGTAATTCATACACTCGAAGAGGATGCACGTGATTGGTATAAATCTTTACCAGACAATTCAATAGACTCATAGAATGAGATGAATAATGTTTTTGGATTACAATATGGGGATAAGACTAACCCAAGGTTCCTTACTGTTTGAGTTTGGGAATATAAAAAGAATCCCAATGACTTTTTCCAAGATTTTAATACCAAATTCAATAATACTTTGAATAGATTACCCATAATCCTGAGGCCAATTGATGAGTCTTGTTTAATCAAATATTCTGATGCTTCTGAAAAAAATGCTAGCTAATAATTAAGAGATAATAACCCTAGAACATTAATATAGGATTTCACTATTGCCTTGCAAATTGAAAATAATATCAAGGCAGTTGGAAAACCCCCTAAGAGAGAGGGTGTCAAATTGATTAATCCTAAAAGACCTCATTCAAACAAAGCAGTCAATTTTGAGGAGGTTTTTAAGACTTTGGTCGGGGAAGTTAAAGAAATATCTTACATGTTGGCCAAAGAAAAATAAGGAATAGAACAGAGCTCTCAAGGTCAACATAAACCACAAAACTAGGATATATTTGGAAATCATCCTAGGAATGATCACAAATCCGATGACATAGGAAAGGGGCCTATGGGATAAGGTAATAAGAAACCACAACTTATAGAGAATATATTGTTCCCTGATCCTTTGACTTCCAGGGTTGCTACACTGGAAGAGGCCCATGTTATTGATTTGTGTGATAACTATTTCTTGCCAAACTCCCCATGTGATTTAAGTAAGGAGGTTGAAGATTTAAATGATGATGAAGCTTATCGTGATGTGTGTATGATGGAATTCCTTGAAAACTCACAATAGGGGGCTGCTTCAATTGAGATAATAAGTGCCAGAAATGTTCAAAGTTTTAAGGATTGCCTACACTGGGTATTACCTCTCCCTCATGATGATGGTTTTGAGATTGATATGGTGTAAGCATTTGATTTACCTTATCATTATTTTGAATACTTAAGGGATTTAATGATTAAGAAATATGATAGGGGAATACCTTCTGAGGAAGATAGGCAACAATTTATGAATGTAGTAGTTGCTTACAAAAAGAAATATAAAACCAGAAGTAGAGTTATCAAAGGGGGATGTCCTCAAGCTAAACCAAAAAACTCCACTTCTGATTAACATCCCCAAAGAACCCCCTAAGAAGGATACACTTAAAAAATGCTCTGTTGTTCCAAATAAAACTTGTACCCCATTTCATGCCCAAATATCAAAGACTCTTATACCACTAGAAGGAATCATAAATCTCCCATCCAACACAACCTTACCCAAGTATGTCCCATGTGATATAGCCTATATTTTGAGTCAAATCAAATTCATTGTGCCTATTGTTGAATTTCTCAGAATCCTTGAGCATAGAAAACATGCATTTGAGTATTTGGGATTTAAAGAAGAGATAAAAAACCCAAGGAAATAATGTGAATGGTTTGGATCTTCCTCATATTATCGTAGAGCTAGAAATACCACAGGCCCTGGAAGAATTGGGAGAATCACTGAAAGTATACTTGCTTACTTCACTTGTGGAATCTCAACTTGACGTTGATCCTTTTTATACTACTTTGATCATCAAGGATAGGTTGGTGCACAACTGTATGTTTTATTCAGGAGCTCCATGAAATTTGATTCCTCTTGAGGTGATGAATGAATTGAATATCAAAGTAATAGTAGCCTTTAGAAAGTACATGTGATTAGATATGCTAAAGAGTTAATAGTGCAATTGACAGCTTACCTGGGCAAATCATTAACTATGAATGTGATTATTGTGGACTATCTGACCAAATGGGGAATGATATTATCAAGGAAATGGGATAATAGTGTGGGGGGGAAGTGTGCAAATGGATATGTCATAAGCAACTATACCAGTGTAAGGAAACCTTTTAAAATTGTATGGTGAAAATAATATGTTAGTCTGATTGAATATCCTAGCAATTCTTCTTATGAAGTATTATATATAGATGTAGATGTTGATAATTTTGTTGGCTATGCATATTTTAAGGAGCATGAAATTGAAAAATGAAAATTTCCTAAGCAATTTGGTTCCCCTTGGAATTTTATGTTTGATGGAGCTTGTTCTAATTTTGGAAAAGGTGTTGGTGTTGTCTTGATATCCCCAAACAAGAAAGAATTCAATTTTTCTTTTAAAATCAAGTTCAAATACACAAAAAATATTTCATAATATGAAGCACTACTTTTGGGTTTAAGGATTTCCTGGAGGTATGGTATTTAGGAAATTATTGTTAAAGGGGATTTAGAATTGGTAGTAAAGCAAGTTCGAAAGTTGTATACAACAAAGAATCAAAGAATGAAACAATTTAAGCACACAGTTTGGGATTTAATTGAAATGTTTGATTCCTTCAACATAGTATACCATAAAAGAAGAATATTGTAGCGAACAGATTATAATTATTGGGGTCTAGGTTTGAAAATTTTACAGTGTCTCCTTATTTTAAATATGACATTGAAGTACTTACAAGACCGTATGTCCCTGATAATATCAAACATTGGCAAGTTTTTGAGGATGATTCCCAAATTTGGAGTTTTTTACAAAACAAAGGAGAATTCAAAAATTAGAGTGTGGATTAGAAGCCAATGGTTTGTATTAATGAGGATAGAGAGACCTTATTTGGTAATGATATTATTCAGTTGAAGAGAAATAAAATTCCAATAGGTTTGGTTGCACTAGAGTCAAACTTTGACAATGTTGATCACATTGGTAGTGTGCATATGTCATCTTCGAGAGATGTGGAGAAACACAACCTAGGGACAAACAATATACCTAGTAAAATATGGCTAGGTAGTAACCTGACTAAATAAAAAAAGAAATCATATGTCCAACTGTTAAAAAAATACCAAGAATTTTTGGCATGGTCATATTCAGAATTAAAGACATATAGGGAGGACCTTTTCCAATATGAGATACCACTTGAAGCTAATGTCAATCCATTCAGGAATAACAAAATACCAATCAATCAACTTCACTCCCACAATATTAAAGAAGAATTAAAAAAGCTAAGGGATGGAGGCATCACACAACCCACAAGGTATTCTTCATGGGTGGAAAATTTAGTGCTGGTTCGGAAAAAGAATGGAGATATAAGGTTGTGTGTGGATTTTAGGAACTTGAATACGACATCAATCAAAGATAATTATCCTCTTCCCAATATGGATAACATGTTACAGTTAGTCACTAGATTGGAATTATTGTCTACTCTGGATGGATTCTCAGGATATAATCAAGTGGTGGTTAAACAGTCAGAAAGAGTCAAAACCACTTTCACCACTCCATGGGGTACTTATGTATATGTAAGAATTCCATTTGGTCCGATGAATGCTGGAGCAACATTCCAAAGAGATATGGATGTAGAATTCTTAGGATACATGAATTATTTCATTGCCATGTACTAGGATGATGTGATAATATTCTCAAGGAAAAAGAGTGATCACTTGCAAAATCTAGAGAAAATGTTGTTAAGGTGCAAAGAATATGGCATTTCACTGAATCCTAAAAAGTTTTGCTTTGGTGTTTAGAAGGAAATTTTGTTGGGACACATTGTATCTAAAGAGGGGGTCATGATTGATCCTGAAAGAGTGGAAGTTATTGGCAAAGTCCTTATACCTAAAATTAAAATAGGAATTCAATCCTTTTTTGGACAAATAAATTTCATTTGAAGATTTATCTCTAAATTTTCTGAATTGACTATCCCCATTATAAGTATGCTAAAAAGGATAAGGTTATCAAATGGGAGGAAGAATTTATCCAAACTTTTGCTAGGATTAAAGAAGCATTAAATAATGGCCCAATTTTAGCAACTCCTGATTATAAAAAAGCTATTCAAATTTTTTCTTTTGCTTTTAAAAATATTATTTCTTCTATACTATTGCAAAATGACGATGAAGGAAATGAAATGCCCATTGATTTCTTTAGTAAACCACTTCAAGGAGCATAATTGAAAAATACTATCATGGAGAAGTATGCATTCTCTTTAGTAAGAGCAATAAAAATTTTCAAACCATATATATTGAGCTCCAAGATCACAGCTTATGTTTCTCATACTATGGTCAAAGATATTTTATCAGATATGGAAATATCAAGAAAAAGGTGTCGGTGGGTAAAAACATTACAAGAGTATGACATGGATATTCAAAACACAAAGTTAGTTAGGGGTTTATGGTTGGCAAATCTAATGTCACAAAACAACCTACAAGTAATGTAAATAAATTAAATTGAGGGAGGAGGTGTGAATTTCCATGAAATACTGATCAATTCGATATGGTACAAGGACATTATGTTTTATCTTAGAAATTTGGAATGTCCTAGACATTTGAGTAAAAATCAGAAGAGGGAGCTCATGCTAGCTGTCCAGAAATATATTATCACTAATTATGGATTGGCATGGAAGAAGCTTGAAGGTATTCTCTTAAGGTGTATTATTGAAGATGAAGCCCCTAATAGTTGCCGATTTTCATGGAGGAGTTTGTGGGGGGGAATTTTGTGGGAAGAGTAAATACTTACAATATTTTAAGGGCTAGTTATTGGTGGCCCACATTATTAAAGATACAACTTTGTTAGTGAGAAAATGTGATATTTGCCAACATTTCTCAATAATATTGAAAGCTTCAGGAGCTCTCCCTTTACAACCAGTATCAATTGAGGCCTATTTTAAGTAGTGGGGTATGGAATTTGTTGTGGAAATTTTAGATTCTTCAACTGCAGGCCATAGATTGATATTGGTGGCTACTGATTACTTCACCAAATGGGTTGAGCCACTCCCTACAAAGAAATACACTCACTATATTGTTATGGATTTTGTCTTAAATCACATAATCTATAGATTTGGAGTGCCTTCCTAAATAACTGTTGATAATGTTATGATCTCTCGAGCTAAACCCTTGGTTTCCATGTGTCAAGAGTATGGAATAAATCTCACACATGCTTCTAATTACAATCCCCAAGAAAATGGACAAGATAATTCAAGCAATGAAAAATTGTTGAAAATAATCAAGAGGACATTGGAGATAAATAAATGAATATGGAGTGAACAATTGAAGTTTGTTGTCAAGGCTAATAGAATTACTATTAAGAGAGATACTGGAAAAATCCATTTTGAATTAGTATATGGAACTCAAGCCATCCTTCCCTTGCACATGCAACTATCTTCCTACGAATTTATTTGAAAATTTGAGGCTCAAAAAATTAGTCCCTATGATGCAAGGATAAATCAAATTGTTGAATTGGATGAAGAAAGAGAGTCCCATTAGAGACATTTAAAATTTAGGGAAAATTTGAAAAAAATATTTGATAAAAAAATGACTCCTTGAGTTTTTAGTGTAGGAGATCTTGTGTTACTATGGGATAGCAGGCATGAGGATAAGGGAAAACATGCAAAGTTTGATGCATTATGGATGGGTCCTTACTCCATTGACATCAGAATTGGTGAGCATACTTTATTATCAAATGATTTAGATGGATAATTACTTGAGTTTCTTATTAATGGCACGTACTTTAAGCACTCTCTTGATTGATCTCTCAAAATCGAGGTACGCACTATTGTATAGTGTACAATGTTTCTGTTTGTTTTTGTTCTTTTTTCGGTTTTTTTTCCTTGTTTTTCCCAATCCTTGGTGACCATTTGTTTTGGGTTTCTCGGTGTGTTTTATAGTGATTTGGTTATCATCACTCATTTTTGTACATTGTTTTTTGACTCCATGGCCCAATGGATTTTGGCACGTGGTCTATTTTTCTATGCACCATGGTTTGTTCTTGAGGCATTCGAAGGGAGTGCTCATCCCGAAGTAAAAGCTGGTGTTGGTGCTCGATTTAATCTCGACCTTATTTGGTTAATATTTTCCATTGTTGTCTGTTATATTTTTCTTCTTTCCTTATGGGAGTATCAGTTGGTATTTTTGTTCTTCTATGTATGGCTTAGTCTTTCCTCTTTTTTGGTCCAAGATCATGTCTAGATGTGCATTATTTTTAAGTTTCTTATGGGGAACCTATTGTGTTTTAAGTTTTGAATTTGTAAGGATCGCCTGTTGTAAATTGCTCCTGGGTTTTGCTTTTTTATATTTTCTCTCCCATTGCCCGCTGATACATGGCAGGTCCCAATTGATTGTGGTATGGCGGCTCAAATTTTCAGACTTGTAATTTTCTGTTATATTCACAAAGTGCAAAATAAGCCCCGTTTCAAGATAAATATTCTTCGAATATTCGTAATCATAAGGTAGCATAAATAATTTCTCAATTAGTATCCAGAAGTGTACATTCGTCACAATTTGAGTGGATGTAGGGAAGCGGTGCATATTTTTTAGTTTTTCACATTTAGGAGGAAAAAATAAAGGTATAAAACGGTTCCCAAAACCTGCAAGGGACACATGGATCCTTTTATGCAAAAGGAAGGGACGTAGGTTGTCAAGGAACTCAAACATTCTTTGTTTTAAATTGGAAATGAGATAAAAATGTAGAAAAGGGTCACATCCCTACTATCACCGAAATGAGACCACGTGTCGAGCATGTGTTGAAAGCCAAAAAGTTGATGGGAGGGTCAAGTTAGTCAAAGTGTGTAAGTTCTAAAATTTTGCAAAATTACAAAAGGTGCCCCCAAGCCTGTGTTAGCAAAAAGTATTATTCCACGTGGACGACTCATTTTCAAAGTTGAGAATGGTGGATTGAATGGTCATGATGTAATGCATTTATTTCTATTTTCATTTATGTTTCTACGCAAATCAAGGATGTTTTAAAGTCTGTGAATGATTTTTCCTTTTATTACCAATTTGCTAGATTTTTGTTGCTACTTTTGTGATTTTCATAGAGAATTATCACATTTTTTACTGTGAAGCTCAAATTACGAACCTGATGACAAAAAGGGTGTTGATTTGGATTTCAATTGCTCAAGGGCTCATGGATTGACTGTTAAGAAATTATAAACTCTTTTGTTTCTCCTTCAGTGGCAAATTGGTTTAAAGTAAAGCTGGGGTTTTTGAAGATGAAGAACATTCCATCTTCGTTCTCATTTTTGTCACTAGTCATGAGTGATTTGGACAAGATTATAGACACAGACTTGATGTGTGCTGATCTAGATGATTTTCTTCAAAGAATTAATAGCCCACATAAGAGTGAATCCCTAAAGACAATTCAAGATAGCCACATTGCTTTAGTGGGTGATATCCCACCAACAATTCATTGGCTAGAGTTGGTGTGGCATTGTGTTATGAATTATGATCCCAAAAAGAGGGAATTATTTGATGGGAGTGGGGATGTAGTTTTTACATTGACTCCTGCAACCATTAGAATAATGTTAAAAAATTTTATAATCACCAAACTGATCACCATTGCTATCAAATTAGCCCTACATGATTATGAAGAAAAGAAAAAGGATTATTCAAAGATGATAAATACAAAGTGGCTCATTGCAAAAAAATACAATAGCTAGAATCCCTAAAAAGCTAGTTAGGGAAAAAATTGTTGAAGAGGTTGAAGATGTCATTATATTATTAATTCCAATGGTGTAGTTAGAAACTGTAAATGAATTTAAGGAATGGATTGTTACTTACATATGGATCATTTTGGAGATAAGAGGGAGCATTTGTTGGGATAATTTCATTGCAGAAGCACTCCATGGCCACATGGTCACCTTAGCAGCAAAAATTTATATGGGTGACAATTCATAGTTAGAATTTTATATGATGACTTACTTAATCTACAATGTTGTTGGGTATAGATGTTTCCAAGTTTTGTCACCACGTGCTGATTTCAAGTAGTGCCAAATGCATGAGATATTCCCCCAACTATAACTAATCAATTGGAGTGGGAATGTGAGGTTAGTTAATGATGCTTTCTTTTCCCCGATCATTTATTTTTTCAAACCAGAGTTGGGACACTATATAATTTCTAAACATGCTAGACAAGTGATTTTAGAGTATGGATGCTATTTTATTCAATATAAAAAGTTCACATACATAAGGGTTAGTGGTTTTGAAGGCAATCCTTGTAATTTTCCTAGGTATATACATGATAAATTCACTTTATGTGAACTTGAAAGGAAGTTGACACCTGTGCATAAATTGATTACTAGGTGGCATAAGATAAATATCAAATTCCCTATTCAAATTGGAAGGTATTCGCGCCTTTCCATCATAAAGGAAAGATTGATTGAAGATGAAATGTAGAAGTTTGACATGTAAAATTATGAGGCAAGTGCCAATTATGACATCATATGGGTATTCAACAATATTGCAAATAATTTTGAGAATTATCCTCAGTTGAATATTTTTGGATGAATTGTAGGGATGAAGAAGACGTCAAATTAAGGGATTTCTCCATAATGACAATTTCACAAATAAAAGATTTCAAAATTCTAGTTATTCCAGAAGTAATTGTGGATGATCCACATATAGTAAGAAAGTATTATGTTCATCAGAAGGTGGAAGCACAACCCATAATCCCTCCATATTGGAATGAGACAAAATCTGATGATTCTTATATCAGGATAACATATGTAATGAGAAGAAATGTTAATCTCTTAACTCAGAAGGTATTGACCTATCAATTTAGAATACTAAAATGTTAAATAACTTCAGGAGTTTGGGAAAGTTTAATGATTATATTCCACCCCTAAAGGAGGGAGCTGATAGAATGGTTCCTCTAGGAGGAAAGGCCCCTCAATTTCCCTGAAAAAGGCCCACTCCTAATTTCATAGATGAGTGGACCTCAGCCACTAGTGGAACTAGTACTCCTATGTCAGTTCTTAGGAAAAATAATGAAAGCGTGCATTTAAAATATATGGAAAATGCCCCCATTAATTTTTTAATGCCAATCTAATCAAAGGGGAAGGGCTTAACATCCCATGTAGTTTTCTCAAGTGTTTCCCCAAAGCCTCATAGTACTGATAAATTCATGAGCGGAGCCATAACAAGTGATCTTACTCAATATAAGCTGCATAAGGAAGGGAAAAGAGCTGCTCCTAATATAATTTTTTTTAAAAGGGAACACACAAAACATAAGGTTGTTAATGTACCAGTCTTGGTGAGGGTAGGTGCCCACACATCCAAGAAGAACAAGCACAAAGATGTAGTAATCGATCCTCCTTAATTTGAAAAGAGTAATGTTTACCAGGCACAACATGCCCTATCATTGCCATAATTGGGATAATCAGAGTCTCTATTCCCACCTATTATCCCAATTTTTCCCCCGACAAACTTGACCAAGCCCGAACTTGGACAGGAATAAATCTAAAGGTTGGTTCCGTTGTATGAGCCCATGTATTGAATTTAACAGTCAGGTTGCAGGCAGACTCAAAAATGGAGAAACTAGAGGGTCAAAGGAGGAAAATAACGTCAAGGAGGTCAGAGACTCTCAGGAGAGAAACCGGGAAAGGGCTCAAAGTCTTCGGGCTTCACAAATGACTCAGAGTGGACCCAAATTGGCTAAGTATGGAAGAGATAGCGAAATATTCCACGTGTCTCAATAGTGTACCTTCAAGGTTCGAAGTCAAGGGTGGTTCCCCAAACAAGCACGAAGATTCCATGTGTCCCAAGCCTTAAAAGGGACAGAGCCGGCCATTGAAAAGTACAAACGAGCAAAAAAAACCACGTGTCAGCTTGACATAATTTTAAAAGTAAGAGACCAAGGCGGAGACTCAAACTAGCGTAAGCTCTCCATGTGGTCAGGGTCCAATAGAAGTCAAATGGTAGTGTGCCCAAATTGGTTAAGTATAAGAGTGTTGAGGGAAGGTGCCAAGTGTCTCAACAACACACATTCAAAGGAACGATCAAAAGTGGAGACTCAAATGAGTGCGAGGATTCCACGTGTCTAGGGTTCAAGAAAGGCATAATCCCTTATTAGATAAGTATCCCAGACTCACAAAAGGAGACATGTGTCATCTCGGTGCATCTTTAAAGGTAAATCTAAAATTGGGTCTCCTAGAAAAGCATTATCCTTCCACGTGTCCCAGTTCTGAAAAGGGACAGAGTTGATAGTTGGAAATTCAAGATGGGGCAGAGTCACTGGAGGGTGCCAAGTGTCTCAATGACACAAATTAAAAGGGTGTGGCCCAAGGGTCAGTCTCAAGTGAGCACAAAGCTTCCATGTTTAGAAAATTCAAAAAGGGGAATAGATCCAACTACTTAAATTGACTAAGTATGGAAGGGATTTCAGACACCTCCACGTGTCATCTTTACACAAATTCAAAAGGTAGAATCGGGAACCAAGTCCTAAATGTGTGTCAGCCCTCCACGTGTCTTGGGACAGATGTATGCACCCACCAAACAAAAGGGACTTAGCCAAAACACAAAGAAATAAATAAAATCTACAGAGGATCCATGTGTCTCTTCAATGCAACTTCAAAAAAAAATCCAAAAGAGTTCCCCAAACGTGCACCATCTCTACACCTGGGCATGTTTCAATTCAAGGTGGGAAGGTGGGTCATTGGAGACAGTTTGAAATTTTTTTCCTGAGAAGGTGTAAAGTGTAAAAATAAGCCGTACCTCCACTGACACCCAAAGGAGCCATGTGTCAAGCCTAAATTACATGTGGGGAGGTGGGCCTTGGAAGGATTTCTTGTCAGATGCGGGCCGGTGGGCTTGGGGAGGACTTTTTTCCCAAATAGAAAATGTAGAATGGTAGGCCCGAAGATGGTTTTTGGCAAAACTAAATTTTGGGGTTGCGGGGCATTTTTACATTTTTGAATTTTTTTGCAAAAGGCGCAAAGTGAATTTCAGGTCTGCAGACCTATTCTGCTAAATTAGTTTTCACCATTTTTGTATGGATCCGACTCAAACATTCAAATGGACATATATTTCGATCCAGTGCTTGAAATTCAACAAATTTGGCACCATTAGAAAGGTCTTGACCTCGTCTATGCCATGAAAACCTGAAATTTTAATTTCCAAAAGGTTAGGTGGGTGAGAATTGGGAAAATGTCTTCATGCCATTAATATGTGACCCAATTGCTTCAATAACTAGATTAGAGTTGATTTGATCCTTCATTCTTCCTCCTTTGACATGCCGAATAGACATAGAGTGGTGGACTTGAAAGATTGTGGGCAGATTTGTAGGGCCATTGATGGCCAATAGGTAAGCTCCAAATCAGGTTTCCCACCTCTTTTCTTCTCCTCTCTTCACCGCATCTATAAAGGTAAGAGCTTGGCTCGTTATAAAGGGTTGGACATTTTTGTTTTACACCCTCCCTTCTTCCCTTGTCTGCAAGTGACTTTTTAGAGTTTTCCAAACCTCCCATTCAAGTTGTAATACAAATTTTTTCCTCTTGGCTACTTTAATGTACTGTATCAACTCTGGAGCAATAATATAGGTCTGTGGTTGATTCTCAACCCTCTCATGTGTTCATTGTTATCTTTTTATCTCTCATTACAGTTTTGTTATCTTTGCATGGTGGTTGTATTAGATTTCTATGGTCTGTGTTAAATTTAAAAATTGATGTTTAAAATTCCTTTGGTGCATCACCTCGTTAGCTTAGGTTTATTTTCTTGCATCATCTCAACCCTGTCTCCTTGGCAAGATAGAGTAGGTTTTAGAGTAGATCCTCTGCAATGTATTTTTTGTGCACCTGAACAGAGGAATAGGAACTGACCTTCATCCAGAGATTTCTCTTGATTTCAAAGTCCCACACTTTGAGAGATGCTTAATGTTTTGCAATCACATTGAGAGTCTCAACCCGTCAAGTTGTAGACATTCAGGGGTGCTATGATTTTGCACTAATAGTTTTGGCACGCCCGGTGGGATAGAAGTCAATTTTTAGTTTTATCAAGATGGGATGTGTGTCCTGGTAAACTTCTATCCTTTGGAGGCTTTAGAGAAATGCATATGGCAGCTTCTTCATTAAAATCCAGTGGTTTCAAAATCCCAAGTTTACCAAGTTCATGAGAAGAATACAAACAAGGTCAAGAACCAGAGAGAAGGAACTATTTTTGTATCTACATTTATCCCTGGAAAGACCAAGAAGAGGGAGAAGGGCTCAAAGGTCTCCATCTCCACCGAATGGGACATTGTCAACACCTCCACTTGGTACGCATTTTTTTCAATTGACTAGAGTCCTTCAACCAATAAGGATGGTGTAACCCAACCCTTATGTCAATTTCACTGGCAGCAGCCCACTGGCTCTCAACACACAAAATCTAGTTCTAGTTGAAACATTGAAGACCATTTCATATTTCACTAGAGAGAACTAGACTACTCTTGGTGATCACATTCAAGACATTGCAAATGTCTATGCAATTCATGATATTATTTAAATGGACATTTTTTTAAGTTATTGGCATCCTCCTTTAAAGGTAAATCTTTGCAATGGTTTAGGAGTCTGATAGCAGGGTCTATCCAGAATTGGGAACATCTGTGCACAACCCTTCATAACCAATTTGGAGAAAAGGGGAACAATCTATCCTTGTTGGAACATTTGACAACAATTAAGAGGGCACCTAATTGATTGTTGAATGATTTCAACTTCAGATTCTAATGTACATGGGATAGGATTTTGGTGACTGTGAGACCAATAGATGAAGATGCTTTTCTATACTTCCTTAGCTTTAAATTCTGATATTGCCATGATGATTCATTCAATGGGGGGTATAACTTTACCTAACTCTTATAACATTTCTATTAGAGCTGAAAATTTCTTAATTCAGGCTGGTAAACTAGCACTTAGGCCACCCATGCCTCTATATCCTGAACTAGGAGCTTCAAACACTAGTCAAGCACCCACAATAGCTCCCATACCTACTCCAAGGAATTAGAGTTTAGATAAAGCTTCTTCCTCATCCTCTAGCACTTCAAAAGAGCTACAAGAAGTTATGAAACAATTACAGAACCTGGGGAATGAGCTAGTGACCATTAAGAGGAAACAAACTCAGAGTTCTAGGCCATATCATCCTCAAACTCAGTATCAAGCTAGGCCCCCATACCAACAAAATAGACCACTAGCTCAGGATACAAATCAATATAAAAACCAAGGACAACCTCAAGCTGCTAGGCCTTTCTAACCATATGATCCAAACATAGCTTCAACATCTAGGGCCTTGGTCCCAACACAAAACAACATGGCACAACAATATGATTGGTTTTTCCCATGCATCCATCCCCATATCTAGTCAATGTGTTTCAATGGTGTGCTAAACTAGTCCTTGATGGTACAGACCATTAGAGTGTCTCAATAGCCCATCCAAGAGGAAAATCAGCTGCAAGGAGCTCAACAAGAGGCACCTCCAAGTGAGACTATGCTTGTCAATTGGCAAGCTAAAGACTTATGTGGAGTTAACCAAGCCCCTTCTCAAAGTATAGTTGCCAATACCCGGTCCAAGAAGAGGAATATTGGAGAGGGACACTCATTAAACTCAGGTAATCCATAACCCTCCATTACTCTATAAGGTATTAGCAATCAAAACACAAATCCCAATGTGCAAAATTAGCCCAAGCTACCTTCCAAACCCACTCAGGCACCAATTGTAATGACAAATATGCAAGAGAAAAATGTGCAAGGAAAGGGACAGCAAAATGATAGCTCATCCCCATTTAACATCATTGAGAAGATGAGGAAAAAAATGTAAACATGTAAATGTGGGATTCGTTGGCTATCCCAGGATAGAGAAACCTATTACAAGCTGCTATGTCCAATTGGTCAACTTTAAATCAACCCCCCAACCAACAAGAGAAAGTTATTACTAATGTGGCTCAGCCCAAAGGAAACCATGGAGGATAACAAGGTAAGAATCAGTAGTTCCCTCCGTTCTATGTCTCATTGATCATTAGATACAAGCTAGTGCATAATAATTGATTCGAGAGCAAGTAGCTTTGTAATGCTAAAGTAAATAGCCAATCATTTGGGTCTTTAATATGAAGTCATCTCCAATGGTGTAGTGAAATTAAATGGGAAAATGGTAACAACAGTTGGAATCATCAAGGATTTGACCCTCACATTGCACGCATTCCCTAATGTGACTGTATTACAAAAGGTATCAGTCATAGACTTACCACCACACTTTGCATTGTGCTTGTCAAGAGACTTCATTACTAAAATTGGAGGCTATTTATTTGTTGACTGGTCACACATGATTTTTAGAACAATAAATGGAGCTAAGGCTATGATTAGATCTAAACCCATTGTGGATTTCCATATTAAGCCTCATGTACTCAGTCCAATTAATGTGAATTGTTCATCCTTTGATTAGGAAAACCTCCGAAGAACTTATGAGGTAGATACCAAGGTTGGGTGTGTAGACACTAAAATTAGGTCACACTCCCCTTTGGTCCCTCAACAAATAAGCACCCTTCATCACATTCACCTAGCCATGGCCTCCTTCACCTCACTAGTATTAATTTAATTAATTTAATTAAATTAATTCATTATCTTCACCATATTTATTAGTTAAATATCTTAATTTAGATAATATCCACACAAACACTTCACCTATACACCTCATCAACCTAACTCACCCTAATACCTATTCTTAGTAAGTACCATAATTAACTAAGAATTACCCAAACCCTAAAAATCAATGCCTACACTCCCTCTAACCACATTCCTGCACGCTCACAAGAAGCTCCCAGTTGAATCCACAGGATAACGACACAAGATCTGAGGAAATAAGGAGGATCTCCCCTAAGTTTAGTAAACCTATAAAATCTCACCTTGATCGACATTGGTCTCCCCTAACTATCATTGGTTAAGATAGACCACCATTGGTTACCCATTTTAACCCAAAATAACCTTATTTCTCAAGGTTGGGAGTTGGAACTTGAACCTGGAAGTTGGGAGCAAGAAATTTGATGAGAAAGAATGAGATCTCAAAAAAACAACGCATCTCCAAAGGGTCAATTCCAACAAGAACTCACATCCAAAGAAGGAGATTGAGCATCTTCTCCTGCATAACCATCTCATCCACATTTGCATCTATCTAAGTAAAAGAGGAGTGTGCATGCAGCCCATGCAAAAAAATTTCTTCAGTTGGTGATCACTTGTAGTGTTCAAACCCTTCATTAGCACCTCTATCCTTCACACACAGAATTTCAGAAATGAAATCCAAGTAAGTATAACATCATACATTCCTGTTTATTTCATCTCATCATTATTTTATCACCCATTGTTTATCTTTCTCCTTATTGACCATCTCCAACACTTTTCACCTTTGTAGATCCAGCAAAACCTTACCAAAACCTACTCCAGTCACCCATTACCTCATCCCGACCAACCTAAATCCTTTTTGCAATCACAAAGAGGACCAAAAACCCTGTTCTATGACATTCCTAGATCTCATAGTAACCGGTGATGGTTATACCTAACTGCAGTTGGTCACCCCTGATCGACGCCGGTCTACGTGTTTGCCCACACAGCCTTAAACAGAGACCTATCCACTCCATTTTACCTCACCCTCACTCACTTGTGACCTACTCGAGACCTTTATCAGACCTGCAAAACCCAGAACTAACCAGTTGACCTGTGGATTCTATTCTAGCTTAGCTTGTTAGATTAGATCTATTTCTTATTGTGTTTTAAGTGAGATACCTAAATCATTGTAAAATAACAATAGGATTTACTTTGTTTACAACATTAATTTTATTAAAACAATGGACTGACAGCCATCTAGGAAGTATCATACTTCCCAGATCTAGCTTACACTAGGCAATTCACTTCCCATATTGTTTAATTCTTTCTAGTGGTCTTGTTTTCATTACAGGTAGTTCAACCTAGCCAAAAGGAATATCTCACGTTTAGATGTGGATTCATAATTCATACGCGTGCAACAACCCATCAATCGACATTTGAGTAGATATTCCTCATACGCATGTTACCCTATCTATTTCTTCAACCATTCAAAGAAATAATCTAAGAAAAAGGTGAAACATTTTGGCACGCTCGGTGGGACCCATCCAGGGTTCCTTGCATTTCATTCATTCCTAGGAAAAAATTGTGTGTTTTTTTCCCTTCTAAAGCATACACACTAATTTTCTTCCCTGGTAATCCACTCCTTTCTATTTACTCTAAAGGAAAATTTTCTTTTGGTTTATTAAAAAAGAATAATTTCTTCATGTTTTCTGCATTTTAGTGAAAGAGCATCCCTCTTCCTATTCATCTTATTATGTCATCCAATTTCACATTTTTGATTTGGGTTTTAAAATCATTGCATTTCATTCTAATTTTCTACATTAGCTCACATTAATTGAGGACAACCTATATGTTGGAGGTCATTACCAGATGATGGTTGACAAACGAATCATAGAAAAGAACTTCTATCCTTTTCTCTTTCTCTGAGTCTTACCAAACCACACAAAAATTCAAAATACATACATTCTTAAACAACATCTTACTTGGAAGAAGCTGTAGGTGATCACACAATCATGGCATAGTGGACACCCAGCTCGTTGCTCTGTCGATTCATACTTCAGAGCGTAGCCTACCCCCACCATAACAAACCTAAAACCTCACCCTTTAGATCTCCTTCTTTGTAGGAAGCCATCCTCACCAAAAAATCCATTCACAATTCATGTGTCAATCCCTAAATAGCATAAGTTGAACAAACGTAATAGAATAGGCACTCTAAGAACATTCTTTCTTAGTGTTTTGTTTGATTTGTGTTTTGAGGTGAGAGCATTCGATCATTATTTTTGTCTTTCCTTGCACATTTCTAATCATAATCAAAGTATTCTAACTGATTCTAAGTGTGTCTAGACCACATCTACATCATTCTCAGATTTTTGGGTTTGATTCCACACCAAATTCTAATTCACAACCACTTTTTCTGATCACTATATCAATTTCACAGTGAGCGTCATCTATTACATCTGACTACCATCAGTTAAGCTCAACCGCCATCATTTTTGGGTCCTTGTGCTAACCTATTCAAAAGGATAGTTTCACTTCACTTTCTTCCACTTTCCATAGTCTCTATCACTATCAGTTTTTCCATTGACGTTTTACACATCCCCAGATTTGGCATACTTGTAATATTTTTCCTTCTACCTCACTGATTACTCACTGCCTATTTTCCATAGTAACCGACAACAGTTACCCCTAACTGATGTCATTTGTCCCTAACCAGCATCGGTTACCCTATTTCACTTTCCATGCACCATTTTTTACTTCATCCATTTTTTATCACCAGATTCACCTATTCCTGCTATTCTCTATATTATTTACAGAGAAGCAACATCACCTGATCAATACTGGTTCACATAGTACTGACCCAAAGATAATAGAATTCCCTCATGCTCCACACTAGTCGCCAAATTCTCCCCCTAGTCTTTTACCACCTTCTATTCTATCACCAGCCATGGATCCTATCCATCCTACCAATATCGCTACCGGAGATGAGGAGTTTTCATGACTCCTTGACCAGAACCCTGCTACCTTGAAGTTTTACCTCTCTCATTCATCCACTCAAGATGCCTCAGGTTAGTTGATATAAGACATGCCCAATTCTATCCCCGCGACACTAGCACCCACTTCCACCTCAGTCCCATCTGGCTCTGTGCTTCCCAATTCCACTTTACCCCCAGTCGTTTCACAATCAGATCCTATACCCACTATGACTGTCACATCTGTTACCCCTGTAGCACCCATTACATCCACCATACCCTCAGTGACTACCCCAAACATGACCTCATCTACCCCTAATTTATCATACATACCCGTAGCTACATTCCCACCTCCAGTTTCAGTGACCCCTACCCCATTTCAGAATGTAGTTCTTTCCATTCCATAATCACTAGCCCCTATTACCACTAGGGTTACCAGAACCCTTCCTCCCCCATATACATACTACCAACAACCGCCTGTTTCATCTATTATTCATTCTAGCTACGTACCCCCTATTTCATTGCCTTCTTCTCCACCACCTTACATGGATGCCCCATACACTAGAATGTCACACCCATTATACACCCAAAACCAACCTCCTCACGCTATAGGAGTCATCCAATCATCACAACCCACCAATGACCTAATTAGATTGATGATGGATAAGATGTAAACACTGGAGGCATCGATTTTGGGCTCCCACAACACTCTCACTTTCGATGAGATTTGCAATGAGCCTATTCACCCATCCATTCCCATCCGTTCATACCCTGTGCATTGGGAAATGCCTAAATTCAACCGCTTCAATAGTAAAGAAGACCCACAATAGCTTTTGCACTCGTTTAAACATGGATGTTATTTGATTGCTCATGATGATGCCTTACTTTTGAGAACTTTTTCCATGTCCCTCATTGGACCAGCATTAGATTGGTAGAGTGGGTTACCCAAACACTCCATATTTCCATTCAATCAAGTAGCCCATGCTTTCTTGGATCATTTTTCTATCAACATTGCCAAGAAAGTTACCATGACCGATCTATATTCCACACGTCAGTACGAGGATGAATCTATCATAGATTTTGTCACTCGTTGGCACAACCTGATCAATCAACTTACCTTTCAACTGCCACAAACTGAACTCATCGAGCTCTTCACACTAGCTTGCGCCAGACATATCTCCATGACCTTGTAGGTCCAAACTTTCAGAACATTTGATGATCCATTTACTATGGCATGAAAGTTATAAATCCAGGCTATTGAAGAGAAAAAAATCCAATTACAAAATAAGAATTCAACATTCAAGTCGACTGAGACCTCTTCTTCTTCTAAACCATCAACCAATTATTCAAAGGCTAAAGGTACCAATAACGTAGTGGTACTCAAGGCCGGCCCAACTCATCCTTCTAATCAAGCCACACCCTCATCTAATCTATCACCCATACAGGCTTTTCGATTCAGACAAGAGTAGCGAAAATATACCCCAATTGGGGAACCGTACTCTTTTTTTTTAGAAAAGCTGATCAAAGCTGGTGCCATCACCCTTCCACCCATAAAACCACACACTTGTTTTGACCCTACTCACCCCATTCTTGCATGGTATAAGGAACAAAATTTCTGTAACTACCACCGATTGAAAGGACATAGTGACGGTAACTGCATCACTTTTAAGAATATTGTCCAGGAAATGCTTGAGAAAGGCAAGTCGATTTTGGATAATCCCAATGCTACCCCTAATCAAAATCTACAAATCTTTAAAAAACCATTTCCCAATCATGCCCCTTCATCCAATCAAACATGTGAGACATCCACTCATGATACCCATACTCATGAGGTTCATGCGATCTTTAATGAGGTACCTGTTGCATCTCAATTACCTCACATCCTTTCCATAGAGGAAATCCTAGCCCAAAACCATCCTTCCACATTTGAACCAACTGTCATTGTTCCTTCACTAATAGAAGAACGCCCTTCATCACCTACAGAGGAGTTTTCTGCCGACATTGAGACCATCCCACCCGTAGCTTCTTCACTTAGCGAACCTTTGCCTACCATACCTCCTCCACCCATAGAGGAGCACCCATTACCTCCTCCACCCATAGAGGAGCACATATCCATTCCTTTACTCATAGAGGAACTCCCATTATCTCTTCCACCCATCATAGACTCGATGGGGATACTTCTACCTCTTGGTGAAAATTCTCCATCCGCTTCCTAACATCTGACAGACCTACTTTCAGCTCTCCTAACCAAGGAAGTTGAGGCCGGCTGATTCCACATCTCTAAGATGTATTTTACAGCAATTCCCATTAGGTCTTCATCAACTCCACCCACAAACATGCCATTCTCTCATTTGGCTGATCACTTAGAGTATGTGGATAGAGCTTTGTTATAGGGGTGCCTCTTGCTCCCTGTCTCAACACAAATGTAAAAATCCCTCGATGACACCTCCACTATCTACCCATACACATTTCCATCCATCAAACCAGATAAAACAACTGATGTAGCAATCATACCACACCCTTACCCATAAATCAACCTATACCTAAACCCAAACCCATACCCACAACATTTACCTCCACTAAACCTATTACCACTTTAGGGGTCACCCCGATCACTAGCCTTACTCATCCACCCATTAAACTGGATTTATCTACATCCTATAATGTTAAAACCAAACCTACTCCAACACCCAAACTAAAAAAACAAACTCATTAACCTTATACCCCTACCACACCAATCACACCCACACTTGTCCCATCTGCCTTAAGACCTCAGTTACCCAATAGGGCCAAGCACCCCTCACCCATTTGTAACCCAATAACACAACCACCTATTCCTACCTCACAAATTGCTAACCTACCCAGGAACAAAACATGAATCATACCCATGCCTTTAGTCTCTTTACCACCAATACCTTCGATACCTTCATCCATTACTTCCCTACCTACTACACTTCATTCATGTCCCTCACACCCCAAACATGACCCGTGTCATCTACCTTCATAGCACCCATGTTATTCCCATGGGTAACTCACTTTATTCCTCCATTTTCTTTCACTCATAGACCTCATACGCCCATAACACCTTTACCCAAGAAGGTGCACCCCAAAAACAAAACCCCGTTGCCCCACAACAAGGTTGTCAAAACAAAACCACACCCTCTAACCCATCCATCTACTATACCCCTACCCAAACAAACCCGACCGATACCTCAAACCACACCAGCATGTAAACCTATAGCTCGACCTATTCCTATAATTCCACAAACAATTCCCTGACAACCAACCACACCTACACCCAAACCCACATTTACTTCCCATTGTGATCCACTAGCAGGGTCTTATGCCAAAATTTTAACCAACCTCCTCGAGACTTTTGTTATCACATTACCACCACTCTGACCTTACGAACCCCTCAAAACCAAGCCAAAAGGGTTTGATGATACTAAAATTTGTGCATACCATCATGTGCCAAGGCACGATGTGGAGAACTGCAAGGCCTTGAAAACCGTTTTTGTCCAATTGTGTCCACCGGAAACCAACTTTGACGATAATGACCTTCTGAACAAGGACCCTACTTCACCTACACCCATTCCCACACTACCCACTAAACAACCACAACCTCCATCCTCATAACTCTAAGATCCACCCCCAAGATTTGAAATTAACATGGTTCGCATCAAAGAACTTGCCATGCCACCACCCAAATGTCATTGCGCCCAACTGACCTCACAGGTTTTTTCTCCTCCCGTAGGTTTTTTCCCTTCATGTCATTATACGACTTACCCTACACCATATCCATTTGAAAAATTCCCTCAAATCAACATGGTACACGTTACTACATGTACGCAAAAGGGTAAATAAAAGGTAGCTGACACACCAACAAATCCTATACCCAACATACCATCTGCACCCATACCTAAGATAACTATCTATGGCCCCACATACCCCATTTCTAATGGTGTCACACATCACACCATGCTCAAAAAATTACACCAATCTCCCCTCCAAATTTCCTTATATGACCTCATCCTAACCTCAGAATCCCATCATCAAGCTCTCATGGAGGTTCTTCAATCTATTGAGGTTTTACCCAATGACCCTACACCCGTAGCCTTCATCATCACACCCCATCATGTAGCCTCTCTCACCAAATTACCACCTTCATCCTCACCTCACCTTATTCACCAAGTGGCTTCCCTTAGCTTCTCAGAGGAGGAGATTGCACCATACCAAAATGATGACCCAGAGCTAGCCATCTTCATCTCTATACACATTGATGACATATGGGTACACCATGTGATGATTGATGAAGGCACTAGCATTAACATCATTTCATCCCATGCATTTTCTCAAATGCGCATACCAAAAAATTACATGCAAAAACATCCGGTCATGTTGCGTTCATTCAATGACGCTATCACCTCCACACTAGGCACTGCCATCCTTCATGTTAGTGTGCACCCCTGCACTATTCTAGAATTGTTTTATGTTTTGGAGGGGGAATTCTAATATAACTTGTTGCTTGGTAGACCCTGGATCCATGTCATGGGTTGTGTTCCTTCCACTTTGCATCGTTGTGTAAAGTTTGAACATGAAGGACACACTTATACCATTTTAGATGACCCATCACCTTTCAAAACATGCAACATGCTTTACCGACCCAACGATGTACTCATACCAGTCAATCCATCTACTTCCACAACCAATACTACTTCACCTACACCTACACCCACACCTACTAGTACCACCGCTACTTTTACCGCACATACCTCCTCCATGCCTACCGCCGCTATAGCCTCCACGACTGACCCATTAGCTTCCCAATCCATTAACACCACCTCCACATCGACCTCCAACACATCGTCCATACCAACTTCCCACATAAAAACCACGTATCCCTTGGAAGGTGTTTTTCAACACCTAACTCTGGGGAAGTACTGCCTATATAGTGTGAACACTTTCCTTACTCCACATGAGTGTATAAGCCTTCACCAACACCCTCGCTATGATCACCGTATTAAAGAACACCTCCTTTATGGCCCTCCTAATCTTCGTACTAGTCTCACCTATGGGGGACTTGATACTACCACCTACACACCTGAACCACCATCACAGCCCTGTCCATTCTCCGCTGACTTCCAATCACTTACTAATCATCGTTTCACCCACACCTTCTTGTACTGTTGTGCATGGAAGGGTTTTGGTTTTGGCTTCTATGAGTAAGGTCACCATACTATTATTCCATGTACCACCCGCAAACATAATGACCTTAGTGGTATCGGCTTCCCTGAACCTCCTACCAAACACGCCCACATCGAACTCATTGCAGACCCTAGCCCTTCTCCACCTTCATCACCACTCTCACCGACAGAGTCAATGGATCCTGAATCTATCCCTCCTAAAAAAAATCATAAACACCATTTCCTTGGGGCCTCTGACTTATCAACATGAAGGCGAGGCCCCTTCCACTCTTCCATTCCTGTATCCTGAGATGATCGACGAAGACACAGCAACCATTAACGTTGTTCAATGTCAGGATGATGACTCCATACTCACCTACCTTGGTGTAGAAGACTCATATATTCATCAGTCATTACCCTCTGAGATGCAAACCATGTTGAATGAATCAACTATTGAGATCAACATTCATACTCAGGATGACCCACACATCCTAAAGATCAGACAATCTTTAGATGCTGCTGAACAAGAAGCCATCACTTCTTTTCTCTGAGAGCATAACCATGCTTTCATTTGGTCTTACGCAATCATGCCTTGTATTGATCCCACCATAGTGGTCCATAATATCATAACCATTCCTGATGCCAAACCTATCAAACAAAAGCTGCGGAAAATGCACCCTCACATTGCCCTTCTCGTCAAAGAATAACTTCAGTGTCTTCTTTTTGTTTCCTTCGTCTTACCCATTGATTATCCTCCTTGGATTTATAACATTGTCCCTGTCACTAAAGTAATAGGGGGACTCCGCATTTATATGGAATTCGGGGACCTCAACCTCACCTACCCGAAAGATGACTTTCCCTTGCCCAGTATTGATCAACTTGTGGACCTTACCGCGGGTCACGAGATGCTCTCACTCATGGATGGTTTCTCAGGTTATAACCAAATTTTACTTGCCCCAGAAGATCAGCACAAGACCACATTCATTACCCCTTGGGGGACCTTCTGCTATTGAGTCATGCCTTTTGGCCTTAAAAATTTAGTGCTACATATCAGCGTGCTATGACTTACATCTTCCATGATATCATGCATCGCATATTGGAAGATTACGTGGATGATCTCTTGGCTAAATCTAAATTCCGCACTGAGCACCTCACTTTCCTCAAAACCATCTTTGACCACCTCATTAAATATTACATCCGCCTTCAGCCTAAAAAGTGTGTCTTTGCGGTTCTCTCAGGAAAGCTCCTGGGATTTATCGTTTCCTTACATGGTATAGAAGTTGACCCAGCTAAATTCAAGGCCATTCTAGAAATGCCTCCGCCCACTAACCTTAAACAACTCCGTAGCCTACAAGGTAAATTGTAGTCCATTCACTGATTTATTTCCCAACTCTCCAACCGGTGTCAACCATTTCATCATCTACTTAGGAAGGATGTCTCTTTCAAATGGGATGTTGACTGTCACAAAGCTTTTGAGGCCCTAAAACAATACCTTCTCCAACCACCCATACTCATTCCACCTAAAGACGATCAACCCTTTTACCTATACATATCAGCTACCGATCATTCCTTGGGAGCCATGCTCACTCATCGTGATGAACAACATAGGGAGCAGGTGGTTTATTATATAATCCATACCCTTCTGGACTATGAAACCCGATACACTCACCCTAAAAAAATTTTCTTAGCCTTAGTTTTTGTTTGCCACCAAACTCCGCCATTACCTACTCAACCACAAAACCTATGTTGTGACCAACACCAACCCTTTACACATCATGTACGCTAAACCTTATCAAAATCAGCACACTGCGTGATGGCTTATGCTTTTAGCTGATCTTGACCTCAAATTCATTCACCAAAAGTCCATTAAGGGCCAGGATATCGCCGACCAACTGGCTAATGCACCTATTGCAGGGACCAACCCTCAAACTTTTATTTCCCTGACGAATCCATTGCTAACCTCTCTTTGGATGACGACCCTTACCAAATGACCTTATTCTTCAACAGTTCCAAATGTCAATGTGGGGGTTGTGTAGGAATTATCATCATTCCTCTTATTGGTGAACCCATGCACTTATCATTTAAACTTGGCTTCAAATGCACCAACAATATTGTCGAATACAAAGTGCTCGTATTGGGTCTCATGACTGCCTATGCCTTAGACGTTAAGTCCATTAATATCTTTGGTGATTCTCAACTGGTAGTAAACCAAGTCAATGGTGTTTATCAGTGTCATAATGAAATACTTCAAGAATACAAATGTTACGTCGACATCATGTTGACTACCTTTGATCGCTATAAAATTCAAATTGTTCCGCGATCCACCAATAAATTTACGGATACCATGGCCTTCCTCGCTTCTCAAATACCCCACTTCGCCTGATGATATCAGATATCTTTGTTACTGTAAAATGCATATTGAGACCTTCTTATAAATCTTGTTGTATTAACCTTGTCCAAACTACCTCACTGAACACACAAGATCTTTGGTATAAGCAGCTTGCGGACTACCTTTCCCTTTCTATATTGCCTCCTGATCTCACACGTAATGGATAGCGTGCCTTTCTCAAAAAGGCCTCTCGTTATGTCATCATGGGTGGCCTTCTCTATAAATGAGGATTTGACAGTATTCTCTTACGATGCCTCACTAGCTCTGAAATCCCCTATACCATTAAAGAAGTTCACGATGGCATATGTGGAGGTCACTTCAGTGGCCTTGTTATTGCTAAGCGTATTCTTTGCCTAGGCTATTACTGGCCGACCCTTAATCATGATTGTTGTGACTATGTCAAATGCTGCATGAAATGTTAACAACATTCCAACCTTCATCATACACCCAGTCATGCCTTACAGGTCACTCGTGACCTTTGGCCCTTCTCTTAATGGGGTTTGGATCTTGTCGGAGAAATCAATCCTCATTCTTCCCAATGCCATCAATGGATCATAACTGCTACTGAATACTACACAAAATGGGTAGAAGCCATACCACTCATTTCCATGAAAGCCGAGAAAATATGTGAGTTTATTAACCATCACATCATTTGTCACTTTGGTGTCCCTCATCGCCTCATCACTGACAATGGAAAACAATTCAAAAACAAAACACTACAAAAACTTTGTGATGCCTTCGACATTCAGCTTAGTTTCTCCTCACCTTATTACCCACAAACCAACTGCCCAAGCCAAATCCACTAACAAAACCCTTAACAAAATTCTCATGAAAGTGGTTGACGATACTAGGAAGGATTGGCATACGCACATTCCTTTTCGCCCTATGGGCATATCACACTAGTATTCACACCTCCACTATTGGCCACACCCTTTTCTCTAGTCTACAGTATAAAGGCTATTCTTCCTCTCAAGTCTAGATCCCCTCACTTCGTATTTCTCTCCATGACATGCTTACTGATGATGACTTTCATCAGGACCCGCTTGAGCACAACTAGAGTTATTAGATGAACATCATCTTATTGCTCTAGATCACCTTCAATTTTATCAACAATGTATCAAACATGCTTATGAAAAACGTGTTCATGAACGAACCTTCCAAGTTGGTGACCTTGTTTTGAAAGAAAATCAACACGTAACCAAAGTAGAGAAAAGAAAACGGGGAAAATTTGCTCCTAATTGGCTTGGACCATACATTGTAACTCATACCTATGGATCAGGTGCCTATCGTTTGTTCTCACTTGAGGGTAAACCCGAACCTGAGCCCCTTAATGCATTACATCTTCGACCGTTCTACTATTGACCTCTAGTCCTACATCACTATTTATCTATTTTATTCTCATCCCTTGAGTGACCATTTACCTTTTCCATACTTCTTCTCCAATGACTAAACAAGGATCATGTGATTACCCGTCACCCTTTTTCCTTATCTTACATATGTGTACCATGGCTCTGCACATGGCATGATTCTCATGGATACTTTTCATCTTCTTTTAGATGAGATCCCATGGTCATTCACCCTTGCCTTCTCAACAAGATCTAAATGCTTTGTAATAGTCTCGTCCATGACTTAAAAGCCACAAAAAAAAAAAAGATGAATCCCTCAGAAGGACATCTTCCAAAATGTGGATCAACTCCTTGAGTCAAACTTCCAATATAAAAGATGAATCCCTCAAAAGGACATCTTTCACCCTCAATTGTCACTATAAGTAGACTGCACCCTCAAAGGAAAGCTATAAAAAGCTCACAACTCTCTACATAGTTTTTCCAAAAAGAAGACTATTGTTTCTCAAAAATCAAAATTCAGAAGCTTCCCACATCGATCAACTTCACGAAGACCTCAAGGAGACATATACTCATCCTGTATAGACTTCCCTCGCATCAATCAGTCTATCTACAAATATATAATAATAATATATGCGCTTTTTTCATCATGGACTTGCCTATTGTGATCTTGGCTCTATTGCCCAAGGCATTCTACTTCCCATTTTATGACCCAATTACCTGCACCTCTCTACCCATTGTCTTTTCACTTCATACCTCAAGGGACCTGCTGAACCTACAACATTTGGTGATCATGTGACTCTTCATCACTCTTAGAATTATCAATCATGTAATGTCTTTAGGGTCTTACGTTCATTAGCCTATCTATAGATGTGTTTCATACGTTTTGATCCTTACCAATCAGGTGGCTTTCTTGCCCCCTCTTATCTTTTCTCTTCTTCATTACCTTTTGATCTTCTTATACAGGACTTAGTCCTCAATGCTTACCTTTTGGGGTCATCCTCCCCTTTCGCCATAGTCGCTCTCACGTGCAACATTTTTTTACTATCATCTACCCCCATTTATTCAACCCAAACCCACAACATGACCACAAACCTACCAACTCATTTTCATCTTCTTCCCTAGCTTATGGGAGAACTACATCGGTCTGAGGTCCCTTTTCATCGGGACTATGTAGGTAGCACTTCCAGGGCATGGGGCCCTGGAAGGTTAGCTCGGCCACTCTTTACCCTAACCATTTTCCTCACCCTTACCTGATTTCTTGTTTATCTCAAAAACCTCGACATTTAAACCATATACCACATAACTTTTACCACTTATATCATTTCACATTTTCATACATAACCAACATTTTTTGAATTTTACACTATCTCATGCATTTACATTGCTATTTGTTACCAAAATACCGAAATGAACATCCATGCCTAAACTGACCTGACTCAATCCATGCCTAAACTAACATTGACTCGATCCATGCCTAAACATTTTACCTGGCTTGATCCATGCCTAAACCGATCTGACTCGATCCATGCCTAAACTGACCTAATTCAATCCATGCCTAAACCGACCTGACTCGATCCATACCTAAACTAACCTAACTCGATGCATGCCTAAATCTAACTTGACTCGATCCATTCCTAAACCGACCTGACTCGATCCATGCCTAAACGAACCTGACTCTATCATGCCTAGCTCATCTATTTTCCATCCATATCATAATAAATTAAAACTCATACACATCACAACAGCATCACCTACATATCATTTATCTCCTCATATATACATGTGTATATCAATACAATGTCCACCTGTATCACATAAATGTGTATCTCAATAAAACATGCCTATCTCATCATGGCTATCATATCAAAAATATCGGCACGTTAGGTTGATATTCTAATATAACTAATCATCATCGTCTCGTAGGCCAGTATCCAATACAAAAATGTCTTCGGCTCACAGGCCGGTATCATCTACAAAAAAATAAATACAATATCTCTTTGACATGCAGGCCGGTCTAATATATCATACATACAAAAATGATGTCAGCATGCAAATCGGTCCACAACAAATCACTGTGTCTCTCCTAACCCCTCTACTCGCACCTGTCTGGGCTCTCGACACCTACCTCACCTCTTGCTGATGGCCCCTTACCTAGGAGCTAGCCTCTGCACACTAGTGACCTCACCTCGACCCTTTCCCTAGGCTTGTCGGCCCCCTGTACTCTCCACACTATGAGTGTGGGATCTAGTCCTCTCATTGGAGGCCTGATGTGCTCTGTACTTGGACATAGGAGGGCACATCTAGCTCGGTAACTAACAAATGATCATGGTAATACCGTGCCTCTCTTAGGGCATCTCTTAACCTGGCCATGGGAACTGTCTATGGAGGTGCCATGGGTCCCACTACCTACGTATCGGTACCTGTACAATTGGACCCTATCCCTAAACCTGCACTGAGCCCTGTACTGGTGCTAGATCTTGAGTCAGTCCTGGAATCTGTGCATATGCCTATAGCTAGGCCTACAGGGTAGTAATCTGTGCATGTGTTGTCTGTCAGCTGGACCTGTAGACCCGTAACCTGTCCCTATGCTATGGCCAACTAGCCCTGTAAATCCTAAACCTATGCCTGTAGGGTGGCTATCTTCCCTCCATCTCCGCCTACCTCCTCTCCCTCTCCATCTCCCCCTGTCTCCGCCTATACAGGTACCTGTCCCTTTCCCAGCTTGAGCCTGCAACATCACTATCTAGGCCTATAATGTGGCAACCTGTGCCTTTGTACCTGTCAGTTGCCCATGCATGATACCAAGCTGTGTCACCAAAGTAGCCACCTACCCCTGTAAGGCGTCTCTCTGAACTGTGATGGTGGCTAAGTCTGGCTACCCTGGCCTCGGTGGTACGGCTCTCAGCTGTGCCACCCACCACTACCTATACCCATCTACAACCCTAGCATCATCAATCTGAGTATCTACAGGCTGCTCCTCCTATCCAGTCAGCACTGTGGGTCATGGTGGAGACATAGGTCTCTCCACATCATCTCTCTGGTACTGCAGAGAACGGAGGGGGTACATCCTACACTAATCCAAACTGGCATCTAACCCACTCTACGAGTATCTACTCATGCTCTCCCACTCTCCTCCCCTCTATCACAGATATATCTATAGCCCAGCTAGCTCCGTGGCCATCTGTCTTGTATGAAGGGAAGCCCACATACGGTCTCCAAATGATTGTCCACCCCGGATAGCCCCTCCAACAACCTCCTGTAATAAGCTACATCATGTGTAGCTCTGGCACCTCAAGCCTCTCCCATAACCAGTACCCACTGCCTGTATCCCACTATAAAAACTTTCCATGGGAATGCATTTTCCTAGGGTATCCCCACTAATCGAACACAAACAATGTGCTCGTACACCCAAGAATGTAGTAATACGACACAACAGATGTTGAACCTCCACAGTCACCCGTAGGCCCATAGCTCTCTATACACCTGTGTCAACAATGCAGGTGCCCATGTGAATCATGTCCGATGTATCATCATGTCATGGAGGACTCCCATCAGTGACCTCAGGAACCTCCCACCCTCTACATCTGGCAGTGTGAAGCAGCACACTTGCCTCCATCATAAGTACCACTAACCTCATCTCCTCTCGATGAGCTCTATACATCGCTCCATAGCTCATGCTAGCACTATGGAACGTCAGGTCTCCTACACCCTCACCAAAAACAGGTGCCAGTAACTCCTCAGACACCTCTAAAGAGATAGAATAAACCTGGGCCCCCAATATGGGTAACCGCAGGATCCTGTATACGTCCTCTAGGGTGATCGTCATCTCACCTGTCGAAAATGGAAGGTATTGGTCACCGAGTCCCATCTATCGATGAGGGAAACCATAAGACTCACCTCCCGGGACTACATGCTACGGTAGCACCTCACCCCTATCAATCCCACCTCTACCATATGCTATCCACTCTACTTGGCGTCTTGCTCACTCGTACTCTCAATAACAAGGGTGGCACCCTGAGCTCTCATTCGCGTAGCTCGTCTCTCACCTACATCCCACAAAAGCACTATATTAGTAAACCTTTCCCAACTTACCCATTTTAACCCATCTACCCGAACCTATCTACCCAAACCCTCAACCACCTAAATCTACCTATATCTACCCTCACCCTCACCCACACCTACCCAAACCCCTTCACCCAAACACTATCTACCCTACCCTCTTGTGAACCAACCCACCTACCCTACTTTTTCACCCTAACCCTGTCCCCTCTCACCCACCTACCCCCACCCTACCATTACTTTCTTCCCTTGTTTGATCCACAAGTGTCACTTCTGAATAACTGACCCCCGATTTCCCCTCACTATCTACCTTTACACCCCGCACCGGTTCACTACCCACCAATGTCGGCCACAAGTCAACCCACGTCGTTCATTGGCGCACTACCTACCCCGACTTTCCAATCCTACTTTTTCCCTTCCTCGACATTTTACCCACCCAAATCCCTCTTTATACCCTCAATTGTTCCTACATTACACTTTTTCCCCACCCCTTACCATCCACTATTACCTTTTCCCTCTCTTTTTCCCATTTTGAAATTCTTCCCCCCAAAACCCCCCCCATTTTAAAAATATATTTTCTACATCTTACATCAAATTCACTCAAAAATCAAAACCAAAGGTTCTAATCCTACCTGATCTCGTTGCCGTCATTGTGGTGGCACATTCGATCTCCACACCGCTCCTCTCGAGCCCTCTCCAGCCTCTGCCATCCTCAACTGCACCACTAATCCTCAACCACACAAATCGTGCCACTTGATCTCGCGGCCCCCACCTCTCACTCACCCACTCTCACCTATGTGACTCGCCACCCAAGCTCCCTGTTGTACTCTTTTTTCCTCTTCCTCCTTTTCTCTCTTCTTTGTCCTTTTCTCCTTTTCCAAATGCACCAATGACTTTTTCAAACACAAGTTTTCCACTTTTTATACCCTACCCCGACCCAACCGACGTCAGTTAACCCTTGACCATTGCCGGTCTTCTGCCCTAGACTACCACCGTCAGTTCCCATACACCGTCATCGGTTCATACCGACTGATGTCGGTTACCCTATGTACTCATTACCCTCTCATTTACCTCATTTTCCTTACCTCCCTTTTCTTTTTCCCTCCATACACCTACCTGGACCACTTTTCCTTCAGCTCTGGCCCTCCACCTTCTTCAACCTCGACGCGTATGTTGTTGATGCTTTATTATTTTACCCCTACCTTGGCCTTACCCGTGTTGTGATCTCGATATTTGGACCTGGACCATCGCTAGTGACCTTTGATCTCATGTGTAAGCTATACCTTGTGGCACTGTTACCATGTGTTGTTGACCTAATGACCTTACCTTACCTATTGCCGTGACTATTTATCCTGACCCTACCTTTGGTGTACCGGAAATACATACACGCTCCTACACATAACCTATGTTGTGTTTCCTGACCTTATCCTATACCTTTGATATCGGATTCACATCACCATTGTTTGGATAAACCTATCGACCTTAGACGATGTAGATTTTTTCCTGCTCTTCAACCTAGTAGCATGCTGCAGTTTATATGTGTGTGTGCATTTGACTGCTGCTACCTTTAACCCTGACCCATTACCTAGATTTCACCCAAGTAGACCTTTCACCCTCTTCTCATGCACACACGTTTACCTTTTCTTCACATTTACCTTTTATCAAACCACTCACCACTTCAGTCGGCCACTTCATTAGTTCCCGGTTTGAGGGGGATCACCTTCACCCTCATATGGGGCTAAGCACACCTTAGTTTTTTTGTTAGCATCGCTTACCGATACAATCTACACAAAAAAAAGGGGCAAAATGTAGACACTAAAATTAGATCACACTCCCCTCTTGGTCCCTCGATATATAAGCACCCCTTTTTATTACATTCTACCTAGCCATGACCCCCCTTTACCCCATTAATATTAATTTAATTTATTTAATTAAATTAACTCATTATCCTTACTATATTTATTATTTAAATATCTTAATTTAGATAATATCCTACATGAACAGTTCACTTAAACACCTCACCAATATAACTCAACCTTAAGACCTATTCTTAGCAAGTTACCTTAACTAACTAAGACTTTCCCAAACCCTAAAAATCAATGCCTACACTCCCTCTAACCACATTCCCGCATGCTCATAAGAAGCTCCCAGTCTAATTTTCAGGGATAATGATACAAGATCTGAGGAAATTAGGAGGATCTCCCTCAAGTTTGGTAAACTTAGGAAATCTCGCCTTGACCGACGTTGGTTACCCCTAACTGTCACCTAGTTAAGTCGGACCATCGTTCGGTTAACCCTTTTTAACTCCTAAACTACCTTATTCTCAATGTTGGAAAACATTAGGAGAAAGGTTAACGAGCAAGAAAGAGATCTCAAAAAGATAAGGCATATGCAGAGAGTCAATTCCAGTAAGAATTCATATCCAAAGAAGGATATTGAACATCTTCTCTTGCATAGCCATCCTAGCCACCATTCTGGATCTAACCAAGCAAAGAGGAGTGTGCATGCAGCCCATGTAGAAGCTTTTCTTTCAATTGGTGATCACTTGCAGCCTCCAAACCCATCATTAACACCTCCATCCTTCATACACAGACCTTCAGGAACATGAACTCCAAGTAATTATAACATCATACTTTCCTAGTTATTTCATGGCTCATCATTATTTTATCATTCATTGTTTATCTTGATCCCTATTGACCTTCTCCGACACTTTTCACCTCCATATATCCACGAAAAAGCATGCACAAGAGCCTACTCCAATCACCTACTGCCTCATCTTAACTAACTGAAGTCCTATGTACAATCACAAAGAGATACCTAAAGCCTTGTTCTGTGACATTTTCAGATCTCACAGTAACTAGCACCTAGTTACACCTAATTGCCATCGTTCACCCCTAAATGATGCCGGTCTCTGTATTTTCCCCACACAGCCTTAAATAGATACTTATCCTACCTCAGTTTCACCTCACCCTCACTCACTTGTGGCCTAACTGAGACCTTTATTAGACCTGCACAACCCAGAACCCAAAACCAATCATTTGACCTATAGATTCTATTCTACCTTAGCCTATTAGATTAGATCTATTTTCTTATTGTTTTTTAAGTGAGACACATAAATAATTTTAAAATAAAAATAGGATTTACCTTATTTTTAACATTATTTTGTTTTAAAACAGTGGATTGAAAGCCATCTACAAAGTACCATACTTCTCAGATCTAGCTCACACTAGGCAGTTCACTACCCATATTGTTTTAATTCTTTTTGGTGGTCTTGCTTTCATTACAGGTAGTTCCACCTAGCCAAAAGGAAGCTTTCATAGTCAGTTTTGGATTCAAAATTCATACACATGCAGCTACCCATCAATTGACATTTGAACAGGTATTCCTCCTATGCCCGTTACCCTATCTATTTTGTCAACCATTCAAAGAAATAATCTAAGAAAAAGGTGAAATAGGGTGTACTCCATACTTAACCCTCAATGAGTGCACGAACAAGAGGCATGCTTTTTACCCTTACAAGGAAATGGAGGAATCTAAGCTAGGAGTGTACTATTTGCATGAGGAGAATCATCCTCTTCCTAACATCGCTAAGCTAGACCGCAAGGATGATAATGAGGTATGGCAGTTATTCTTTGACAACTTAAGAAGTAGACAAGGAGCCAGAGGAGGAGCTATGCCCTTTTTGTATAGATCTGACTCAAACATTCAAATGGACATATCTTTTGATCCAATGCTCAAAATTCAACAAATTTGGCACCATTAGAAAGGTCTCGAACTCATCTATGCCATGGAAACAGGAAATTTTAATTTTAACAAGGCTAGGTGGGTGAGAATAGGGAAAATGTCTTCATGCCATTAATATGTGATCCGATTGCTTCAACAACCAAATCAGATTCGATTTGATCTGCCATTCTTCCTTCTTCGACATGCCAAACAGACATAGAGTGACAAACTTGACAGATTGTGGGTGGATTTTCAGGGGCATTGATGGCCAATATCTGAGCTCCAAATTAGGTTTCCTACCTCTTTTCTTCTCCTCTCTTCACTATATCTATAAAGGTAAGATCTTGACTCATTGTAAAGGGTTCAAATTTTTTGTTTTGCACCCTCCCTTATTCCCTTGTCTGCAAATGAATTTGTGGAGTTTTCCAAACCTCCCATTGAAGTTATAATACAAATTTTTTTCTCTTGGATACTGTAATGTACTGTATCAACTATGGAGTAAAAATATATGTCTATGGATGTTTCTCAACCCTCTCATGTGTTCATTATTGTCTTCTGATCTCTCATTGCAGTTTGGTTATCTGTGGATGGTGGTTGTATTACATTTCTATGGTCTATGTTAAATTGAAAAACTGATGTTTAACATTCCTTTGGTGCATCACCTTGTTAGCTTAGGTTTATTTTATCACATCTTATCAACCATGTCTCCTTGGAAAAATAGAGTAGGTTTTATAGTAGATCCTCTATAATTTATTTGTGCACATCTGAATAAAGGGATAGGAACAAGCCTTCATCCAGAGAGATATCTTGATTTCAAAGTCCCACACTTTGAGAGATGCTCCATGTTATGAAATCACACTGAGAGACTCAATCCATCAAGTTACAGAAATTCAGGGGTATTATAATTTTGCACTAACACCACCTCTACCTATGGAGGAAGCAACAATGAAATCCACTCGAGATCAAGCATCCCAAGAAAATTTTTCAGGTAGTTCAATAAACAAACAAATATTAACTCGAGGTAAGAATACATCTAATACCATGCTTACTAAAGATATGAGTATGCATTTGTTTGGAACATTGTATGAATATATAAAGGCCCAAGATAATGTAATTGATGTTGATATTGATGAGGGATTTTCCATGTTAGATGTGTTGGTGCTCAATTTGATCTCTCCCCATTTGTCCTTGAAATTATTCAGTTTGTAGGATCTTTCATGTTTTCTATCTCCTCGTATTGATACATGAAAACTTTGTCCTCCATTTTATTTCCATGATTAGTCCCTTCCTTTGGTCGAGGATCACTTTGAATCCAGAGTTTTGTTTTTTGTTCCTCTATCCATGAGAAATAACTGTAACTTGGGTGTAAAATCAGGTTTTTTCCCCTCCTTCCATTTTCCACAATCACATATTGTTATCCTGGTCATTTTTTTCCCAAATATCTATGGAAACATGATTGGATGTGGCTCATAAAATCATATTTGGGCCTTATATTATTTCCAAATTTTTGGTCTTAAAAGAAAGATTCATTTTTGGGCTCAAATGGTGATTTTCCTGCATTTTACGGTTTGACGGGTGTGTTTTTCCCCTTCAAATTTACATCTCAACATCTGTGGAAATGTGGCCCTTTCTGGTTGGATACGGCTCAGTGAAGTGCTTTGAAACTCTAAGGCCCACTTCAACTCAAAACTTTTCCACGTGGAGGACTAATGCTCATCTGAAAAATTCACCTTTTGGTTTGACCTTGGAGTTACACCGGGGAGACACGTGGAGGTTTCCGCTACCTTGCCCAGACTTAGACAAATTTTTCATGCATCCGGTAAAGTTTTGGTAGACCATGGACACATGGATGGTTGGCACTCATCTGAGGATCTACCTCAAGGTCCCACCTTAACAATTGTGACAGGGAGACATCTAGAGGTGAGGTTGGCTCTGCTCTATACTTAAAGTTTTCAAAGAAATTTTCTAAAGCCTATCAAATGTGGAGGGTTGGATCTCATTTGAGGATCTGCCTCAGGGTCCCACCTTAAAAATTGCATTAGGGAGACATGTGGATGCTTCCACCAAATTTGATCTATACTTAAACTTTTCAAAGTAATTTTGGAAGGCCTGGGTCATGTGAAAGGACCACGCTTGTTTGGGGACTGGCCCCTAAATTTTATTTTGAAGAAGCACCAGGAGGACACTTGGAGGCTTCTGCTCAGTCTACCCTTGCTTGGACTTTTCAATGGCCAAGGAAAACTATCTCTGACCCTAGACACATGGGGCCTTCCACTAATCCTTCAATTTTTTAATAACTCTGTTGGACTGAGACACATGTCGATCCAACGCTTGTTTGGGATCTCCACTTTTGAGGACCATATCAAAGGTGCACCAAGGTAACACATGGAGGCCTCTACTTTCTCCTTTTTACTAAGAAATTTTCAAAGGACAAAAGGCATTTTAATTGAGCTCAGGGCACGTGGAAGGCCCACATTTGTTTGGGACCTTGCCCCTATACTTCTCCTTTGCAGTTGCACCAAAGAAACACATGGATGACTATACTAAAAAGTAGAAAAGGGGTAGAATCAACAGTTGCTGTGAATTTCACCTATTTTCAACCATTTTTTCTCCAAGACTCCTAGAGATGTGAATACACACTATTTTTCATCATTTTTTGATGAAATTCCTTGTTTTTGTTGTCTGCAAAGTTCTATTGAATGGATTGAAAACTAAATTTGTGAGTCCAGTGATTTTTAAGGTCAGTATTTTGAAGTTAGAATTACCAGAGAAGATGGATGTAGGGCATAATTACAAATGAAAGAGAGGAAAAAGGAGTAAATGATGAAGGTTACAGGCATAAAAGATGAAAAAGGTGTTGCCTCGAGAGCGAAAAGGATTACCTGTCAGATCCAGATGTACAGAGCCTCCAGAAAATGATTAAAATAGGGATTTCATGCTTGACAGAATCAGAATGATTAGAAGAACTACCAAAAAGTTGTGGCATGGAATCCTAGTCATTAGTCAAGGGTCTAAGAAATGTGATCAGTTCATAATTTATCCACCTAGTAGATTTTTTTGCAAATTTGTTAAACGTCGCTTTCTAAGGAAAATTGGTAACAAGAAAAGGTCCCTCGAATATTCTTCTTTTTGGGAGGGAAATTGGGATGAGTGAGTGAGTGAAATGTATCATTCGAATGAGAATACTCTTACAAAGGGTTGGGGGTTGAACTCTTAAGAGAAATTTTAAGAAAGCCATCTTCTTGAGAGACCAATCTAAGATACCTTGTGAATTTCTTCTGTGTTAGATTTTCTATCATGTCAAGTTGTTTTCAGATGTATATCCATTGATGAGCACCAATATTTCTCTAGAATCTTTCCCCTAACATGAATCTAATCAATTTTAAGCTAATTTGTGTCAATCTTGGAGTAATTTGTGTTTGCTTTGTTTCATAATGTCTACAAGTAGTTTTTCTTATTCCTATTGCAATCTTGTGTCAAATTAACTCCAAATCACACAAGACCTTGTCCTTGTGATAGTTTAGTGGAATTTTCAATTTCATTTCAAGAAGAGCCTTCATATTGTGATGAGATAAACAATTTAAAATCACTTCACTATCATTTGTTGATAAATATTGTTTGTAAGCCTTAAGTATATCTTAGGTGTGAGAAAAGAGGGGTCTTTGATGTTTTATTAAGTATTTGGCTCAAGCCTTCATGTTATATTCTCAAATATTGTGTGAAACCATGCTGATCTAGGACTCCATTAAATTACACCTTCTGGTTAAAGGAATATCTTAGCTATTCTGAAGCTTTCTATCATTTAGCTTTCCAATTTTTGTGAAGTCTCTCAAAGATCTAGTATAATCAACTTTATCCTACTTAATCTCCCACAAAAATTATTTAAAAACCATGAATCCATCCTAAACCACCCCTGTTTTCCGTGTATATCAACAAAGGAACAAAATCTATTTACTAAAATATGCAGAAAAATTAGTATTTCATAATGTCTTCAGTAACCTTAGCCTTGTTTTCAAAGTGTCTCCATATTTTAGAAGTGACAACTCTTAAGAGTTAAATTATGGATTATTGATCATACTTTCCCAAGGTTTTCTTCATAAAAATTTTGCAAAAGAAGGATATCCCCATCTCCTTAATCAAACATAGGTTACACTATGGGTCCTCTCACAATAGTCGAAAGGCACGACCTAAAGTAGTGAGGATAAGTCAAATCCTCTTGAAGGTGCTATCCATCTCTCCACAAATTTGAGTAACAAAGGGCCAATTAGATCTCATCCCTAGATACAAAATGACACACATCATGATTTATCTATCTCTAATATCCATGTCAAATATGTGATGTTTCTCAACTTGAAAGGGATAAAAAATTTGGATACCACCACTAGTGGCATCGTTGTCGGGGAAATAAAAGTTGTGTGCAAAGTTTGAACACCATTAGCAACACATACCGACCCTGGTAATGTTTCTTACAAATTTTAAAGTGAAAATACTTTGCTAAAACATCATTCTCTGTTCAAATCTGTAAGAATTGTTTAAAGTTTTAAGTTATGAGTGCAAAATTTCCACCTTATATAGTTATTATAGTAAATTTTGTATCATCATTGACAAATTTGGGTAGAAGAAGAGTAGATCTTGTAAGATTTGCATGAATCTAGTATGGAAAGACACTTGATAGGTATTTCATAGTGAATTTTCACAAACTAAGATTAAAATCCTTTGTGGTGACTCCATGTTGTTTAAATTCTTAATAAATACGAGTGTCTTAACATATATCAAGTAAGATTTGTCAATAATCTCTGCAAAGTTGGAAGGAAGATCTGTCTTTGCCATGGACCCTAGTAAAAGGTTATTTCAAGAGCTAGGAAAGTCTGATTCATAAGGAAGAAGAATTTGTAAGGTTGTTGGAGATCAAGCATCAAGAAAAGAGATCTCCATTGGTGAAACCAATCAGCCTATGATTGAAGATTGCAATACTTCCTCAAGTGCTTATGAATCAGGTAGTCTCTTTGTTGAATTTAATTCTCCATCTAGAGAGGTTCCTTCTTTTATATTTGAAAAAATTTCTTCTCAATTTGCCCCGGTATTTTCCAAATCTGATAGAGTTTTCCAAGAAACAGAGCCTTTAGAGGGATGTCATTCTGAAAATTACATCCCTGTACCACACAGACCCCTCACTCCTCATCATTTTTTTTCTCTTATAAGATCACCTCCTAAAAATAATATGGCTCAGCCTCCACACAGACCTCCTTTTATTGTTAATACTTTTGGTCCCATCAATTTTAGAGGTATGGTTGGCTATCCAAATGTTGTGCCACAAGATGTAAGAAATAGATTTCCTAAGTTTCAAGGAAATAATGCAATCATTGGTGATCAGCACTTGAAGCTCTTTATCAATATGATGGAGGAATTTGAAATAGAATTTGAGGATGTGTACATTAAATTATTTTTCCATACTCTAGAAGAAGATGCAAGGGACTTGTATAAATCTTTGTTAAATAATTCCATTGATTCTTGGATAGATATGAAGAATGATTTTAGATTGAATTATGGTGATAAAATAGACCCTAGGTTTCTTTTATCAGAATTTGAGAATATAAAAAAGAATCCTAATGAATCAGTGCATGATTTCAATACAAGATTTAACAAATCATTGAGAAGACTTCATGTTAATTTGAGGACATGTGATGAATCATGTCTGATAAAGTATTCAGATGCATTTGATAAGAAATGTGCTTACTATTTGAGGGATAAGAGCCCTAGAACTTTAAGACAGGGCTTTACCATGTCTTTACAAATTGAGAACAACATTAAAGTATTTGTAAAATATCCTAACAGGTAGGTTGTTAAACTGCTCAACCAAGAGAATCCTCAATACAATAAGGTTGTGGATCTTGAGGAAGTTGTGAAGACTTTGGCCAAAGCTGTCAAAGAAATCTATTACAAGATAGCCAGGGAAGAGAAAGGAATTGGACAAGGTTCTCAAGGTTAGCATAGGAAACAAGGACAAGACAAATTTACAAATCATCCTAGAAATGATCAGAGATCTGATGACAGAGGTAAAGGACCCATGGGAGCTAGACAACCCAAAGCTAGGGAAAATAGAGTAGTACCTAATCCTCTAAATGCCAGATTTTTTGTTGTTGAAGAGAAAAATGAAATTGATTGGCGTGACAAATGATTCTTACCCATCCTAACATGTAAAGTAGATCAGCAAGTTTAAGAAGCTGATGATGATGCATGCATGGTGGATTTCTCTACAAGATCAAAACAAGGAACAACTTCAACTGAAGTAATAAGTACAACAACTGCTACAAGTTTTTGGGATTGCATTCACCGGGTACCTCTTCTTCCTCCCTCTCATACTTTAGAAATTGATATGGTACAAGATTTTGAAATTCCTAATAATGTTTTTGAGTACCTAAGAGCTCTAATGACTAAGAAGTATGATGGAAGAATCCCATCAGAAGCGGATAGAAAGTTGTTAATGAATGTTGTTTTTGCCCAAGAAAAAGAGTATAACACAATAAATAAAGTTGTCAAAGGGGCAAGGCATCAAGCCAAACCAAAAATTCTAGTTCTTACTAGTATCCCTAAGGAAACCCCTAAAAAGGATGCATCTAGAAAAGGCTTGGTCACCCCAAATAAAACTTGAGTCCTTCCACATGCTTAGACTATAAAAAACCCTGTGCCATTAGATGAATTTGTAAACCTTCCTCCTAACACTGAATTACCCAGATCTGTTCCTTGTGACATAGCCCAAATATAGAGTTAGATCAAGATTTGTGTTCCTACTGTTAAATTGCTTAGAATCCATGTGCATAGGAACAAAGCATTCAAATATTTGGGATTTAAAGAAGAAAAGGGCACCCATGGTTAAAATGTAAATAGTGTAGAGGTTCCTCCTACCATTGCAGAGTTGAAAAAAAACCCAAGTATTGGAAGAACTAGGTGAACCACCTAAAGTTTACTTGGGAACATATTTGGTTGAGCCTCAATTAAATGTTGATCCCTTTTTTACAACGTTGATTATTCAGGATAGACTGTTGCACAATTGTATGTTTGATTCTAAAGCATCATGCAATGTGATGCCTCTATAGGTCATGAATGAGTTGAACATTAAAGTGAAATAATCTTATGGAAATTTTACTGGAATGGATTCTATAGAGGTACCAGTTGTGGGATGTGTAAAAGGTTTGGTGGTACAACTTGCAGCTTATTCGGGTAAGAAATTGAAACTTGATGTTGCTATTGTTGATTACCCTGCCAAATGGGGCATGTTGTTATCAAGAAAGTGGGTTGAAAGTTTTGGTGGAAGTGTTTAGATGGATATGTCTTTTACCACCAATCTAATTGAAGGCAACTTGTAAAGATGTATGGAGAGAAGAAGATGTTGCACCTCATTGAATATCCCAATAATGCATCTTATGAAGTGTTGTATGCTGATGTATATGATGATAACTTTGTTGGGTTTGCTGATGGAAAAGAGCACAAGATTGATCAATGTAAATGTCTTGAACAAGTAGGTTTTCCTTGGACCTTGTTATTCGATGGATCTTGTTCCAAGTTTGGAAATGGTGCTGATAATGTTATGATTTCTCTAAGCCAAGAAGACTTTGTTTTTTCTTTCAAACTCAACTTTGAATGCACTAACAACATTGCTGAATATGAAGCACTTTTATAAGGTTTGAGAATTACATGGAAATATGGTGTAAATGATATCATTGTCAAAGGATATTTAGAAATCATTCTCAAGCAGATTAGAAAATTGTATGCAACTAAAGATAAGAGAATGAAACAAAGCAAGAATGTAGTCTGGGATTTGATTGAAATGTTTGAGACATTTAATATTGTGCACCATGATAGAAATTTTAATACTATTGCAGATAAGTTAGCAGTGATAGGATCGAGATTTAGAAATTGTACAGTATCTCCATTTTGTGAGTATGATGTTGAAATACTAACAAGGCCATCTGTCCCTGAAAACATTAAAAATTGGCAAGTTTTTGATGATGATTCCCATGTGAAATGGTTTTTGTAGAACCAAGGAGATTTTTCTAACCAAAATATGATTAGGAACTAATGGTGTGTACTACTGAAGGAAAGGAAACTTTATTTGGCAGAGACATCATCTAGCTGAAGACAAACATGATTCCCAGAGGTTTGGTGGCACTTGAATCATACTTTTATGATGTTGATTACATTATTAACAGAAGTATGTCATTTTCAAGATATGTGGAATATCACGACCTAGGTTCAAAGGAAAAACCATGTAAAATCAGGTTAGGAATCAGTCTGAGCAAGGAAGAGAAGCAGTCCTCTGTTCAATTATTGAAGAAATATCAAGACTTCCTAGCTTGGACTTACTCTAAGTTGAAGGCATACAAGGAAGATTTTTTCCAACATGAAATTCCTGTTGAATATAATGCCAATCCTTTTAGGAAAAAATAGAGGCCAATCATTCCACTCCTTTCTTTGAAGATGCAAGAATAATTGAAGAATTTTAGGGATGGAGGGATCATTCAACCCACAAGGTACTCATCTTGAGTTACAAATTTAGTACCTGCCAGGAAAAAGAATTGTGATATAAGGTTGTGCATAGACTTTAGGAACCTGAATAAAGCATCATTGAAAGATAATTAACCTCTACCAAACATGGAGAATATGCTACAAATGGTAACTAGTTTTGAATTTTTATCCACTTTGGATGGTTTCTCTGGCTATAATCAAGTTGTTGTGAAGGAGTCAGAAAGAATAAAGATTGCCTTTACCACTCCTTGGGGAACTTATGTCTATGTCAGGATGCCTTTTGGCTTAATGAATTTTGAAGAAACTTTCACAAGAGAAATGGATGTAGCGTTTCCTGGTTATATTAATGATTTCATTATTGCTTATCAAGATTATGTAACTGTGTTTTCCAAAAAAATAAATGATCACTTGCAACACTTGGCAAGAATGTTGATAAAGTATAGAGAGTATGGCTTATCATTGAATCCCAAGAAGTGCCATTTTGGAGTGTAAAAGGCAAAGTTACTTGGTCGAATTGTATCAAAAGAAGGGATCATGATTGATCCCGAGAGAGTGGAAGCCATCAACAAGGTTCCAATTCCTAGAACTAAGAAGGGAGTTCAATCCTTCTTTGGAAAAATAAACTTTATCATAAGATTTGTGTCTAACTTTGCTAAGCTGGCCATCCCCATTACTAGCATGCTGAAAAAGGACCAAGTTATCAAATGGGAAGAAGCTTCTATTCAAGATTTCAATGGGATCAAGGAAGAAATAAAGCATACCCATGTTTTGGTAGCTCCAAATTACCAGAATCATTTTCAAGTGTTTTATTTTTCTTTAGAAAACACCATTGCATATGTTTTGTTGTAGAAGGATGATGAAAGGGCTAAGAGGCCAATTGCTTTTTTCAGTAAGGCATTGCAAGGAGCTGAGTGAAGTACACCATCATGGAGAAGAAAGAAATTTCCTTGGTGAAAGCAAAAAAGGTTTTCACACCCTACATATTGAGCTCTAAATTTTTTTCTTATGTTCCCCACACCATGGTGAAAGACATCTTATCAGAGATGGAGGTCTCAAGAAAAAGATGCAGATGGGTAAAAAAGTTACAGGAATATGACATGGATATCCAAACCATGAAATTGGTAAGAGGTTTGGGCCTAGCTAATCTTATGGCTGAGAAAAACTTGCAAACTATTGAGGTAAATGAAGTAGAAGGAGAAAGGGTGGATGTCCTTGAAAATTTGGTAAGCTCTAAATGATACAAAGATATAATCTTTTATCTTAAACATCTATACTACCCTGAACATTTGAGTAAAAATCAGAAAAGAGATCTTAAGTTAGCCTCTCAAAAATATGTCATTACTAATTTTGGGTTATCTTGGAAGATCCCAGAGGGAGTGCTCTTAAGATGCATTTCTGAGGATGAAGCCCCAAAGGTAATTGCTAATATCCATGGAGGATTTTGTGAGGCACATTTTGCTGGAAGAGTTACAAAACATAAAATCTTGAGGGCTGGTTATTGGTGGCCAACTCTCTTCAAAGATACAACTCTATTGGTTAGGAAATGTGAAAGTTGGAAGAATGAAAGCTTTAGGCTCCCTTCCTTTACATCTTGTGTCAATTGAAGCCCCATTTAAGCAATGAGGAATGAATTTAATTGGAAAATTTTATAATCCTTCCAGTGCTGGTCATAAATGGATTCTTGTTGGCCACTAATTATTTCACTAAGTGGGTGGGAGAAATCCCCACCAAGAAAGCAACACACCAAGTTATCATGGAATTCATGTTGAATCAAATCATATGTAGATTTGGAGTGCCAGCTAAAATTGTTGTTAATAATGACATGAGTTTTAGAGCCAAACCTTTAGTGGAAAAGTGCAAAGAGTATGGAATAAATTTAACATATGCTTCTAACTACAATCCCCAAGGAAATGGACAAGATGAGTCCAACAATAAAAACTTGTTGAAGACCATTAGAAGAACCTTGAAGCTAAACAAAAATAAGTGAGGTGAGCAACTGAAGTTTGCTGTTTCGGCTGACAGAATCACTATCAAAAGAGCTACTGGTAAGAGCCCATTTGAGTTGGTATATGGAACTCAAGATTTGATCCTCCTTCATTTGCAATTTTCTTCATTTCAATTTATTCAAAAAATTGAAGATCAAGAAGCTAGTTCATATGATGCTCGAATCAATCACATTATTGAAATAGATGAAGAAAGAAGAGCATCCCATCAGCGGCATGTGAAGTTCAGAGAAAAGTTCAAGAAGTCATTTGACAAGAAGGTGACTCCAAGAGCTTTCATCATTGGGGATCTTGTGCTATTATGGGATAGCAGGCATGAAGATAAGCGAAAGCATGGTAAATTCGATGCATTATGGATGGGACCTTATTCAATTGATATTTAAATTGGTGAAAATACCTTCTTCCTAAAAGAGTTAGACGGGGAACTGCTTTAATTTCCTTTTAATGACAGGCATTTGAAACATTTCCTTGATTGATTTCTCAGAATCAAGGTATACTCCATTATACAGTGTATATTCTTTTGGTTTGTTTCTACCTTCGTGTTTTTCTATTTTTTTTTGTCTTGGTCTTTGGTGGCCATTTCGTTGGTTTCTCAGTTCATCGTTGGGGGAGTTGGTTATTATTATTCTACTCTACAAGCTTATTATTTGACTACGTTGCCCAATTGTTTGTTTTTGGCACTTGGTTTTCTATTTGTTATTATGGCACTCATAGGGAGTATCCATCCCTGAGTCGGAGCCAATGTTGGTGCATAATTTGATCTCACCCTATTTTTCCTTGAAAATCTTCAGCTTGCGGGCTCTTTCGTGTTTTTTATCTCCCTGTATTAATGCATGAAAACTTTTTCCTCCATTTGGTTGCCATGATTAGTCCCTTCCTTTGGTCAAGGATCACTTTGAATCCATATTTTTGTTTTCCGTTCCTCTGTCCATGAGAGAGAGTTGTAACTTGGGCGTAAAATTAGGTTTTTTCCCTTCCTTCTATTTTCCACATTTATGTTTTGTTTTCCCGGTCATTGTTGTCCCAAATATATATGGAAACGTGATTGGATGTGGCTCGGAAAATCATATTTGGGAATTATATAATTTCCAAATTCTCTGTCTTGACAGAAAGATTCATTTCCAGGCTCAAATGGTGATTTTCCTGTACTTTACGATTTGATGGGTGTGTTTTTCCCGATCAAATTTACATCTTAGTATCTGTGGAAACATGGCTCTTTCTAGTTGGATGCAGCTTAGCAAGGAACTTTGAAACTCTAAGGCCCACTTTAACTCAAAAAATTTCCATGTGGAGGGTCGGTGCTCATCTGAAAATTTTCCTTTTTGTTTGACCTTGGAGTTGCACCGGGGAGACACATGGAGGTTTCCGCTACCTTACCTAGACTTAGAAAAAAATTTCATGCATCCGGTACATTTTTGGCAGACCATGGACATGTGGAAGTTTGGTGCTCATTTGAGGATCTGCCTTAGGGTCCCACCTTAACAATTGCGACAGGGAGACATGTGGAGGCTTCTGTCGGCTCTGCTCTATACTTAAACTTTTCAAAGCAATTTTCTAAGGCTTGGGAAATGTGGAGGGCCGGTGCTCATTTTAGGATCCACCTCAGGTTCCCACCTTAACAATTGTGATAAGGAGACATGTGGAGGATTCCGCCGGCTCCGCTCTATACTTAAAATTTTCAAAGCAATTTTGAAAGGCCTAGGACATGTGGAGGGACTGCACCTATTTGGGGACTGGCCCCTAAATTTTATTTTGAAGAAGCACCAGGAGGACACTTGGAAGCTTCCTCTCACTCTACCCTTGTTTAGAATTTTCAACAGCCAAGGAAAATTGTCTCGGACCCTAGACACGTGGCACCTTCCACTGATCCTTTAACTTTTTAACAACTCTGCTGGACTGAGACACGTGGTGAGCCAGTGCTTGTTTGGGGTCTCCGCTTTTAAGGACCATACCAAAGGTGCACCAAGGTGACACATGGAGGCTTCCGCTAGCTCATTTTTACTTAAACTTTTTCGAAGGCCAAAAGGCATTTTTTTGGGCCCAAGGCACATGGAAGGCATGCGCTTGTTTGGAAACTTTCCCCTGAACTTCTCCTTTGCAGTTGCTTTAAAGTAACACATGGATGACTATAATAAAAAGTAGAAAAGGGGTAGAATCATGGGTTGCTATGCATTTCACCTATTTTCCACCATTTTTTCTCCAAGACTCCTGGAGATGTGAATAAGCACTATTTTTCATCATTTTTTGATGAAATTCCTTATCATTTTTGTCTGCAAAGTTCCATTGAATGGATTTAGAACTTTATTTATGAGTCCATGGATTGTTAAGGTCGGTATTTTGAATTTAGAATTGCTCAGGCACTTACAAAAATTGGAATTACCAGAGAAGATGGATGTGGGGCACAATTGTAGAGGAAAGTGAGGGAAAAGGAGTAAATGATGAAGGTTGTAGGCACAAAACATGAAAAAGGTGTTACCTCGAGAGAAAAAAGGATTACCTGTCAGATCCAGCTGTACAAAGCCTCCAGAAAATGATTAAAATGGGGATTTATCACATGAAATAATCAGAATTATTAGAAGGAATAGTGTCAAAAATGCTGTGGCATGGTATCCTAGTCAATAGGTGAGGGTCTAAGAAATGTGATCAATTCATGATTTGATCCACCTGGTAGATGTAGGTGAAAATTTGTTAAACATCACTTTCTGAGGAACAAATTTGTAGCAAGACAAAGGTCCCTCAAATATTCTTCTTTGTGGGGACAAAATTTGGGATGAGTGAGTGAGTGAAATGTATAAATGCAACGAGAATACTCTTGCAAATGGTTAGAGTTTGAATTCCTAAGAGAAAATTTGAGAAAGCCTTATTCCTGAGAGAGCCCGTCTGAGATACCTGGTTAATTTCCTTCTATGTTAGATTGTATATCATGTTAAGTTGGTTACAGATGTATAGCCATTGACGAGCACTAAGATTGATCTCTAGAAGCTTTCCCATGCTGATGAATTTAAGCAATTTTTAAATTAATTTGTGTCCAATCTCTGGAGCAATTTGTGTCTGATTTGTTTCAGAATGTCTGCAAATAGTTTCTCTTCATTCCTATTGCAATATTACATGTGAAATTCTTTGTGAAATCACACAGGATCTCATCCCTGTGACAATTTAATGGTATTTACAATTTCATTTCAAGAACAACCTTCATCTTGTGATGAGATAAACAAATTTAAAATCAATTCACTAGTCATTTATTGATAAAGATTATCTGTAAGTCTTCGAGGTGTACCTCAGGCATGATTAATCAGAAACTTTTGATGTTTTAATTGAGTCTTCCAGCTTCGATCCTTCATGTTGGAGTCTCAAAGATTATGTGAAAATGATGCTGATCTGGGCCTCCATTAAAGCACACCTTCTTCGTTGAAGGAATGTCTTAGATTATTCTAAAGCTTTCTGTCATGTGAAGCTTGTTCAATTGTTGTGAAGGCCCTCCAAAGATATAGATATAATCAACTTTATCCTACTTCATCTCCCACCAAAATCATTTAAAAAACCATTGAATCCCCCCTGAACTACCCCTGTTTTCCCTGTGTATCAACAAAGGAACAAAATCTACTTGTACTAAAATATGTAGAACAATTAGGGTTTCTTAATGTCTTTAGTAACCTTTGCCTTGTATTGAAAATATCTCCATAATCTGGAAGTGACAACTCATGAGAGTCAGATTATGGTGTGTTGATCATATTTTCCCAAGGTGTTTTTTCATAAAATTTGTGCAAAAGAAGGATTTACTAGCATCTCCTTCAATCAACCAGAGGTTACAAAATACGGTTCCTCTTACCTTGGTTGAAAGGCACAACCTAAAATAGTTAGGATAAGATCACATCCTTTTAAAGGTGTTACCCATCTCTCTTTAAGGCTCGAGTGCTAAAAAGTCAAATAAATCTCACTTCCAAGGCTACAAAACGACATACATAATCATTTATCATAATTTCTGAGTGTCCATGTCAAATCCATGATGCTACTCGGTTTGTGAAGGGAGAGTAAATCCGGGTACCAAAAAAACCCAATATTCAAATTATCTATGAGTGAACCATTGATGACACCAGTAGATGACCTCCAAACAAATAAGATAATGTGTAGAGGAATGCTCATCTATTAAGGTAGTAAAGATAGGGAAAATTAAGCAATAAAAGTTCCTTCTATTTTAAGAGGTAAGAGTTTTGTACAATCAGATAAACCTAAGACAATTTCTTAGTCCTGGAGAAGATGTTAATGGTAACAGTGTTAACAAAATATATTGTGTCTATTTCTTTTGAAGTTACAAAGGTTGATGAATTTTCTCAAAAGGGAAAATATAGTCTTCTAAAATGAATCATTAGAAGTAGCACAAGTTAACTCTTCCTGGCCACTGATAAGAATTATTGATAAGGAGTTTACAACCTCTAGATGGAAGTATGAATGTTGGCTTCAGATGAATCAACCTACCATGACATCATACCAAGATGCATCATCAGTACATGAGGATGGTAGGATGCTCAACTTAAAATAGATGTTTGGAGAGAAAAAAGATCTTGCAAGCTATTCAGTAACTCAAGAAAATGTTGGAGGAAATATGGGGTCCAGTTTGGCATCCATTGAAGAAATAAAGAAGGAATATCCCCTAAATGATGATACAAACCAAGAAAAGAATTATTAACTTCAGTTTCCAAACCAAGGAGAGGAACATCCGAAAGAATTGTTAGCATAGGCTGAGAATAGGAAGATGGCCGATGAAATAAATAATGAAAAAAAAAAAATCATTAATTCCCTGAGGAACCTCAACCAGAATCACAAGAGGCAAAGGATGGAACAAATTTTGCAAAAGGATGGATCGGTGAACTAATTTCAAATGAGTAAAAAGAGGTCCTTCCTAATCAAGCTATTGACCTTATTCTTCTATCTTTTCCAAAGACAATAAGAGCCTCAAAAAGAGCTATAACTATCACTAAAACCCATACTGACTCATTAGGAGCCAAAAATTTGGAAGTAGCAATCCCGTTTGAAGGAAAGACTAGGGGTGACATAACAGCCAATGATTATAGTGTCTAGATTATTCCCTTGGGAAATTCTTCAAGGGAACAACTAAAGCAAGGGGTATCTAAAGTCGTTAATGACCTTTTACAAAAAGTGGATGAAGATAAAATGAAAAAGAAGTAGTTAACAAAGAATTTTAAAGGCTTGAGCTTGATTTTTTAGTAATTGATTGGGTAACCTAGTCAGGCTCAGAAAAGTGCCTCCATCCTGAGGGAATGGATAAAATAAACAAGGTTTTCAATAAGTTCTAGGTAGTGGACACATGGATTGAAAAATTAACCAAGAGGTGGAAGGAAGAAATTGTAGAGGTCAGGTCAAAGTATGAATATCTCAAAAATAGACTCAATGAAATTGATGAGATAGTTGAATAATGTGATGATGAGATTTTCTATTTTTGGGATATTTTTCCCAAGTGTAGACGAATATATACCGAATCTCAGTGAGGAGTTAGTTGAGAAGGAAGACATTGTGCTAATAGTAGTCAAAGGAAGCCTACATGATATTGAAGAGATGTCAAAGATTAGAGTAGAAACTTTGAATGGAATCAAGGAAAACATTGAAATCAAGAGAAACTGGGTTGATTACTCTCAATGCCATTGACTTAAATTTAGAGCACATGGTAGTAGATAAGTTGAAAAAGAGCTATGGGGAGTTAAAGATTGATTTTATGCTTAATTCCTTTGAAAATAATATTTGAACAATGATTTCTTGTATGAAATCATTAAAATGATGAGAAGGATTGAGAATAGAATTGAAGAATTAAAAGCAAGACCACTAGAATATAAATAGAAAATGGAAAATTGCATTGATGTAATATCTAGGCAGGCACTAATTTTCCAGCATCATACAAGACTAGATGAGGATGAGGTTAATGAGTTATTCAAAATGTATTATGCGTATGTTTGTCAAGGTTACTTGGTAAAGAATAAGATACAAAATTAGAAGCATGATGGAGGAGAAAATGCATATACAAAAGATGATGAACATGCTTAGGCACACATTGTTCCTTAAGTTGTATTAATCTTGTCATATTCCTTATTTCTAAAGTGATAATTTGAATGATAAATATTTCTATTACATGTAAGGATGTAATTTTTTTTCTGAATTTTATTGTTCCCTTATTTCAATTGTAAAGTGGAAGTATGTAGTAATTTCATATTTACTTTGATGAAGTTTTACATACATTTGAATAAGCATGTAAATGATTGATATTGTTGTGCTTCTTGCATTTTGAATAAGGAACAAAATGGGGTTCTATAGGGGCCCTTGCCCATGAAAAAGAAATATATACATATGCAAGAAATGATACAATAAAAGGAAGGAAACATCTAGACATTTATCATCCCTACTTCGTCATTTCCTTCCAGCAGGGGAATCTTGTTCAAAATCTTGTTTTTCCTTAGCATAAACTCACTAGAGCCTTCTGCTATCTGAACAAAAATGACTGACCCTACCAGGTCTTGAGACATTCCTATATCCACCAACGCTTCCAGAATCATTCTAGGATGTCTCATGATTTTCTCAAGCTTGAATTTCTTTACCTGTGATGATACCCAATTTCAAAATATCTAAGAAAGACCTGCATGAAGAATGTCATGGACTTTCCTTTCCCATTGTGAAGGTTTGAAGTGCTAGGAGGTGCTTTGAGAAGGGATCCTTGACAAGGTGATTGGAAGGGAAAGGACTACATGTTGTTGTAGCATGAGGACTGATTGCAAGGCCTTGAACTTGACCCAACCTCCAATTTCCTTGTGAAAGGTGGATTGTCTTTCAGAAAAGGAAATTGTTGAGGCCCCAAAAACTCATGCTATTACTTATGAGCATGATTCATTAAGTGGGTTGATGACAAAATTGAAAATCTCCCCATATTATCCAGAGCGGAGGAGATTGCTACCCTTGAGTGGCAAGAATATAATGATCTTTCATCTTCTCCATCATAGATAATGATTGGAGGTTGAGGTTGCGGTTTACTCTTCCTCTTAACCTGAAGTGACAACTCCAAGAGTGCTAAAATGGTTGAAAGAATGTCTTTACCTGTTTTTTCTCCAAGGAATTAATTCTCCGCTCTAACTCATCTATTTTATAGGAAATAATAGGGATAGTGTCGATGGAGGATTTATCATACAACACATATGATTCCTTGGGAATCTATTTTATACAAATCCCTCATCACATAAAAAGGGACATTGAAAGTCTGGTTTTGAATCCCAGATACCATAAGGTCTTCTCTAGATACTGCATAGTATCTCTTTAAATCTTCAGGATAGTTCAAGTGTTCCCATCTAAAAAGATGGAAATACATAATTTGAAAGGTAGTAAACATAGGATTGATCCTGATTAGTCTTTTAAGAAGTGATAACTAGACTTGCCGATATCTTAATGGTCCTCTGGTGTCACCCGCATCCACTCTAGTATATAAATAGCAGCCTATTTTTGTACAAAGGCTTCATCATGACCACTCAAATTGGTCAAAATACTTGATTTAATGTCCTATAAATAAATTTCCTTTAGGTTATGTTCTATGAGTACCTTCACCATTTTTCTAATAAAATTCCTTATATTCATAACAAGAAGGGAAATACATGATGACAATGAAATTGAGCCAGGTTTTATAATGAAAAGAAGACATATGTTTTTGATTTGGTAAAATATTTTGCATGAGATGAAGGATCATTTTACCTCTTTAGTTCACATATGAAATCCAATTTAAGAATTGTTCTTAGGATTGAACAGAGTTGTGAAAATCAAGGTGATTCGATCTAGGAACTATGTGTGGCAATTAAGTCAATAAGACATAAAATAGAGTGTATGAATTCCCAAGGTGGATTCTTGAAAAGTGAATCTGGATATATGTCATATCAGAGTCATCTAAGAAGTGTTAGAGATTATTTGAAATGATTATCTAATCAAATATCTAAGAAAGAATGATTGGAAGTAATTCACCAAATGATGTACCTAATAACCAGGAATCAAGGCACAAGTGGAGCTCATTGCTAGAAATAGTTCTACTTTGTACATCTGGAGACCTCTTTTGAAACATGAAAAAAATTTAAATGATCATAGTTCTAGAACAAGTTTTGTAAAGGGAAATATTCCTTGGAATATTCATGCTTTTGGGGAGAAAATTTTGAAGGTTAACAAGTGAAGAGAGTGATATAAAAGGAAAAAATATAATCACACAAAAGTGGGGTTAATTTTTCTAAGATTTATTCAAAGAAAAGAGAAGGAGAGAAAGCTGACATAATCCATTTTCCAAGGAAATTATCTAAGAAACCAGTTGTTTCCTATGTATCTTTTAAATTGGATCATGTCAAGATGGTTACAAGTGTCCAACCACTGATAATATTTGAGATTGTAAATAAACTTTCCCTTATTGATCAATTTTAATAACCTTGAGTAAACCATGTTAATCATGAACCTAGTTGTGTCTTCTTTCATTTTGAGATATCCTCAAATAGTTATCTATGTTCCTGTTGCAATCTTATGTTAGGATTTCCTCTGAAGCACACAAGATATTTTCCTTGTGATAGTATTGTGGCATTTGCAATTACATTATGAAGAGAGTTTTCATTTCATAATGTAATAAACGATTTAAATTCACTTTACTTTCATTTTGATGATACATATTGTTTTTCAATCTATGAGTGTATCATAGTCGTGATGAATAAGGGACTTTTGATGATTAGTTAAGTCTTTAACATGATATTATTTGTTGAATCCTTAAAGAATGTGTGAAACCATGTGTCTTTGAGATTTCATAGATGTACATTCTATAGTTGAAGTTTAATTCTGACTATTTGAATCCTTTTTTCATTTTTCTTTGTATATTATCCAACATTTGTTAAAAGTTATCAAGAATTTGGTATAATCATCTTTATCCTACTTAACTTCCCAATCACATATTACACATTCAATAATAATTCATACATGAACCATCCCTTCTTGCACTGTATATCCACAAATGTTGAAGAAGTTCATTGAATTTTCCTATCCTTTACCAAAATATGCAGATGCAATCATTTTTTATCATTGTCTTTAGTGACCTGGACCTTGTCTAGAAAAAATCTTCATTCTCTAAGGTGACAGCTCTTGAGAGTTAGGTTATTTTGTATTGACCATGTTTTCACAAGGTCTCCTTTAAATATTACAAAGGGAGAGTAAAATATTTTTAATCCATTGATATTATTCACCAACATAGGTTACAAAATGGGTCCTCTCACCCTAGGTTAAAGCACAACCTAAAGTAGTGAGGGTAGGTCAAACCCTTAGCACGGTGTTATCCAGTCCTTTCCAAAACAGAGTAATAAAGAGTCATCTAAAATCCATCCCTGGATACAAAATGACTCCCATTATGATTTTTTTTCCCCTAAGCATCCCGGTCAGCTTGTGATGTTGCTCGGTTTCAAAGGAAGGATCAATTTGGAAACCAACACTTTGAAACCATAACCTCTTATGTAAATACTTGTAAGTATCTGAGCCCAATTTTTTTTTCACATATTGTATTTTTTCCATCAAGTATATAAAATTTAACATCATCCCTTTCCAAGCCTTTCGGATCTTGAGCTCCACAACCTTATTCATAGATTCTAATAAGGGAAGAATAATTGCGTCCCTTTGTGTAGGAATAATATTTATCAACATGGAGTGCATAAGAAGGTAAACATTATCATCATCTACAAGATGATACTGATACTTTTGAGGTACTACATTGCACCTGGAAATAAATTGAAAATACTTCACCATTGAACAAAAAGTAATCAAAATGTTGAATAATTGAAGGTTTTATTTTCGTAAATATAATGGTTGCTTTCTTCAGCAATGCATCTTATTTAGTATTCTTTTTCAACCCCTGCAACTTTTATCTCGATGTATGGAGCTCTAATTTAGACAAATATGTTATCCTCAACATAGTAAACAACTTGGTATGTTTAGGAAGTGAAAGAAAAAAAATTCTATTCAAAAAATGACAAACATAAGAGGTTGTATCACCTCTATATAATTTTATAAGTACTGCAAGCATGCCACTGTGAATGTCTTCTACATTTGAACAACCGGTTTTGTCTTTATCTACTAAAAACCCCAAATCCATAATATATATTGAATAGGAACATTGTGTTTTTTCTTAAGAGGCCCTCATTTCCCATTTCCTAAACAAAGAAACATCCAACTCCATATCCATAATAAGAAACTTAGTATTTTTATAGTCAATGTGTTCGACTTGAACATGTAGTGTAAATGAATCAACAACTGTAGAGGATATAACCATTATAGATTCCTCATGTCCGTCATATATAACAAAAAAAACCATAGGTCATTGTAGTAGTTTTCAGGGCCATGGATTTCAACAAACCATTCCTCATATCTTTTTTCTAGCACTCAATGCCTTCAATGAATGGAATTGGCAAGAATGGATTGTGACCAATGGAAGACATTGTACCTACAATTAGAGTAGAATATATTAATAATTACTTCACCTATGGAGTAAATGTTTTTACCCATTATATGATAATGAATGTAATTATTAGCCTTCCTGATCACCAATCTCTATAATAAATTACTTTTTATCATTGGTGAGCAATCAACATAAATGCTAGCGACCACTAGGCTTCAACCAAACATGATACCTAATCTTCATCTAATTACTATAAATCATATTTTGTGGATCACATCATTAGTACTAGAAACTATGCAAAATTGTTCTTGAAAATTAACATGCAACATATTTTGGAAGGATTATCCATTATGTAACAACCATCCACATTGCGTAGATAACATGAAAGGAACGTTTTAAAACATAGATGTTAGTGAGAGAGAGAGGATTTAAGTCAACATATGAATGGAAATTTTTTAACCTTACTTATTGGTAATTAACACCAATTGAATGAACTAGCGTAAAGGCCATTAAGATTTAATTTTTCAAATTTTGAGCAGAGTGTGTGATAAACAAAACAAAATAATGGGTCCAGCGGTCACTAAGTAAAATTTTTTAAACATAAAAATGTTTTGTTATCCCATAACACATTTTGTAAAAAATAACATAGTCCCCCCTAAGAACTTATGAGTTTTATTTTAAACTGAGCATTGGATTATGTCGTAATTCACATCCATTTGTATCAAAGAAAATTATTTGTGGCCACAAAGATCCATCACTAATTGAAAGGAATGACATAAAGACCACTAGGATTTTCCAATTCTTGATGTAAAAAGAGATAAAATAAGAAATCATTGTCTAGCATGTCAGCCTCAAGTTTCCCAACATTAACTCTTTTGGTTGTAACCACTATCTCCACACTTTTGAATCGATATTGTTTTTAAATGAATATAGATTTATCATATTGGCTTGACTATTCCTAACAGAGCCATGTGTTGCACTAAAAACCCGTGGGAGGGATGAAACCTTATATTGTTTGCATAAGATATATTATTTATGTCGTATAATTGAGTTAGGTTATTATATTATAAAATATTAAAATGTGTAGATACCACTAAGTTGCATTAGTAATTGTAAGGAATAACATAGTGGCGGCTAGGCTCAAGAGTCTCTCAATTTGAAAAAAGGGACCTCTAATATCCATTACTAGTTGAAAATAATAGTGTAGCGGTTGTTAGGCTCAACATTTTATCTATTTTAAAATATCTATATAATAAAAAAAATGGTCTGGCTTAGTGGCAACTAAGCTCCTATGATTATCGATTGTCATTATAATCACTATATCTTTAGCTTTGAACTGATATTGTTTTTCAATGATACTAATTATATCATATTGGTTGGACTTCACATGTTGGACCCAATTTCAGCACTACATTCCAATAATATGGATAAATACTTATATATTTTTCATAAAATATATCTTTGTAAATTATAATCCATATCCGTTTGCATCAATAAAAATCCTAGAAACCGGTAGGCTTGATCATTTATTAATTTAAAAATAACTATTAAATAACAAATCATGGTCTAGCTTAGCGGCTGCTATGATACTTTCAATACCTTTTGTCTTAGCAATCAGTAGTTGTACAAATTTAGATCAATTGTAATTATTAATTACTATAATTATATGAAATTAGTCACACGTTACCTAGTAGATTCAATTGTTGCACTACTTTCCACACGGGGGGTTCATTAGTTAGGCAATATCCTATCACGTGGGTTCATATTGAGGCAATTGAAATTAATAAAAGTAAATTCAATGTATCGGTAGTCATGAGGGGGTGAAAGGGTTTAATTTATTCATATTTTGAATCAGGTATTGGGGGTAGGTTATATAAGTGGGCCAAAGGAATTCGATTTTTAAATTTGATATAAAACTAAAACATTTGAACCCTAGGTTTTAGAACCAAATACCTTAAAATTGCAATTTAATGAGTGTGTTTATAAAGTTAAATTATAATATCTTTATGAATAAATAAATCTCAATTAAGAGATTCTTAACCAAGAAATAATAAGATAGTATAAAACTAGGATTGAGTATGTTTTTCAAAACAAGTGATATTATTTCACCATCTTAATTATTTGAAGAACTATTAATAAATGATTAAATATTTTCATTTATAAGGTAATTTGTAATATGTCTCAAATGGTTTCAAACTATATTTCAAGAGAAAATACATATTTTTGAAAAAATGAGTGAGAAATATGATATATTTTATGTATAATATATTAGGGGTAGAAATAAAAGGGGGTAAATAAAATTATCATGGAAAAATGGGTAAGTAAGGTACATAGAAAAAATAGGGGGTATTTTCATTCTAATAATATAACGGGAGGGGGTATTATCAATTGAATAACTAGAGGTAAAAACTAGAATTAAGGGTATTCTTTAATACCCTTCAAACACACATGTTATACCATACTTTTACTAAGTAAACCCCTAGAATTTCCATTGACAGGGATCAAGACTTTCTCTTTGTATCAAAGAAAATTCTTAGTGACTGCTAAGCTTCATTACTAGTTAAAAGGAATAATGTTGTGGCCGATAGGTGTGACCTTTTATAAATTTGAGAATAGATATATAATAACAAACCATGGTCTAGCTTGGCATCCGTTAGGCTGCTATCATTACCATTTTCCATTATAATCACTATCTGTTAAACTTTGGATGGTTAGTGTTTTTCATTGATTATAAGTGTAACATATTAGGTAGACTTCACATGACGGACCCAAAAACTGAAATAAATTCTATCAAGAGGCATCTAGTATTATAGAAAAAGGCTATCCATAACATATAATCCATATTCATTCGTATCAGAGAAAAAGGGTATCAACTGCTAGGCTTGATAATTTCTTAATTTCAAAATAGTCATTGAATAAGAAATCATGGTCTAGCTTAGCAGCCACTATGATCATATAGTTACCTCTTGTCATAGAAATCGTTATCTCTACAACTTTAGATAGATTGTAATTGTAAATGATTATAATGTTATCAATTTTCCATACGTTACCTATTGGAGCCAATTCTTGTAATTCTTTCCATCGAGAGGGATCAAGACTTTCTATTCTTATCAAAGAAAATGCTTACCACCAACCTTCATTACTAGTTGAAATGAATAACGTAGCGGCCACGAGGCTCAACAATTTTAAATTTGAGAATAACTATATAATAATAAACAATGTTCTATCTTAATGGCCTCTAGGCTCCTATCATTACCATTTGTCGTTGTAATCACTATCTTTTCTACTTTGGATCGATAGTATTTTTCATTGAGCGTAATTATATCGAGAGGATTAAAGACTTATTTATTTCTCCTAAGATATATCTTTGTAAATTATAATCCATATTCATTTGTATCAAAGAAAAATCCTAGTGGCCACTAGGCTTAACATTTTATCAATTTCCAAGTAGTTATTGATTAAAAACTCAAGGTCTAGCTTAGAAGCCGTTAGGATCCCTTCATTACCTCTTTTCGTAGTAATCACTATCTTTACATCTTTAGATTGATTGTAATTTTCAGTTATTATAATTGTATCAAATTGGCTGCAAGTTACCTGGTGGAGCCAATTCTTGTACTATGTTCCGTCAAGAGGGATCAAAACTTTCGGTGCATATCAAATAAATTGTCTAGTGACCGCTAAACTGCATTACTAGTTAAAAGGAATAATGTATTAGCTGTTAGGTGTAAAATTTTCTAATTTATGAATAACTATATAATAAAAAACAATGGTATAGCTTAGTAGCCACTAGGCTCTTATGATTTTCATTATAATCACTATTTTTCTACTTTGGATCGATAGTGTTTTTCATTGATTGTTATTATATCATTTTTGGGTGGACTTTACATGGAAGCCCCAATTGCTTCACAACATGTTTATCTCATATAAGATATATATTTGTAAATTGGAATCCATATATACCCCTGAGAGTAAGCAATATTTTTTTTAGTTTTGATAAGATAAATCACTGCAACATATAATTCACATCGGTTCTTATCAAATAAAATGCATAGCGACTGCTAAGATGCTTTATGTACTGATTGAAATGACATATGGTCTGCTAGGCACAACAATTAATTAATTTGGAAATATCCAAAGAATAAAAAATCATGATATAACTTAGTGGCCAATAGCTATATATCAATACCTCTTGTCATTGTAAACACTAACTTTACAACTTTTCGGCGTTATTGTTTTTCATTGTTTTAATGCAAAAAACACCTTCTAGGATTTCATAATTTTCATGTCACGTGTCGTCATTTTACTAGTAGCTATTTATATTATAATATCACGGTTTCATATAGTTTCGAAATATTTTATAATCTTTTCTTTATATATATATATATATATATATATCTTAATAAATGTGTCAATTATAATGTTTTCTAATTATCAAGTTCAAAACATGCCATGTGGCACAAAGTAATTGGATGATTATTTTTCATTAGTGCACTACATCTAATATTTTATTTTGATAAAAATAAAAAATAAATGTGCCTATACATTCATACACTTTATTTCTTCCTTTTTGTTATAATATTATATGTTTTATTATGTTTTAACTATTTTAAGCTATAACCAATAACCAAAGGCGTTGTTTTCAATATTGTTTATTTTTTCAATATCCCGCACTGTTTCTTAGTGAGTGGTAAATTCAAAATTCAAATTACCACTTCCCCCACATTTTTGAGAATTTGAAATTTCAATATTAATACAAATTCCTCCGCTCTAATTTTTAAATTTCCATATCCCACACTTTTTTATATTTTCAAGTTTTCTAACATGGACTGTGCCGAAAAAAATATTAAATAGCTTGGAGAACTAGTTTTTAGGTTTTTTTTCGGTCGTGTAGAACAAGAACTTGTGAAATCATAGAAAAATACAAGCAAGTCAAAGATTACATGGCCAAATGCAAGATTCCCAGTCATTTTGTCCAAGGAACAATCAAGAAGTAATTATAATCTCATTCATGGATAAAAAAAAATGGGAATAATCACACAGTAACAAAAAGGGTGAACAAACACTGGGGAAGAAAAAGGGGTTGTGGAAAAATAGTGCAGATAGTTAGTTAGATGCAGCAAATGGTGGTTTGAATGAAATCACAAGCACAAAATAATCTCATATCTAAATCAGGTATTTATCAAATACTTTTACTATACTAAATGTGCACCTTTTTTGTTACGGTCTTGTTTAGTTGTTCTGTCTTCAAGAAGATCCTATATTTTTCACATTATTCTAGCACTAATTTACCCTTAAAAAATGCACTCTCTAACCCAAATCTATTTACTGGTTCCTTCTGATCATTTTTTTAAACTACATTATGCTTACTAGTTTCTATCTTTTTTGCGTTAGTCCATCCCTAATTTACCCTACAAAAATGTGTTCCATGGCCCAACTTTTCTTACTGGATCCTTCTTATTGTTTTGTCACAATGCCTTGTTCTTCAAGAAAAAAAGGAATCTTTTGTGCCCCAAATGAAGAAAATTTAATCCCTTTTCAGCTATGGTTTTTATCTCATTTGAATGCTTTCAAGTTTCTACCGATCTATGTCCCCTCTAGATTTTTTTCTTGATAATGATGGCTAGTCACATAATCACTAATTTTTAAAATTGTAATGTTTAGCAAGACTCAAAATATCTTCTTGGTATACGTTATCTCTACCTTTTTTTCTTTTATAATGATGATAGAAACAACTTGAGGTAACTATTTCAATGTACATTTTTATATGGTTTTCACGTTGACTTTGTGAGAAGATATACTAGGTTAAAATGGTTTAAAACTAGAAAAATAATATTCATTTTTTGACTGTGAGATAAAAAAAATTTCAATCGAAGCTAATCATATTATATATACACCTAAATTTTATATATTAAATATTTTTAATCACTATGTATTTAAATTTATAAATTAAATAATTTAATCACTATATATTTATGTATTTTAGTCATGACGATACAATTCTTTCAAAACAATATTATCAGTAGGCAATATATTATTGACGGAAGATAGAGTGTTATCATATATATTAATTCATTAGGGTTGCTAGAAATTAACACATTAATGAATTATATTCTTAGTGTAGCATCCTCTAGGTTATGATGCAACATACTATTTGGATATTAGTTGCCACTAGGATATAACAAAAATAAGAAATCTATTGCAAGATTAGTGGCTGTTAGGGTATAAAGAATACCATATTTGTATTTTAGCAATCAGTACTCAATAACAATTTTTTTGAAGTCGTAGGCCACTAAAACACTGCCACATTGTAATATTTGGAACATAGTGGTTACTAGGATTTAAAAAAATAAAGAAATATTTTGTGAGTATAACATCCACTAGGTATTACCGCAAGAAATTATTTAGAGCTTAGCAGTCAGTATGGTTTCACAAACTAAAGTAAGGTAGTATGAAATTAGCGGTGGCTACATACTGCCACAACATATTATTTAAAACAACACTTTCGACTGGATTTAACATTTTAAATGAAATTGATTTGAGTTTAGCGTCCAATAGCCTTTACAATGATGTAATAATTAAAACTTTTCACTCATTAAGATTCAACCCATAATGTTTGTAGCATAGCGGTCACAAGGATTTAACAGATTAAATGAAGATTCTAGGATGCTAGCATCCACTAGAATATGCATACTCATAATTTTTGTAAGTTGTTGGTAGTATGTTTTAAAAAATCAAATTAACAAAATTTGAGCTACACGAAATCTAGGTGCTTCCACAATAGAATATTTCAAGCATTTGACAAGATGAAGAAGGAAATTTTTTAGCTTAGCATTTTCTAGCTTATGTTATAATATTTTATTTGAATATATGTTTTCACTAGGATTCAATGAAAAACAAAATATTGCGAGCTTAGCGGCCCCTAGGTTATGCCTCAAAAACATTTTATGAGTTTAACGATTAGTTCTCAATAACATATATCATGAAGTTATACGCCACTAAGACACTGCCACATCATAATATTTGGAACATATTGGCCGCTAGGATTTTTTTTAAAATAAAGAAATATATTTCGAGTCTAGCATCTACTAGGTATTGCCGTAACATATTATTTATAGCCTAGTGGTCGCTAGGATTTCACAAATTAAATTAAGGTAGTATGAAAATAGTGGACACTATGTAATGCAACAACATAATATTTAAAAAAATATTTCGACATGATTTAACATTTTAACTCAAATTGATTTGAGCTTAGCAATCACTAACCTTTACAACATTGTAATAATTTAAGCTTAGCATTCATTGGGATTTAACCAATAATATTCTGGACGTAGTCATCACAAGAATTTAACACATTAAATTATGATTCTAGGAGGCTTGGATCCGCCAGAATATGTGCACTTATAATGTTTTCATGTTGTTGGTGGTATGCTTTAACACATCAAATTAACAAATTTTGAGCTACATGGCATCTATTTGCTTCCACAATATAATATTTCAAGCTTATATGACTCAAGCATTTAACAAGACAAAGAATGAAATTTTCACCTTAGATTCTGATAGCTTATGTTGCAACATAGTATTTGAAGATATTATGTCGCAAGAATTCAACTAAAAAACAAGTAAATTATTGTGAGCTTAGTTACCGCTAGGTTATGCCTCAAAAACATTTTCTGAGCTTAGCGATCGGTTCTCAATAATAGATATCATGAATTTATATGCCAATAAGAAACTACCACATCACAATAGTTGGAACATATTGATATCTAGGATTTTAAAAAGTTAATAATTATATTTTGAGACTTGCGTCTACTAGGTTTTTTTGTAAAATACTATTTGTAGCCTAATAGTTGTTAGGATTTCACAAACTAAATTAGGGTGGTATGAAATTAGTGTTCACTACATACTGCGATAGCATAATATTTTTAAAAAATTTGAAGATATTTAACATTTTAAATGAAATTGATTTTAACTTAATGACTGTTATCCTTTACAACGATGTAATAATTTAATTTTATCATTCATTAGGATTTAATGCATAATATTTGGGGCATACTAATTACAAGAATTTAACACATTAAATTAATATTCCAGGAGACTTGCATCTTCTAGAATATACGTACTCATAATGTTTGCATGTTGTCAGCGATATGCTTTAACAAATCAAATTAAAAAAAATTGAGCTTCATGACATATAGTTTCTTCCACAATAGAATATTTTGAGCTTAGATGTCTTGAGCATTTAACAAGATGAAGAATGAAATTTTTATCTTAGCATCCGCTAGATTATGTTGTAACATTTTATTTGAAGATATGTTGTCGCCAGGATTCAACTAAAAACAAGTAAAATATTGTGAGCTTAGTGGTCACTAGGTTATGCCTCAAAAACATTTTATGAGCTTCGCAATTGGTTCTTAATAATGAATATCATTAAGTTATACTATGCTAAAACACTACCACATCAAAATATTTGTAACATAATAGCCGCTAGGAATTAAAATATATATATATATATATATTTCGAGTCTAGCATCCGTTAGGTATTGCCACAACATATTATTTGTAACTTAGCGGTTTCTAGGATGTCATAAATTAATAAGATAGTATGAAATTAGTGGCCTCTGCATACTGTAACAGTATAATATTTTTAAAAAATATTTCGACAGGATTTAACATTTTAAATGAAATTTATTTGAGATTAACAACCACTAGCATTTACAAGGATGTAATAATTTAAGCTTAGCATTCATTAGGATTTAACACATAATATTTGGGGCATAATAGTCGTAAGAATTTAATACATTAAATCAAGATTCCAGGAAGCTAGTATCCGCTACAGTATGTGTATTCATAATGTTTTCAAGTTGTTGATGGTATGCTTTAAAAAATAAAATTAACAAATTTTGAGCTACATGGCATCTAGTTGTTTCCACAATAGAATATTTCAATATTATATGTTTCAAGAATTTAACAAGACCAAGAATTAAATTTTTATCTTAGAGTCTGCTATCTTATGTTGCAACATATTATTTGAAGATATGTTGTCACTAGGATTCAACTAAAAATAAGTAAGATATCACAATCTTAACGGACATTAGCTTATGCCTCAAAAACATTTCCTGAGCTTAGTGATCAATTCTCAATAATGGATATCATGAAGTGATATACTGATAAGACACTGATACATTATTCTTACCATACGTAGCATAGATTATATATTTAGGAGTGTTTGTTTTCTATCATCCATTTATTCTCTCTTCCTTGTTGTATTCCATTATTCTCTCACCTACATCCATATCTTCCTCCTTTAGTTTAGGGGAATATTTTTTATTGTTTCTCCTATATAATGTATGTGCTTCTTCATAATAATATAATGTGTGAAGAGTTTTTCACTCCACATTCTTCCTCTGAACTATTTACTTCCTACATTTTTGTATTAGAGCATGTGTGAAGGAGAAAATAAATTATGAATGCCAAGTCCGTGGAAGTAAACCTATTTCTTCTGCATGTGAATTACTGACAGATACTTACGTGGAGGCTAGACCTACTGACTGTTGCGTGGAGGTGATACTAGGCAGCTAAATCAACTTCCAGTCAAAAAACGTGGAGAAGTTAGAGCGGCCTACTCACCTAGTTTGAGTTGACAGTGGAAGGAGGCTACAGTGACTGGGCATGAGGAAGGAATTCAGTCTGATGTGCGGAAATCAGCACATGGGATTCTTAATTTACAACATTGTTTTTTTTTTTTTTCAGCTGCGTGAGGAGGAAAATCAATGCATGGTATTTTAAGTTTGTTGTGTAACATTTTGAATTCATTTCCTTACTTGCATGTTTGGTCTTATTCTTGAGGATATCATTCACTTGCATGGATGAAAATAAAAATCAACCTGCTATAGGCCCACATGTGAAGGAGAAAAGAAAATTTGTGTAGCGTGAAAAATCATGTACTGCGTACAAAACTACCTGAAAGTGTTGCATGAGAGAGAGTTGCATGGTTCATATTTTTACGTAGGAATATATATTTTTATTTTTTCTTTAGTGATACTTGCATGGAGTTTGAATCCATTAGAAGCAAGCAAAGCACCTGTAAGATTCAACACAAAAGATACTCTACCAAAGAAAACATGGAGATTCTTCAACACTTCTCCAAATGTCGAGTGTAGACAACTCAATTGAGAGTGTGAATAACACAATCGCCACTTCCAAAAGCCAGAACATTGACTCGCCAGCTAGAGAACACCATAAATAATCTCCTGAGAGCTCTGGGTTCTACTTTGCTTTGTTGAACAAGCTTTGGAACATTGAAAATATTGTCTTCGATGAGCTAGTTTGACAAGGGCTTCTTGAATATTTCCTTTTCAACATCAACTGCCAAGTAAAGCGAATACAGGAAGAATTAGAAGCTTAGTATGACGCCGACTATGAAGATGAAGAAGAACACCCCACCAAGTGTCATCGTCTCTCAGTACGTGAGTATCGAGAGCATCTTCAAGCTTGTACTTCACATCAGTGAGTTTTAAAAAATTGTAATATCTCTTGAAATAAATTTTTAAAAAAAGTTTTTGAATTATTTATTATCTTTTATAAAAAAAAAGAGAGATGTCTGATCCAAAGTTTCTCCTCTCTGATGCTCAGTTGCTTAAAGGGACTAATTTTATGGCCTAGAAAACCAAGATGCAGACAATCCTCGAGTTTGAAGGATTATGGGGCATCATGATTGGATCAATGCCCATTCCCACTACTCTTGACGAATTAGTAAAGTATGAGATGGCTAGTGCAAAATCCTTGATACTGATAATGCTTAGTATCAGTGATGATGTGCAAATGCATGTTTGGAATGCAGAGAAACCAAAGGAGGCCTGGGACAAGCTGACAACAATTTATCAAGCCAAAAATTAGACTAAGATCCTCTATCTTCAGTAAAAGTTACACACCCTCTCTATGGGTTCAGATGAGAAAGTTAAGGAGTTCTTACATCATGTGGCTGATCTGTAATCATATTTATTAGCACTTGGTGAAATGGTGGATGATAAACTGCTTGTGCCAATCACCTTGGGAGTACTCCCTTCTCAATTCTGAGTGTTCATTATGACAATGAATTTCTCTAAACAAACAATGGCATTCGAAGAACTCGTGAATTTTCTGCAGTGGGAAGAGACCATCAATTCATCCTAAGAGGATTCTCAGGATAAATCCCTATTCTTAAATCCATACCGTGGCTAGAAGAATCAAAAGGGTCCCCTAGAGAAGCCAAATCAAGCACAACCAAAACAATAGAAAAAAGATCAAAAGTCAAAGAAGTGGTGTCACATTTGCAGAACCAACACTCATGACATTGATCATTACTTGTACAATAGCTTTAAAAAAGGGTCTTCGAGTCAAACAAGCACATCAGGGCGCAAATATTTTCAAAATTCCAAACGACATCCCCACTAGAGAAAGTAGAAGGGACATCTTTCAGCCTAAGAAGATGATGAATCTGATGAGGAGACACCATAAGGATCCCATTGTGGTAAGAACCTTGTGCTCGTCTCTCAAACTTCTCAGCCCACAAAGAATGTTAGGTTGATAGACTCCGGTGCAAGCAAGCATATGTCAGGTGATAAGAAGTTTTTTGATTCACTACACAAACAACAACCTGGAGATCGAGTTCGAATAGTGGATGACAAAGAGTATGTTGTAGAAGGAATAGGAAATGTCACCGTTCCTCTGGGACCATGAAAATGTACACTTACAAAGGTCCTATATGTTCTTGGCTTGACTAGCAACCTCTTTTCGGTTACTCAGTTGTTGAATCATCACCTTAAGGTAGAATTTCTTGTTCAAAATGGCATTAAATCATGTTTAATCTCTAGACAAGGTACGGTTCTTGCTAGAGAATTTACAAAAGATAAGTTATTTGCTTTAGATATTGTTTCATCTTCTGCAGTAGCCTTATCTTCTTCTACAATAGAATCAACTGCCCTATGGCATTTTAGATATGGACACTTGTCAGTTAGTTCATTTCACTAGATGAGTTCAAAAGCAATGGTCCACGGACTACCCAAATTGTCCAGTTCCTTGCCTATTTTCCCTAGCTTTCTTGCAGGAAAACAACATAGAGATCCATTTCAGGTGAGCACCTTCCATGCTAAGAAGAGTTTGGAGGTAGTTCATACTGATCTAAATGTCCCATTGCCTACTTCATTTTAAGGATACAAGTACTTCCAATTGTTCGTGTATGACCACTCTTGTAAGATGTGGGTATATTTCCTAAAAAAGAAAAGTGAGGCTCTTCAAAATTTCCATAATTTCTATCATCGTGTTGTGAAACAGACCAGACAACCACTTCTTCTACTTCACTCAGATTGAGGGGGGGGATTCACATCAAATAAGTTCTTGGCCTTCCTAAACCAACAAGATGTTAAGAAAAACTTGACTACTCCCTACACACCCCAGAAAAATGGCATTGTTGAGTGTTACAATCACACAGTGATGGAGATGGCTCATTGGATGCTAACAACAACAAAGCTAGAAGAACGCTATTGGGATGAAGTAGTACAGATAGCTATATACCTTCTCAATAGGGCACCGACAAAGATTCTACAAAATAAAACACCAGAAGAGGTATGGAGTGGTAGAAAGCCATCAATTTCTTATTTTCATGTATTTGGTTACACAGCATACATGCATGTCCCAGCTTAGAAGAGAAAGAAGGTAGAGCCAAAGACACTCCCATGTATTCCTCTTGGCTACAACACCACCTTAAAGGTGTATCATCTCATGGATCCTGAGACAAATAAAATATATGAGATTTATGATGTGGTTTGTGATGAGTCATCCTTTTACTCAATAGTATCAACAAAAGATCCACTTCCAACCACCTCTCACTGACTAGTCTCCAAATCAGATGATGAGCCAAAGGAGACAACTCAGAGAAAATAAATACTGCCAGAAGAGCTATTTGTTGAACTTGGAGAACTAGAGAATGTGACTCCACATCAATCCACATGGAAATAACATAGTTCTTCTCAAAAGTAGCCAAGTTCTCATCCGAAGTGGGTACAAATCACTATCAAAGACTCACATTTACAACAACTCCTGGATACATCATCCAAAGTCAAAACAAGGAGTCAAACAAGAAATGAGGTAAACTTTACACTCATGAGTTTACTGATTGATAGCTTCAATCTCTATAATTTTCATGAAGAACTCAATCAACCTCAGTGGAAGGAAGCCATGGATACAAAAATTGACTCACTCAAGAAAAATCAGACATGGGAACTTGTCGATCTACCTACAAGTAAGAAACCCATAGGCTGCAAATGGGTTTCAAAACTAATTATAAGGTAGATGGATCCATAGAAAAATATAAAGCATGTCTTGTAGCAAAATTATATGCTTAGAAAGAGGGCATTGAATATGAATAAACCTTTGCACCCACTACAAAGATCAAGACCACTAGAGTTGTTTGTGCACTGGTACCACAGAAAGGATGGAGACTTTAGCAGATGGACATCAAGAGTGCTTTCCTAAATGGTGATCTGAAAGAAGATTTCTACATGACCCAACCTGAAGGATTTGTTGATGAAGAGCATCCTAAAAAAGTATGTCGTCTCATCAAATCATTGTATGGACTGAAACAAGCTCCAAGGGCATGGTATATCAAGATCAACGATCACCTTTTGTAGCATGGGTTCACTCATAGCCCCTCAAATTCAAATTTGTATATAAATAAGGTAGGAAAATAAATTTTCATTCTTATTGTATATGTAGATGCTCTTGTGATCACTGGCAATTCAGAAGATCAGGTTGATATGAAGAAGAATGATCTCAAAAGAACCTTTGACATGACAAATTTGGGGCTACTACATTACTGTCTTGGC